>JAJOZX010000018.1:2067500-2277500 GCA_023014485.1 Bathynomus jamesi | reverse complement strand
TTAGCACTTCAGCCGACATTCAATATAAATTCAAATGGCTTGTTTATGAAACAGGTCACAAAAGAATAAAGAAATAAAAATAAATATAAATATAAATTGAGAAAAAAATTAATTACAAAATAGTGCCTTAGTGATATATATGTCACAGCCTAAATAACCATAAAGAAATAAACCGGCAAATAAAAAAACCACAAATATATATACATACATATATATATATATATATATATATATACATACACACATACACATATACATATATATAGTAAGTAAAGAAAAATTGTGGGAGGATAAACACATTTGTATGGGGAAAAAAATGACACTTTTAGCACTTTGGCCGACCTTCAATATAAATTCAAATGGCTTGTTTATGGAACAGGTCACAAAAGAATAAAGAAATAAAAATAAATATAAATATAAAAAGTGCCTTAGTGATATATATGTCACAGCCAAAATAACCATAAAGAAATAAACCAACAAAAAAAAAAAAAAAATTGTAAGTGGAGTCTACAAATTCAAGCTCAAAAGGGAAGTTTACAATCAATTTAATAGATGATGCCAAATTGATATATATGTCACAAAGAAATAAAGAAATAAACAAAAAAAAAAATTAAAAAATAATAAAAAATAATAATAATAAATTGAAAAATAAATTTTAAGAGAGGCACACCAATTTATAAGGGAAAAATTACCACAGGTTTTTAGTTATTGTCTGAATCATGCATATTATAGTCACAAACGAATGAAAAAGTAAAAGTAAATATAAATTGGAAAACAAAATGATGCCTAGATGATATATAAAGAACCATAAAAATATATACAACATATATACGGTATATATACGAAATATAAAAGCAATATATACAGAATATATATATATATATGCATAAGGGAAAAAATTACCAAAGATTTGTTTTTATAATTATTGTCTGAAAAAACGGTAGGTCGCAAAAGAATAAAGAAATAAAAATAAATATAAATTGAAAAAATTACAATAATACACCTACACATGTATACCCGCATAACCAAATATATATACATATACACACATATATACAAACACACACACACACACACATATATATATACACATACAAGCTTGACCTTCGCGAAATGAGAAATCATCGCGCAGAACCTTTGTGAGGTTGTAAGGTAAGGTAAGGTACATACACATATATATATATATATATATATACACACATATATATACACATACATACATACATACATATACACACATACATACATACATATACACACATATACATACACACACATTTAACTGCAATGACCACACACATACTCACATACACATACATACATACACATACACGCATACAGCAAAAAATTGAAAAATAAAATTGTAAGAGAAACCTACAGATTTATAAGGAAAAAAAAAAAAAAAAGACAAAAACAAATTTTTACCAAAGATTTAACAACCTGCCCTTTTGTTAATAGAAATATTCTTGAGTCGGCTATAATTCAACTTACAAATAACCTTAACATGAGTAAAGGTCTGTTTCAACTCGATCCCGTTGCTCTGAATTCCTTCAGAATGGATTTAAACAAAAAGGGCAGGTTGTTAAATCTTTGGTAAAAATTTGTTTTTGTCTTTTTTTTTTTTTCCTTATAAATCTGTAGGTTTCTCTTACAATTTTATTTTTCAATTTTTTGCTGTATGCGTGTATGTGTATGTATGTATGTGTATGTGAGTATGTGTGTGGTCATTGCAGTTAAATGTGTGTGTATGTATATGTGTGTATATGTATGTATGTATGTGTGTATATGTATGTATGTATGTATGTGTATATATATGTGTATATATATATATATATATGTGTGTATGTACCTTACCTTACCTTACAACCTCACAAAGGTTCTGCGCGATGATTTCTCATTTCGCGAAGGTCAAGCTTGCATGTGTATATATATATATGTGTGTGTGTGTGTGTGTGTTTGTATATATGTGTGTATATGTATATATTTGGTTATGCGGGTATACATGTGTAGGTGTATTATTTGTAATTTTTTCAATTTATATTTATTTTTATTTCTTTATTCTTTTGCGACCTACCGTTTTTTCAGACAATAATTATAAAAACAAATCTTTGGTAATTTTTTCCCTTATGCATATATATATATATAATATATATATTCTGTATATATTGCGTTTATATTTCGTATATATACCGTATATATGTTGTATATATTTTTATAGTTCTTTATATATCATCTAGGCATCATTTTGTTTTCCAATTTATATTTACTTTTACTTTTTTATTCGTTTGTGACTATAATATGCATGATTCAGACAATAACTAAAAAACCTGTGGTAATTTTTCCCTTATAAATTGGTGTGCCTCTCTTAAAATTTATTTTTCAATTTATTATTATTATTTTTTATTATTTTTTAATTTTTTTTTTTGGTTTATTTCTTTATTTCTTTGTGACATATATATCAATTTGGCATCATCTATTAAATTGATTGTAAACTTCCCTTTTGAGCTTGAATTTGTAGACTCCACTTACAATTTTTGTTTTTTTTATCTGTTGGTTTATTTCTTTATGGTTATTTAGGCTGTGACATATATATCACTAAGGCACTATTTTGTAATTAATTTTTTTCTCAATTTATATTTATATTTATTTTTATTTCTTTATTCTTTTGTGACCTGTTTCATAAACAAGCCATTTGAATTTATATTGAATGTCGACTGAAGTGCTAAAAGTGTCAATCTCCCATACAAATGTTTGCTCCTCCCACAATTTTTTCTATGCTTACTATATATATGTATATGTGTATATATATATATTATATATGTATATATATATGAATATGTATGTATGTATGTTTATTTTTGTAACCTATATATTGCCTTGATCTGTCCTTTCACTCCAGTGTTCCTGAGGATGTCATTAGACGAAAGCGCTTGAGCACCCCTTTGTGTTTCTTTTTCCTTCGTGGTTTTATTCATCATATATATATATATATATATATATATATATACAGTATATATATGTATACATATATATATATATATATATATATATATATATATACAGTATATATAATATAATTATATATATATATATATATATATATATATTATATATAGTTTTCAACCAATACTGAGGCCTCAAATTGTTTTATAAAACGCCATTCAGTCTTTTCCCCATTTCGGTCTTTCCCATTTCAGTCCTCGTCCAACAATGAGAAATCCCAAAGTGGGAATTTCACAGGAAGAAGCAATTCTCAAATCGATCCATTCTCATTCACTTCGAAGGATTTTCGGAATGAGAAACCTCTTTAGTAGTAAAGTGGGTGAAAAAATGTAGAGTGGGGGAGCAGGGGGGGTGGGGGATGCAGAAATGTAGCGTGGGGGAGCAGGAGGGTGGGGATGAAGAAATGTAGAAAGGGGGGAGAAATGGGGGTGGGGATGCAAAATTGTAGAAATGGGTGAGAAAAAGGGGTAGGGGATGCAGAAATGTAGAAATGGGGGGGAAAGGGGGATAGGGGATGCAGAAATGTCGAGTGGGAATAAAGGGGAGGTAGGGGTGGCCGCTAAACTTCATATTTGTAGAGTGTCATCGTATATATGCATATATTGGGCTATATTATTAAGAGAGAGCCTGTATGTAAGGACCAACCTAACTAGTATGTATGTTTGTGTGTATGTATTTTGCGCAAGTATTTATGGTGAGCCTGTATGTATGTTTGTGAATAACTAACATCCTATCACCACGACTTCTTGAAGCAAACTGCGGGGGCCTGTGGCAGCTGGCTGTCAGCCAGGAACCACAGTCACTCGTCCCGGCGTAGTGTATACATATATCTGTATATATAAAACAACATCTGTATATATAAAACAAAATTTTTTCAGACGGTGTAAAGGAGAATTAAAACACACAATTACATTGATCTGTTTTATTAACATATTCCTTTATCAACCATAAAATAACATACCAATCAGTAAAGACGAGCTAAATTAACAATTCGCTCGGTAGAGAAGAATTGTATATACACAACAAAACCACAATATACAAGACTTATTTAATATATATATATATATATATATATATATATATATATATATATATATATATACACGCAAACACATCAGATTATGGAAGTACAACTTAATACCAAATTTTCATCTTTGAATATATTCTCTCTGCAGCAAAACTATTTAACCATTTAAAATTCCCCAAATCAAAAGAATTATAACTACTTTACTTATCTTTAAGTGTGTGCATACTCGCTTTATTATATATATATATATATATATATATATATATATATATATATATATATATATATTAGGGTGTCACTAGGTAATAGGGGGAAAATTAAACGATGGATATTTTCCTATGACACCCCCTAAAATTGTTCCATTTGGTGTAAAACATACGGAAGAGAAATTTGGTCCTGATTGGTCATCATTTAAAGGTCGCCCTCGTCACTGAAAACAAGACCCATTTGTTGACGTCAACAAGCTGTTCAGTGTTCACAGCTTGGGCCGAACCAGATAATAAAAAACAAGGCAATTTGGTGAAATAACGAAAGTAAGACACTTAAAACGCAAAGAATACAAACAGTTTATTATATAATCAAAATAGAAGACATAATTTGGCGAATAATGGTACAAAATGGAGAAGCAACAAAAGCAAAACTTTGAGAAATAAAATACATATACAGTAGCAGAATAATTGGTGCTCATACGCTGATCAGTGATTAGTTCTTTCGCGTCCTCACTAATGCTGATTTGTTCGGAGCTGGGTGTTGCTTTCTGTGGTCAGTGACAACTTAAACGAGGAACTGGAGCTGTTCTTCTTTCACTGTCAACTTTCCGTTCAGCTCCTTCACCAGAGCCACGGCCCGTTCTGCTCTGTCGTTCACCACTGCAAGTTTGGAGACCACATCCCGAGCTTGCACGTATTCAGAGTTTGACGTCCATGAACTGGGATGGTGGAGCAGAAAGCAATCTGGCAACTGAAGTTTTGAGAAGAATCCTCGGGTGTTCTTTGTGATCAGTTGCTCCAGTCCTTTGCTGTCACTGAGGAACATAGTATCAAGAACCAAAGGTCGTTTTGGCGGCATGTGAGGGGCTTCTTGATCTAACGCTGCAACCATGCTGCACTTCACTTCCATCGATATCCTCTCATCAAAGAACGCCAGACCCACTGCCTCCTCCGAATGGTACCACAGGTGCGCAGACAGCTTCTTGGTGGTACCATCAGAGATCTTCTTGTGCGGGTATCGAAGGAGCGTCCTCATCAATTCCCAATCATTCAGCGGAGCTTCGATGGACAGATGAGCTGTTGCCCACGCTTTCATGTAAACTAGAACATAAAAGAGGCAGATATCTCGAATTCCGCGTTCCTCAGTGTTCGTCAGTTTAAACTGTCTTCGGAAGAGCCAAATCTTGATGGCATAGAGCCCCTTAGCCATCCATCTCGCCCGGTGCATAGCACCAGGGGCGCGGAAGTTTAGTCCCTTGTATGGAACTCCTCCAAGAAAGATGACGGAAAGATCGAGGAATTCCTGATAGTCATCACGAACTTGAAGTGCTTGTGATTTTGCAAACTCAATGAGCTCCGTTCTATGCTTAAAAATAGCTGCTTTGGTGAACGCATCTGTGTCCGCAGTTTGGAACTGTTGCTGGTCAATGCGGGTCCAATAATCATGGAAGCGCTTGAAAAGCAGAATTTCTGGACCGGTAGATACTGAATCTAGCGATGCTGCGAATGCCGCCTGTAGCACCAACTCCAGTACATGGTGTCTGCACGCGCAGTGTAACAGGTCACGTCCAACTTTTTCTTCCAGAAGAACACAAGTTCCTCCACGGTGGCCTGTGTTTGTCGCGGTTGTGTCGAAACACATAGATTTGACATGATCGGTCACTCCCCATTCATTCAGGCAATCTATGATGGCATTTGTTTGTGCCAGCGCGGTTCCTGACAGAAGTTTTGGCACCCCGAGGAGCTGCTCTGTCCCGGAGCCAGATACAAGAATAGGTAAGCGGTCAACATATTCTCGTGACGTCAGATCTTGCATGAGTTTTCCGTCCCAGTGAACAGTCAACGGACTATTGCCTTGGAACTCGCTCTTCAGTTGCCGAGCCTTAAGGGTACGGAATTTTTCACGCTGACGATGAATGGATCCACGATTGATGTTGTAGTCGCTAGCATCATGCCCTAAGCTGGAAGCTGCCTCAAACAGCAGATATGTGGCCTTTCTTGACGAGAGTTGCGTGCGATCAAGCGCTGCCGCCAATTCCGATGTCATGATGTTCTTCCTTGCTCTTTGTTTAGACGCTAACGAACCACCACATGCTCCTTTTTCTTCGCTATCATCTGAGCTGGAGGATGAGGACTCCAAAACCGCTTCGTTGGATACTGCCTCCATTTCAGCTGCTGATCGCTTTCTTCGTTTCTCCTCTTCCTCCCGACGTCGAGTACAATCTTTGACTTGGCGCTGATGGGTCATGTCCAAACCTGCCATTGAACCTGGACGTCCTTTCTGGCGCTGCTGCTGAAGGAACTCCCAATCCTCTGGGTACTTGACCAATTTCTCACAATCAGCGTGGGCGATGTCAAAGAGACGATCGAGGCGTTCAATGAATTCTTTTTCTTTCGTCTTGTGTGAATCGCTCGTCCTTGAGGCGTGTTTTTTGAGTCCTTTCCACTCCTCGAAGACTTTATCCAGTTTGCTGACACAGTGTGTCTCGAGTCTGGTTGGAATGTGAGCTTTCTCCCAGAAGGACATCACTGCTCGAAGTGACTTCCTCAACGCGTCACGTATTGTCATTTTCTTTTCATGGTGAAGGTAAAGGAAGTAACCGAATGCTTGCCTGTAGGAAGGAAGCTTGCATCCTTTCACCTCATCAACCGCTGCCCCTAATAGGTATATACACTTCCGGGTTTCCATCACCAGAAATCACGTAGCTGAAATGAGAAACGGTGAATCGTTAAGTATTGTTCACTTTATTTCTCAGATATTCAGACACACACAGACACACACACACACACATATATAGAGATATATAGATATCTAATGAACGATTATGGAGACGCCGCGCAAGCATTAAACTTTGGAAGGCGGGGGCGACCTTTTATAGTTATTCAAATAAAAAGATTTTTCAGTCACCATGTTTTTTTTACCAATGGAATAGATTCGCGGGGTGTCAGCATGAAAATTTCAAACTTTGCATTTAAGTGACACCCTAATATATATATATATATATATATTTGCCCCCAAACCGGGAAATATATTTAAATAAATATCCGATATTCCCCCCGCCCCTAAAAACAAAAGGCGGTTTCTCATGAGTAAATCTCACCGCAATTTTTTTCAGTTAAAATGTACAGCTGATCAAACAGTATTATTTTTGGTCATTCGACCATTTTAAAAAATAAAGAAAAGTGTGCCGTTACATCTGATAACTCTCCCATATTATGGAAGTACAGCTGCATGCTAATTTAATACAAAATTTTCATTTTTATACCATTTTACACCGTTCTATCCATGACTAAAATATATTCTTTCTGCAACCAAACTATTTAACCATTTAACATTCACCAAATCAAAAGAATTCTACTTTCAACACAATTAAGTTGCAACCCCCCTCTCTCTCTCTCCTCTCTCTCTCTCTCTCTCTCGCTCTCTCTCACTCAACACATGCTATCAAGTTGTAAATATGCGACAATTAATTCGAGATCATGCGAGATTGTCAAAACTGGCCGTGACATTTAAAATCGAATATATCAGGTAATTTTTTTTTCAGTTCAGATAAACTGTAACAGTACTCGTAGATGCCACACATGCTATCAAATATATTTGTCTGTAAAACGGATCTGCTACAATTAAGTCAAGATAATGCCTCCCATCTGATGTGCGACGTCTCATTTAAAATAGAATATATCACGGATTTTTTTTTTCCAGTTCAGATAAAATGAAACAGTAGATTCCACACATGTAATCAAATACGTTTGTCTGTAACACAAATCTGCTACAATTAATTCGAAATAATGCCTCCCATCTGATGTGCGACGTGTGACAGCCGATACTTTTAAGGCAGTATCCACGCACAGCTATATATATATATATATATATATATACAGGGCGTCCCAAAAAAATGTCTACACACTTTAACAGCTGATAGCTCAATTGATGTGTCTTTCTTTCCAAGTTAAACCCATTAGAATTAATAATGGCAGTCAGACTAAGCTTTGAACAAAGGAAATTCTTTCTAAAATGCTACTGGAAGTGTGAAAACGCAGTTGAAGTGCAAAGACAGTTTATGAGGGAGTTTCAAACAGATCCACCAACGCGACTTACCATCACTCGAATTAGAGATAAGTTTGAAGCCGATGGAACTGTTCAGAATGTCCACAAGAAGCGTTCCGGAAGACCACGGACATCGACATGCCCCACAAAGCAAGAAAGAGTACTGGAAACGTATCACCAAAGTCCAAGAAAATCTGTGCGGCAAGCGAGTCGTGAGGTAGGAATTTCAGAATCGTCTGTCCAACGCATTTTGAAGCGCTGTCAATGGAAAAGTTACATTCCAAGATTAGTCCATGCTATTAATGAAGATGATCCGGACCGAAGAGTGGAGTATTGCGAGTGGTACTTGGCACGATGTGGATGTGGATTGGACGAAGGGGTTTCGTAGAATACCCTCCGCGTTCACCAGACCTCACAGACCTCACACCACTAGACTTTTTTATGGGGATACTTAAAAGACAAAGTCTACGCGATAAAACCTGCAACAGTCGCTGAATTGAGAGCAGCCATTGAACGAGAATGCACACAAATACCAAACGAAATGTTTTGTGATGTTTGCGATTCCATTGCTTCGCGTTATCAGCAGTGCCTGGACCAGAACGGACGTCAGTTTGAAAACAGGCGTCGAAAAAACAGTTAAATAATGTCTGTAGATTCTATTACATTTTGAAAATGAAATATATTTTAATAAACACTGCCTTTATAATTATTTAAAGTGTGTATACATTTTTTTGGGACGCCCTGTATATATATATATATATCATACACCCGTGAATTGAATTGAAATCTCCAAGAACGTATGATACTGAAGACCGTCTCGATGTCTGATGTTCCCGCGATCACAGAGCACGCCGAATAAAATATTCGGTTGTGGATCTTGTAGACTTTTTATCACCAGTTCCCAAAAGTCAAAGAACAATGAAACATGTCGGCGGTTAATTTAATTCACTTTAGAGAAGATGATTATTTTCAATAGCAAATCAAATAAATAGATTTCTTTCAATAAAGTTTGTAAGCCAGTAATGTTTTTAATTTATTATACTGAATCAAATTTATAATACTGAGTACAGTAATAATTTAATCATAATTCTAAAATAATCAGATATTCGTGAGATCCCTTCTCAGACTTTCTACTTAGTTCTTTCTAAATCTCAATACC
Organism: Bathynomus jamesi; assembly: GCA_023014485.1. Taxonomy (NCBI): domain Eukaryota; kingdom Metazoa; phylum Arthropoda; class Malacostraca; order Isopoda; family Cirolanidae; genus Bathynomus; species Bathynomus jamesi. The sequence continues at coordinate 2,268,054 of JAJOZX010000018.1, read as the reverse complement.
AAATTCCCTTTAACGGACTGAAACCCAATTCAGCCCGGAGACCCGACTCCTCGGAATCTGCCGTAAGGGCGTTGAGCCCCTTCTTATATAGTCAAAGGAACGAAACCTGCCAACGCCACCACGCAAGCGGTTGACGTCACCTGGGAACTCTGGAGAAGCGAACGTCTCACAATCCATTGTGTTTCCCAGATGCAATAAAAAAATCCGACTGCATCACCGGCGTGTGATTTTCGTTCGGAAGAAAATTAGTCATACACTAGCGTGTGAATTAGTGAATGAATAAAATTACGTAAACATAATGATGTCATCAGGGCGCGGCTTTACTTCGATGATAAATCAAAATATAACATGTATAGCAGTTTCGCCCAACCTTTAAAAAGAAAAAAAAACTGACTCTGTATCGAAAAATCGGGTATCGAAAGAATCAATTTCTTAGATTATATTACAAATAAAGACAGAGATCATCTTCATTTATTTGATTATATTTTAAGATGATCTTCGTTTACAACGGATGTTGCTTATATTAGGCTTTTAGTGCCAACACACTATTTGTCACAATATGAAAATTTTTATTTGTCAATTTATAACAGTCGGCAGGAGCATTTAGTTAAATCATTCATTTATACAGTAGCAAAAACTTTAGGTATTATCAATAAGAATTAATTATTTACATAAACATTTTAAATAAGGTCAGTATATAAAAAGAAAATAATAGAAATACACAGTCAAAGGGGGAAATGAGCTATGTGTCAATAGCTTTAGGATAAATTTCGCATGACAAGCAGTGTCGAGTGAAAATTCCTTTATTTAAGAAATTTTCTTACAGTAAGATGGGTTACATTTTAAAGTATTAAATAGATAAAATTGAAAGCGAAGAGTTTTGTGGACATTAAGTGTTATGAACATAATGTAGTTATAAAATTAACAGGTTTATACCTTACTCATATTACTTGTTTATCATTGTTATTGACAAGAAAGATATACGTCACATCCTGAGTGTGTTTATAAAAAGTTTAATTTCTTAGGATAACTCTTGTAAGTTCGCACTGTGATATATAAGATTTATCCTTTTTGGAAGGAAAGTATAGCAGGAACGAATATGAAATGCATAGTGAGAGTAAATATAAAGGAATAATTTTAACCTGGAGACATTAATTAACAAAGTTAAGCTAGAAAGCAAGTCTACGTCTGTATAACAAATTAACACAGTTTAATAACCAATCTTTATCTAGAATGCACATGTAAGCACGTATACTAAGATTTACCATTTTCAAAGGTTACTAAGATTTTCACTAAATATTTTTAGAGGTAGAATGCCTTAAAACGAAGGTTATGCACTCACTTAATCACTAATTTCAGTTAGAGATTATAAACATTCACGTAATTATTAATTCAATTATGGATTTAAGCACGTATTAGATATATAAATTCTGAATCACTAATTTCAAGCAAGTAGTATATGCAGTAACGTTATTATGTTAAAGTAACTATTAGGTGGGATAAAAAGCTTCGTCGTTCGGCTGAATCTTCCGGCTCGATTACTCGAGGGTTCTTTCTGGCGGACTTTTGGGGGGCACTTTATGCTATCAAGGTCGCTCACCTATTACGTCCGGTTTCGGGTTCCATTTTCCCGAAAAGAAACGTCAATCCTTCGGTTCTTCGTCCGCTACTTGAAGTTTCAAAGGATGGGGCCTTTAAGCGGGCCTGAGCAGCAGTCTTCGATCAAGTGATCCTGATTGTGCCTTCCGTCTTCTTCTTTCCCGTGCAGGTGGCCCTCATGCACTCTTCTCAGCCGACGGTGGTGTCTTTGGCTAAAGGAAATGGGTTAAAGAAAAATCTATTTTGATCCCACTTCTGACACCACTAATCATACACCCCCGGAGTTTAGTGAATTGAAATCTCCAAGAGCGTATGGTATTGTCCTCCTGGATCAGGAAGACCGTCTCGATGTCTGATGTTCCCGCGACCACAGAGCACGCCGAATAAAATATTCGGTTGTGGATCCTGTAGACTTCTTATCACCAGTCCCCAAAAGTCAAAGAACAATGAAAAACGTTGGCGGTTATTAATTTAATTCACTTTAGGCAAGATGATTATTTTCAATAGTAAGTCAACTAAATAGATTTCTTTCATTAAAGTTTATAAGCACAGTAATGTTTTTAATTTATTATGATATAATGAATCAAATTTATCTTCACAGGAGTTAATAATATGAATATTTCTTCTATGTTACTGAGTACAGTAATAGTTTAATCTTAGTTGTAAGATAATCAGATATACGTGAAATCACTTCTAAGACTTTCTACCTAGTCCGTTCTGAATCTCGATACCAAATTCCCGTTAACGGAATGAAACCCATTTCAGCCCGGAGACCCACTCCTCAGAACCTGGCGTTGAGCCCCTTCTTATATAGTCAAAGGAACGGAACCTGCCGACGCCACCACTCAAGCGATTGACGTCACCTGGGAACTCTGGAGAAGCGAACGTCTCACAATCCATTGTGTTTCCCAGATGCAATAAAAAAATCCGACTGCATCGCTGGCGTGTGATTTCCGTTCGGAAGGAAATTAGTCATACATTAGCGTGTGAATTATTGAATGAATGAAATTACATGAAAAGAATGGTGTCATTAGGGCGCGGCTTTACTTCGATGATAAATCAAAATATAACATGTATAACACACACACACACACACACACACACACACACACATACACACAAACATATACAGGGCGTCCCAAAAAATGTATACACACTTTAACAGCTGATAGCTCAATTGATGTTTCTTTCTTTCCAAGTTAAACCCATTAGAATTAATAAAGGCAGTCAGACTAAGCTTCGAACAAAGGAAATTCATTTTAAAATGCTACTGGAAGTGTGAAAACGCAGTTGAAGTGCAAAGACAGTTTAGGAGGGAGTTTCAAACAGATCCACCAACGCGACTTACCATCACTCGAATTAGAGATAAGTTTGAAGCCGATGGAACTGTTCAGAATGTCCACAAGAAGCGTTCCGGAAGACCACGGACATCGACAAGCCCCACAAAGCAAGAAAGAGTACTGGAAACGTATCACCAAAGTCCAAGAAAATCTGTGCGGCAAGCGAGTCGTGAGGTAGGAATTTCAGAATCGTCTGTCCAACGCATTTTGAAGCGCTGTCAATGGAAAAGTTACATTCCAAGATTAGTCCATGCTATTAATGAAGATGATCCGGACCGAAGAGTGGAGTATTGCGAGTGGTACTTGGCACGATGTGGATGTGGATTGGACGAAGGGGTTTCGTAGAATACCCTCCGCGTTCACCAGACCTCACACCACTAGACTTTTTTTATGGGGATACTTAAAAAACAAAGTCTACGCTATAAAACCTGCAACAGTCGCTGAATTGAGAGCAGCCATTGAACGAGAATGCACACAAATACCAAACGAAATGTTTCGTGATGTTTGCGATTCCATTGCTTCGCGTTATCAGCAGTGCCTGGACCAGAACGGACGTCAGTTTGAAAACAGGCGTTGACAAAACAATTAAATAATGTCTGTAGATTCTATTACATTTTGAAAATGAAATGTATTTTAATAAACACTGCCTTTATAATTATTTAAAGTGTGTATACATTTTTTTGGGACGCCCTGTATATATATATATATATATATATATATATATATATATATATATATATATATATATATATATATATATACGAGGGTGAGTCAAAAGTCTCCATACATGGGCAAAATGGTCATGATAAATAAATGATTATTTATTTTTTATTTTTTTGCAGGTGATGTGCTGAGATGCCTTTGTCCCAAAAAGAGCGTATAGAGATCATTCTTCTGGCAGGATCAGGAAGCTGTCGCGAGGTTGCCGAGGATTTTAACAGGAGACACGCCCCCGGCACGCACATCACACATGACACCGTTGCCAAACTCATTGAGAAGTTCAAGAAGACTGGAAGTGTTGCAGACCAACCGAGAAGTGGCCGTTCACGAACAACCACCGATGAAGACACAGCGACCATGGTGCTGGCAGCGTTCGCAAAGAGTCCCCAAAAAAGCACTCGACGGATGTCTGCAGAATGCGGTGTCAGCCAAAGGAGTATCGTCCGCATTATGAAAGAGCACAGATGGCATCCATACAAAATGCAAATGTTGCAGTATCTTAGCGAAGATAACCCGGACAGGCGGCTGGAATTCTGTGAGTGAGCAAGAACAAAAGTGGACGAAGACACGGAGTTCTCGGCTGGCATCCTGCCTTCAGATGAAGCCAACTTTTATGTTCATGGAGAGGTTAATCGTCAAAACGTACGTTATTGGAGTGATGACAACCCGCACTGGATGAGTCCCTCAAAGACGCAAGGCGCTGGAAAAGTGATGGTGTGGTGCGGGATATGGGGCAACACAATTGTTGGCCCTTTTTTCATTGACACCAATCTGAATGCCGAAATGTATCTAAACATGCTGCAAGACAGTCATGCCGTCCCTGCTGAACGAGGACGGGGGATTTCCAGCGTACTTTCAGCAAGACGGGGCGCCACCCCATTACGGTATTTTCGTGCGTCAGTGGCTGGATCAGCAGTTTCCGGGTCACTGGATTGACCGCCGTGGTCCCATGGAGTGGCTTCCGAGGTCCCCAGACCTCACCCCCCTTGATTTTTACTTGTGGGGGCACTTGAAGGCCATGGTGTACCAGATGAAAATACCAAACACGGACCACCTAAAGGAACGCATTCGTGATGCGTGTGCACGCATAACACCAGACGTGTTAACGCGCGTTTACCATGACTGGGAGGAACGCATCCGTATGTGCATTCAGTGTAATGGTGCCCACATAGAACATATGTTGTGACTTACAAGTGATTGCATAATTTTGCCTATGTATGGAGACTTTTGACTCACCCTGTGTATATATATATATATATATATAACTTCTGACTATCGTGGCTCCGTAGTGTAGTGGTTAGCACGTCTGACCGGCAATCGGAAGATCCAGGGTTCGATTCCCGGGCGGGTGCCTTATTTTTCATTTGTTTGTTATTTCTCTTCCTCGTGTGCAGAACACTCCTCTATACTTACGTCGTTTCTATACGTTAATATACTGCGCGGTCATTGCAGTTAAATGTATATATATACTGTATATATATATAAATAATCATAATTAAAATTTTGTTTGGGGAAAAGTTATAATATACAGGGTGTTTCAGGAGGAAAGGTCAATACTTCGGGAGGTGATAGTATCGGTCATTGTGAGAAAAAAAGTTCATATGAACATGTGTCTAATTCTGAATGGTTACGGAGATAGAGCTGTTTGAATCTACAAATACAAAAGCATTGCTAATGGTAATCAAGAAAGAGAAACCAATTACTGTTTCTAACATTTAATGTTTAAACATTGGCATTTTGAATAGTATCAGATACAGAAATGACAAATTTGTTACAGTTTACAATACGTTTTCGAAAATCCCACCGTCAACCTCAATACACTTTGCAACTCGTGTGCGAAGATCGCGTGTTGTTCGTCTGAGTTGATCTTGACGTTCCTTTATGCGGGCAGCAGCATCCAAAATGCGCGCGAGCAATTCGTCTCGTGTATCCACCTTTCTTTTGTAAACTTGACATTTCATCCACCCCCACAAACAATAATCTAACGGAGAGAGGTCTGGAGACCTTGGTGGCCATTGAATGGGACCACCGCGGCCGATCCATCGACCAGGGAAAGTTTGATTTAGGTATTGTATCACCAGACGGGTAGAATGTGGAGGAGCTCCGTCATGCTGAAAGTACATACCAGCGCGTGTAGCCAAAGGAACATCCTCCAATAGTCCTGGCAATTCATTTTGCAGAAATTCTAGGTAACTTTGTCCTGTAAGACGATTCTCTAAAGTAACAGGGCCAATCAGCTGATCATCGATGATACCGCACCACACATTGGCAGAGAAGCGATGTTGAAAATTTGTTTCCACACTGGCATTTGGATTTTCGTCTGACCACCGATGAGAGTTACGAGTGTTGGTGATACCGTCACGGGTGAAAGTAGCTTCATCGATGAACAGTATTAATCGAAGCAATCGGCGATTAGCATTTACCCAATGACAAAATTCCAGTCGCATGGCAGCGTCTCTTGGTTGAAGGTGTTGTACACGCTGTACATGATATGGATACAAGCCTTCCTCACGTAATTTCCGCCATACTCTTGTGTGTGGTACACCGAGACGTGTTGAAATTCTTCGTGAGCTAGTAGTAGGACTACGCTCTACCAACTGAAGAATGTTTTCCACTTCATCCACATCTTGTTGACCTTCACGTTCAGATGAAACATGAGCGCTAGGAAGTGTACCAATCTCACGCAGTGTTGAAAACCCTGGTAAACACTTTTCGATCCGGAATTCTGCGTTTCGGGAACCGTCGACGGTATTCTGCAATAGCAGCTGTTGCACTTCCATCGCAAAAACCGTAGACATACACCATATCTGCATATTCGGCATGTGTGAAGGTGTGTGGCATTCTTAACACTGCTTCAAACACCAAACAATGTCACTCACAACAGTCAGCTGTCGATTGGCTTATGTCACATACTTATATTACAGCTTACATGGTTCAAGGTTATAGGGGAGGGAAGGGGGAGGAAGAGCTGCGCGCGCATCAGATTCAAACAGCTCTATCTCCGTAATCATTCAGAATTAGACACATGTTCGTATGAACTTTTTTTATCACAATGACCAACACTATCACCTCCCGAAGTATTGACCTTTCTTTCTGAAACACCCTGTATATTATATATATTATATATATATATATATAATATATATATATATATATATAATATATACCCTTAGCTATGCAGTACATCAATTAAATTATAAAACTTTTTTCGAAAACACAAACTACTTAAAATTATAAAAAAATTACCCTCAATTAGACAGTATGGAAGAATGTTTGATATTCCGAATGAAGATTCATTATATAACTAATTTATATTAAAGGAAAAGAAATTATCTCTCTCTCTCTCTCTCTCTCCTCTCTCTCTCTCTCTCTCTCTCTCTCTCTCTCTCTCAACACATGCTATCAAGTTGTAAATATGCGACATTAATATATGAAATGAAAAGTTTTACTGATAGATCATAGTCTATATGACAAATATTAATAATACAAAGAGAGTTCACTTACTAAGAATAAAAATATATACAATTAATTAGAAATATTGCAGTAATGTCGAAGTTAAGTGGAGCTATCGACAGACGTTTTTATACTATGAATTCCATAGCTTAGAAGACAAACGGTGGAGTTCGTGGATAGCCTGGATAATCGGGCGGTTGATTTTTAATCCTTTGCGTTAGACTGTATTGAACGCGTCTTGTTACTTCCGGAAAAACTAGGGACATTGCGAGTAGCAAACATTTGCGAAGTTGTCCATCTCAGGACTGTAGTGTAATTGTAGTTATTGGGTTTTTTAATAAAGATAATCATGTCTAATAAGAATTTAATGTTTTGTTTAATAAAGAAGAAAATAACGTTAAATAAGAAATTTAATTATGGTTTGTATGTAAATAAGAAATTGATAATGTTTTGTTTGAAATTAAAAATATAAAAATACAAACTGGCAACATCTGAAATGTGCCCAAGCTGGAGGCTGAGTAAAATGCCCAATTTTGGCAATTCAGTCTTTGTGCGGAATGTGTCATGGGTGGGTTGTTTTTCGTATTAGAATGTTATTGTTTAATTAAAATATTAATTATGTCTCTCTCCGAGATTAAATGTTAACGCTAATTCCGCCATCGCATTATCCCGTTCGTCTAAAGTATTTCGACATGAATGAAAAGTCAGTAAATAGTAAATAAAAGTGTGTAATTATCCTCGGTCCTCCTTTGCTTTGTCCGAAAGTTTAATGGCAGCTCACCGGCCACGGCTACCCAGTCCGTAATAAGGCACAACGAGAAAACGAGAGTAAAGATTGAGGACAGAAGAAAGAGCAAATAGTTAAAATGGCAAAATAAGAAGAAAAGAGTTTTGTTCACGACAGGACCTTTTTTTTTATAATTCATCCAGAGCTGCTACCCGTATATACTACTGCAGAATATATGAAAGAGAGTGTCTTTAGTTACACTTCTACAGAACCATAAGTTCCTTAGAGTCATATTCACTTTAACACAAAGGCTTCGAGATTGTTTTCTTATATTTGAGTCATCACTCAAGGAGTTGGTGCTAGCTTGACCCAAATACTTAAACTCTTGTACTTCTCCAATTAACTCGCCCCTCATTTTTAATCTAATACCAATTGGCTGATTACAGTTTTTAGGATGGAGTTGCATAACCTTAGTTTTTGTAACATTAAAAAGAATATCATGTTTCTGTAAATACACTTCGTAGACTTTAGTAACCGACCCCGACCTTTAACAGAGGGACTTATTAACGTCATATCATTGGCATAAACTAAGTTATTTATTTATATAAATAGCGCCAAATTATGTAGCTGATCACAGGCTGCAAAGAGAAAACGCCAGGATTTACATAATGGTGTTATGGCAAGATTTACTCGTGAGTTGCCAGAAACCGCTTTTGTTTTTAATGCGTAGGGGGAAAAATATCGTATATTTATTTAGTACATATTTCCCGATTGCATATTTGAAGTCAGATATATATATATTATATATATATATATATATATATATATATATATATATATATGGGAATGAACTCAGAATGGTCCCCTGAGTTTTTTATGATACACACAGACAGTGCATGGAACAAGGAACTCTTCTGGGAAAATTAAATCCACTACAGTCCGAATAAGTAATGGTAAATGACAAATACCATAATTTTTCTTTTTCATGATGCTAGCCCGACGTGGGCAACGGGTCACTCGCAAAGAGGTCCCATAAATATAGCTTCCCTCACCAGCTATCTGCAAAGCAGACAGGATCCAGCTTTGGGACATGGATCTAGGGTTTAAAGCAGCCTAGCCCTGCTACATTTAGAACCTCAATATAAGCAAAAGACTCGCTGCCTTCACGTCAGATTGAATACATAAAAGAAAAAGAAAAAGGGGGTAACTATTATATTTTTAGCCAAAAACCAAAACTTAAACCTCAACTGGTAGAATTGAGCGTCCACTTTTCAAGGCACATAACATGTCCGTTTCAAGATGTATTCAATCTGACGTGAAGGCAGCGAGTCTTTTGCTTATATTGAGGTTCTAAATGTAGCAGGGCTAGGCTGCTTTAAACCCTAGATCCATGTCCCAAAGCTGGATCCTGTCTGCTTTGCAGATAGCTGGTGAGGGAAGCTATATTTATGGGACCTCTTTGCGAGTGACCCGTTGCCCACGTCGGGCTAGCATCATGAAAAAGAAAAACTATGGTATTTGTCATTTACCATTACTTATTCGGACTATAGTGGATTTAATTTTCCCAGAAGAGTTCCTTGTTCCATGCACTGTCTGTGTGTATTATATATATATATATATATATATATATATATATTATATATATATATATATATATATATATATATAATAACGCGCATATGCACATACCTAAAGATAAATATGCACATACTTAAAGATAAATAAAGTAGTTATAATGATTAAACACTTATTTATTTTTTATAAAGCCAGACCTATTCATGGGGTTTGATGATGTCGCGTTTTAGAGGATTAATTGCCGTAGAATCGTGTTACAAATATATTTACAACCGTGGTTTTTTAAAACTCGCCTCAAGACCTGGGCTATGCGCCCCGGCACATGTCACACGAAATACAATTACACTAACTTAACAGTTGTGCAAGTCTAAAACCACGCATACAAACATTCAAGCAATGGGTTTCAGTTGACATGTGTTGTGGGTGCGTGAGATATATATATATATATATATATATAGCGTGTGTGTGTGTGTGTGTGTGTGTGTGTGTGTGTGTGTGTGTGTGTACCTTGTATATTCTGATTTTGTTGTATAAACGTTCTCCGCTAGTGAGTGCATTGTTATTTTAGCTCGTCTTTACTGATTGATTTGTTATTTTATGATTCATACAGAAATATGTTAAATAAAACGGAGCGATGTAATTGTGTATGCTTTAATTCTCCTTTACACTGTCTGAAAAAAATGCTGTTTTATCTCAGCATATATACTGTATATTGAAATTCCCGCCAATCTTTTACTGTTAGGTGGGACAATGTACTATCCGTATGTTTTGGTTCCTCCAACGGGGTGAGGCAAAACTCCTTGCTCTCTCCTATGATGTTTAATGTGTATATTGATGTATTAATTGCTCCACTTAATGTGTCAACAGCAGTATGTTGTATAGATGACCCGAGGATAAATAACTTAGTTTATGCCAATGATATGACGTCAATAAGTCCCTCTGTTAAAGGTCGGGGTCGGTTACTAAAGTCTACGAAGTGTATTTACAGAAACATGATATTCTTTTTAATGTTACAAAAACTAAGTTTATGCAACTCCATCCTAAAAACTGTAATCAGCCAATTGGTATTAGATTAAAAATGAGAGGCGAGTTAATTGGAGAAATACAAGAGTTTAAGTATTTGGGTCAAGCTAGCACCAACTCCTTGAGTGATGACTCAAATATAAGAAAATAATTTCGAAGGCTTTGTGCGAAAGTGAATATGACTGTAAGGAACTTCCGGTTGTGTAAAGGTGTAGCTAAAGACACTCTCTTTCATATGTTCTGCAGTAATATATACGGGTAGCAGCTCTGGGTGAATTATAAAAAAATGTCCTGAGATGGACAGCTTCGCAAATGTTTGCTATCCGCAATATCCCGAGTTTTTCCGGGAGTAACAAGACGCGTTCACTACAGTCTAATGCAAAGAATTAAAAAATCAACGGCCCGATTATCCAGGCTATCCACGAGCTCCGCCGTTTGTCTTCTAAGCTATGGAATTCATGGTATGAAAACGTCTGTCTATACTCTATAGCTCCACTTAACTTCGACATTACTGTAATATTTCTAATCAATTGTATATATTTTTATTCTTAGTAAGTGAACTGTCATTGTATTATTAATATTTGTCATATAGACTATAATCTATCAATAAAACTTTTCATTTCATATATTAATGTCACATATTTACAACTTGATAGCATGTGTTGAGTGAGAGAGAGAGAGAGAGAGAGAGAGAGAGAGAGAGAATTTCTTTTCTTTTAATATAAATTAGTTATATAATGAATCTTTATAAGGAATATCAAACATTCTTCCTTATTGTCTAATTGAGGGAAATTTTTTAATAATTTTAAGTAGTTTGTGTTTTCGAAAAAGTTTTATAATTTAATTGCTGTACTGCATAGCTAAGTATATATATATATATACGGTAAACCCTCGTCCAACGCGGGGGTTAGGTTCCTTGAGAACGGCGCGTTAGGTAAATCTAGGTTGGACAAACTTAATAACTTGTGGGATAAATGGTGATAAGTGAACGCGGCCGCGTAAAGTCTCCCATTAACACTTAGGTACGTAGATTTTTTATTCACACATAAATGAATTTCCCTACCTATACTGTATATGAAATAAGAACATAAAATCATAAACATAATGATATTTACATATGATAAATAAAAATATATTAAATGAAAATAGCACGTATCTTTTCTTCACTCTTTCGGATGGTGCGTATGGTAGACTCATTCACATGATACTCGCGGGCAAGTGATGTTATGTTCATACCACCACGCAACTTATCTAAAATCTTTATTTTTTCGGCTAATGTCATAACCTTACGACTTTTCTTCTCTTTACTATCACTTGCAGATGCGTTACGTTTTGGTACCAGACTGCTGTTTAAAGGTAATATCAAAACAACTGCAAAATACGACAAAAACAATCCAACACAACTTCACTGAACTTAACGCGTTAGCGGGACTGAGACAAAGGGTGATGCGAGGGGTGACGCGAGAGGGAGGGAGATGCGGGAGTGTTGGAGAATGCAGGAGAAAACACTAGAGCGCACATTGGCACGCGTACAGTACTACTGTATTAGAGCGTGTTTGGTGGACCGTGTATAATCAAATTTTCTACTTTCGGCAAATAATTGTTCGCATTTATTTTTCCGTGTATAAGCAAATTCGTGCTGGACAAATACGCGTTGGACGAGGGTTTACTGTATATGTTATAAATTTTCCCCTAACATAATTTTAATTATGATTATATGTATGTATATATAGGTACCGGTTTATAGCATACATGTCGGGACTATAATAATAATGATGATAATAATGGTTAATTGATTGTTAATGATTAATTGTTAATGATAAGGCTGGAGTCACCAGGTCTTTGCAGACCAAATTATGTTATTAATTAAGTTATTAATTAAGTTGATTGATAGAATGAGTTTTCTTCCTTTATTAAACAAAATAAATGGTCTATGAATGACATAGAAATAAAAGATTGCAATTGTTGAATACAAGTTCGGTTGGAATGAAATGTGCACGTGATTAATGACTTCACTAATGCGCGAGGTAATGATTAGTCTTTATATAAAGTTAAGTGAATGACACCAGACCCTAGATGGAACCTGCACACGTTGTTACATGGTGAGATCTCTCGTGTCACTGGTCTTGAGAGAAAGAGGTCGAGGTGCGTCGAGAAGTCCTTGTAACGAAGTTGAGGTGTGATGCCTTGAAGTAGTGCCGCGCTGTGACGTCATCTTTGTCGTACCTGCGTGACTTTATCTTGGTTGTGTTTGTGTTGATGGAACATCGCTAAGTATTTGAAAGCGTCTCTCTCTCTCTCTATATATATATGTATATATATATAGTACAGGGTGGGCGGAAAGTAGCTCCCTATTTTGGATTGGTAAAAAAATACATATATTATCCATTTATTTCAGAAGAAATAATATGAAAAGGTAGGCATACATGGTAGGTTTTCTCTAAAATTCAATGTGGGCTCCAACTCTTTCCACCAGCTTCTGGAGCCGCCCAGGAATGGCGTCCACTGACTTTAGCAGGAACTCCGGCGGGATGGAGGACATGACTTCCCGAATTCGGTCCTCCAGTTCTTCCAATGTCCTCGGTTTGGTGCGGTAGACTTCTTCCTTTACCCACCCCCAAAGAAAGAAGTCGCACGGTTACCGCTGAAAAACGGCAGAATCGGTTCAGTGTAACGGTGTGGTGTGGTATGACCTCAGATCAGGTTGTGGGCCCGTTCCTTCTGCGCAACACCATGAATGCTGAGCGGTACCTTGCTATGTTGCGAAACGAGGTCTGGCCGGTTGTCAGCACATGGGAGAACATCGACGATCTGATATTTATGCAAGATGGCGCCCCTCCGCACTTCGCTCTTGTTGTCCGTGAGTGGCTGGATGCCCACTTCCCTGGGCGTTGGATGGGTCGTCGTGGTCCACATCAATGGCCAGCCAGGAGCCCCGACTTGACACCGTGCGACTTCTTTCTTTGGGGGTGGGTAAAGGAAGAAGTCTACCGCACCAAACCGAGGACATTGGAAGAACTGGAGGACCGAATTCGGGAAGTCATGTCCTCCATCCCGCCGGAGTTCCTGCTAAAGTCAGTGGACGCCATTCCTGGGCGGCTCCAGAAGCTGGTGGAAAGAGTTGGAGCCCACATTGAATTTTAGAGAAAACCTACCATGTATGCCTACCTTTTCATATTATTTCTTCTGAAATAAATGGATAATATACGTATTTTTTTACCAATCCAAAATAGGGAGCTACTTTCCGCCCACCCTGTATATATATATATATATATATGTAGTGGCATATACCTGTGTGTGGCATATAGCTGTGTGTGGATACTGCCTTAAAAGTATCGGCTGTCACACGTCGCATATTAGATGGCAGGCATTATCTCCAATTAATTGTAGCAGATCCCTGTTACAGACAAATATATTTGGTAGCATGTGTGGAATCTACTGTTACATTTTATCTGAACTGAAAAAAAATTACATGATATATTCGATTTTAAATGTCACGGCCAGTTTTGACAATCTCGCATGATCTCGAATTAAGTGTCGCATATTTACAACTTGATAGCATGTTATGATAATAAAAACCCACTCTAATAGACGGAGTTTATTTCCACAACAGTTTCGATGCCCACTGGTATCCTCTGTAGCCACCCGAAGAAGATGCCAGTGGGCATCGAAACTGCTGTGGAAATAAACTCTGTCTATTAGAGTGGGTTTTTATTATCATATTTTGACCTTCACGTAGAAAAGTGAAGTTTTTTGCATTGATAGCATGTGTTGAGTGAGTGAGAGAGAGAAAGAGAGAGACGGGGAATTTTGGCAATTTAATTGTGTAGAAAGTAGAATTCTTTTGATTTGGTGAATTTTAAATGGTTAAATAGTTTTGTTGCAGAGAGAATATATTTTAGTCATGGATAGAACGGCGTAAAATGGTATAAAAATGAATTTTTTTTATTAAATTAGCATGCAGTTGTACTTCCATAATATGGGAGAGTTATCAGATGTAACGGCACACTTTTCTTTATTTTTTAAAATGGTGGAATGACCAAAAATAATACTGTTTGATCAGCTGTACATTTTAACTGAAAAAAATTGCGGTGAGATTTACTCATGAGAAACTGCCTTTTATTTTTAGGGGGGGGGGGGGGGGGGGGGGGGGAATCGGATATTTATTTAATATATATTTCTCGGTTTGGAGGCAGATAAATATATATAATCAAGCGAGTATGCACACACTTAAAGATAAATAAAGTAATTATAATTCTTTTGATTTAGGGAATTTTAAATGTTTAAATAGTTTGGCTGCAGAGAGAATATATTCAAAGATGAAAATTTGGTATTAAGTTAGCATGCAGTTGTACTTCCATAAGCTGACGTGTGTATATATATATATTGAAAATGAAAATGAAAATGAAAAGGTTTATTGGCAGACTATACTAAGGATAGAAATATATACAGTTGATTAGAAATAATACAGTAATGTATATATATACACAGGGCCGGCCTTAGGGCAAAGCGAGCTAGGCAGCCGCCTAGGGCCCCGCGCCTAAGAGGGCCCCGCGCTGCCAGCGGGGCTGGGCAAATAAATTTATTTCGCTTCCACCAGATTCCCCGACTCACGCCGGCTGTCATGGGAAAGGGGAAAATTAAGGACAGTTTTAATGAAATATAAAACCATTGCTCTAAGAATATTTTTAACAATTCCTGTGACGGTAGCATCAGGAGAAAGAAGCTTCTCAAAATTAAAATTAATTAAAAACTGCTTAAGGTCTAATATGGGCCAAGATAGGCTAAATAACCTTGGAATATTGTCAATTGAACATGAAGAAGCAAGGGGTTTAAATTTGAACCCCTTTTAATGGAATTTTCAGAAAGGAAGGTTAGAAAAAATTAGTCTTTAAAATATATTATAAATTTATAAAGTATGGTATTTTTTAGTATTCTTAATGAAAGCATTTTTTTTGTTATTCTTAATATTATTAGACAGATGTCTACAATAAATGTATAGCACTTCAGATTATTTTTT
The DNA here is from genome assembly GCA_023014485.1 of Bathynomus jamesi. NCBI lineage: Eukaryota > Metazoa > Arthropoda > Malacostraca > Isopoda > Cirolanidae > Bathynomus > Bathynomus jamesi. The sequence goes on along the minus strand of JAJOZX010000018.1, from coordinate 2,252,597 downwards.
TGCCTTTTTACTATGAACTAAAATCTTTTCTGGAGTGGGGCCCCGTATTATCAAAATGCCTAGGGCCCCGCACTTGTTAGGGCCGGCTCTGCATATATATATATATATATATTATAGGGCCCCCCCCTTATATATTATATATATTATATATATATAAATATAATATATATATGCCAGAAAATGCCTAAATATAGAGTGCCCATATTTTCAGATAAAGGGTACCCAAAGAAAAGAAAGGGGAAAAACAGACCTTATAATAATAATAATAATGATAATAATGTTATAATGTTTCAGACCAACAAAGACCCTATAGTCTAGGTCTAGGATCTGGCCTAGAGTTCGTATAAATTTCTGGGTGCAGAGGTTTTGACGACTGATCTAGACTAATTTTGGGGCGTAGAATCCGAATTTTTCTATGCTATCGCACCAAATTGGTGCAAAAGTGGTCAAAATGGCAAAAAATTGGCAAAAATGGAAAACTTTTATCAGTTTTTCGTATTTTTGTCATATTCTTGAGTTGAAAAAATTTTTAAGGGCAATTTTTTGTTTGAGAATGTGTTTTTGTAACATACTGCTGCCTGAACCAAGAAAACTGACAAAAATGTCAAAAAATAACAGCAAAAATAAAAAAAATTAAGTAAATATTGTCAAAAAATCGCAAAAATGAAATTTTTGGCTATTTTGGTGCATAAACTAGCTCTAACCAATCATATCGAACTAAGTAGTCAAGAAATTAGATATTAATAGCTCTGCAAGAATTTATTAAAACAAAGTATGCACAAGTGTCTAAATTTCGGGTATAAATCGATAAAAATGGTTGTAAAATACTTGAAAAAATAGCTAAAATATATAAAAATAGTACTAATTTTATGTTATTCTTAGACTTGCTTGTTGTAAAATGCTTGAACTTCTTATAGAATCGATCTATTTGATTTCTTTAGAGTAACTAAGTCATATTTATTGTGTTTCAGGTTTAGTATTGGTAGTAGCTACAAATTGAGGATCCCTGTGTTCACTATGTGATTCAACAGATGATAGATCATGGTAAGTAATAATCGAATTGAATATTTAAAACATAAATATAAAGACCAATGTGTTACAAATGAATTTTTATGTATAGAATAGAACCAGTTTATTATAATTGCAATTGCAAGAAGTCTTAGTATATTTTATTTTTTCAGGATGTATGTCAACTTGTGCCAGAAAAGAAGCATAGCTCAAACCTTGGTAAATGTATCTTGTGCCAGAAGAACAAAAGCCCAAGTGGAGAGAAATATTTGAGCAGCGGAGAACATGGAATAAAAAATTTGCTTCAGTTGGCTTCTGCGTACCCAAATGATGACAGAAGCAAGCGTTTGAAAGCTCTTACTGAGAGTCAGACTCCTTATATCCAGTATCACAGCACTTCGTGCTATGCAACATATAAAAAGTTCGTTGAACGTAGCCAGAAGTCTAAAAATGCTGAATCTGAACCCTCCGATTCCTCCTTAGGGGAAGCATTAACTCCTCCAGAAAATAGTTCAAGCAAAAGGATTAAAACACAGCATATCAAGGATATGAAAGTGTGTGTATTTTGTGGTTCAGCTCGAGTCAAATTGAAAGGTGGAAATATTGACCATGATTTGTTTCGGATATGTACTCCAGGTCGTGCCCAAAAGTTAGTGAGATGCTCACTTTTTCCAAGACGATGTTTTTACCAGAGTAGCGATGTTGAACGAATACAAACATGTATTCGCTGCAGATGTATTCTGTCATAATAATTGTATAAAGAAGCATTTTGCAGCCTATGATCGCAGAATAGAGACGATTTTGGAAAACAGACAGCAAGAAAATGAAGTTATGAGTTCTACTGACATGGTTCAAGAAGCGTTTAATGATGTAGTCTCAAAAATAGACTTCACAAGCTGTGGATACAGTGTCACCTACTTGAGACAAGAGATCAATAAAAAGCTGAACCAGGATGAATCTATGAGTAACTATTTGGTTAAGAGCCTGCTTATAGACAAATTTAAGGTTACCATTTATTTTACATATCCTAGCAACAAACTAAAATCCCAGATGGTTTATTCTGTCCAGATTGAGAGTGCAAGAATTGTTGAAACTTTGCGGAAATCATCTGTCAAAAACGTTGCTAAGGACCTAAGGAAAGAGTTAAAAACTTACAGTTTTGGTTTACGCTCTAGCTATTGTGATCCAAACGATCTTGATCTAGCCTTAAAACGCTTCCAAAATGAACGTCCTCCAATATGGATGGAATTTCTTCAGCATTTGTTTTCCACCCGGAATGTATCAGATAGCAACAATCAGTTGATGCTGAAGTGTGACACTATCTTCCAGATGTTGTTTTACATCCTTCATAATGGTTTGGAGCCCACCCCATTGCATGTCGGATTTGCTCAAACTATACATAACCTGTCACAGTCTAAAGATCTTATTGAAATTGCAAACAAACGGAGCATTTGTGTAGGATATCAAGAAGTTCGCAAAATAAATTTTGCACTAGCAAAACGTACAATATCTTTATGTGGTTCACATAGAGTTCCAGTTCCTCCAGTATTTGATCAAAACCATCCAATTCAAGCAGCAATGGATAATTTTGACACCTTGGAAAATACCTTGTCTGGAATTGGTTCGACACACGATACGGTGCTAGTTTTATTCCAAAATGCTCCATTAAGCTCTGCACCAACACAACAGCATACTAATAAGATCAGTGAAGCTCCAGAGTCAACCCTCCGGCTTGGCAAGTTACAAAGCCAAGAAATTATCTCGATTGGACCAAGACATGAACGAGGTACAATAAGTCAAGATTTCCAAGTCTCTGAATACAAGGCAAACGATCATTTACTAGAGACTGTTAATCTCGACCATTTCCTGTGGTTTGTGATGCGATACAAACATAGAACAACCACAATACAGGGCTCTTCAACTAACTCAAATACTGATAATGATGACTTTGTGCTTTCTGTCAAAAGCCCTTTTGTAGGAGATAGCTTGAAGCCTACAACTATTGCGTTCACTCCCATACTGCCATACAAAGCAACTGAATTTGATACCATTTTTACAACAATGATTAACTTTCAGGACGTGCTTAAGCAGCAGAATAAGCCATACGGTGCACTGTGGTGTGATGAAGGAGTTTATGCTATTGCGAAGGAAATTCAGCTCCTGAAAAAAGATCTGTTCAGTAATTTGTTTATCGGATTGGGTGGATTCCATTTTGAGAAGATTGTACTTGCTTGTATTGGATCTTATCTTCATATATCGGGAATTGAATCTGTTTTGGTTGAAAGCGAATGTTTCGGTCCAGACACAGTAAAATCCGTTATGAATGGCAATCATTATGTGAGAGCCAAGCAAGGATTATCTTTCGTGCACGAAGCAATAACAAGCATTATGTTCGATGGGTTTTTGAGTGTCGATGAACACCGTAACTTATATCAAGATGCTGCAACTAAAATTTCAATTATGGTTGCAGAACAAGAGCAATGGGACGACTTTAAGTCTTCGATATATACTCTGTCTCAATCCTTTCAACAATATATAAAGCAGAGGTCTGATAGTAATGAAAACTTTCATTACTGGTATCATTTTACCAATAGATTGTATCCAATCATCAGAGATTTAACCTACTCAATGCGGGCAGGTGATTGGTCACTATTTCTTTCTTCCATACAGAGATCAATCCCACTTTTCTTCGCCTACAATAGAACCAACTACGCCAGATGGGCACCAATCTTCTTTGAGGATTGTTTAAACCTTGAGGTACATTTTCCTGATCTCCACAAATCATTCCTTAGTGGTGGTTTTGTAGTGAGGAGAACGACACGACAATGTAGTGGAGTTCCAATGGACCAGGCACTTGAGCAACATTATAATAAGCCTGCAAAAGTGTCCGGAGGATTAATTGGCTTTACTCGGAGAAAGGAAGCAGTGGCACTGTGGAATATTATTAAACATGAGGACTTATATTCTTCACAAATGAGAGGTTCCGGCCAGTTTGAAAATCGTGACGAGTATGATATTCATCATGAATACTCCAAGAGCCATGCCTTATCGAGCTCCAGTAATGTCCAAGCTATTCAACAGTACATTTACAAAGTTGGAAACACATTGAGCAAAACATTAGATGGCAAACCATTCAGAAACATTGCTACCGGTGAAGAGGATAAGAGTCTTATACATATCACATTACTTGCCTGGATAGAGATGTTGCTTACAAGAATTTCAAAACCGAACGGCTTGAGAAAAAAACAGAAACTTTGTTTGCAGCAATTAAGAGGCAAAAACCCGCAACAGCGAGGAACACTTCCAGAAAACGAAAGGAATATGACATAAAAAAAGAAACCATTGCAGCACTGAACTACATTGCATTTGCTCAGCTCAGGGAATTTCCATTGAATCAATTACTTTTCCATGAAATTACACCTCTTCCATTTTTTCTTGTAGACAGTGATGGTTTTTTGAAGAAATCTAAGAAATCGGAATTGGGATCGGAACTTGAAAAGAAACTGGGTGAAGACCTCCCATTGTTGTTAGAAGGGAATGATGCAATGATCATAGATTTTATGGCTCAAGTAAGGAAATTCCCGGTGAAAAAAGCAATGTTGAAAACATTTGGTGAATTTGCACAATCACTTTTAAATATGTTTTTGAGTATGGGATCCAAGTCAACCACAATTCATATCTTATTTGAAAATTACAAGGCTTCAAGCATCAAGACTGGAGAACGGATGAGACGATCAATTGCGCATTCGAAAATACAAATTTCCATAACATCACCTGAGCAGAGGCTTCCAATTGACTTCAACAAGTATTGGAGTTCCACAGATAACAAGGCAAACTTCCAAAATTTTTTGTCGGCTTTTTCATGGAAAACTACCATGGAGATAAAGTAATTGTACTGGGAGGTGGTACTCTTGAAAAACCTGAAGTTTGTGTCCAATTCCAAAATGGGAAGGTCTGCGAAATTCCTGAGCTTTGTTCTTCACAAGAAGAAGCAGATGACAAAGTGATGTTACATGTAAACTATGTGGTGGATAAAGCAATGCCTGGTGGTGGAGCTACAGTTTCAGTAGCTACCAGTGATACTGATATCTTTGTGTGCCTCATCTACCATTTAACAAAATGGATTGAGCATGGCCTGAAGGAATTATGGTTTGTTAAAGGCTCTGGAACAAGTCGCAAAATCATTCCTCTGCATGGCTTGCATCAAAAGCTTGAAAACGATTTGATCCAAGTTTTACCTGCCTTGCATGCTTTAACTGGCTGTGACAGTGTCAGTAAAGTAGGCACAAAATCTAGTGCACTGAAGCAGTCAAACTACTTTGATGAAATTAAGGACTTTGGCAAGGAACCACTTACAGAGGAAATAATCGAAGGTGCCGAAAACTTTCTGGTTCATTGCATCAAACCCAAGTCAAAATCCATATCATTTGATCAACTAAGATCTGAGCAATACTACAAAACTGGGGACAAAATCGATTTTACTCAGCTTCCTTGCTCTTCAAAAAGTATTAGACTGCATATTAAACGGGCATATCTTCAGTGCAAACTTTGGCTTGACTCTCCATATGGCTCCATATCTGAAAATTTAAATCCACTTGACTATGGTTACGTAAAGTCTGATGAGGGACTTTTGGAACCTCAACTAACCGATTACCCAGATAAACCTCAGGATTTGATTGAACCTTGCAGCTGCAAAACCTGTACCAAGAGGTCAAAATGCCCTTGCACTGCGTCATCCATACCATGCTGCTCATTCTGCAAGTGCAATCAAAGAACATGCCAAAATCCTAACGCCTGAATTTCAGCAGGTAACTGAATAAAATTACAGATGAACAAATCTGTACATTGTACTTCTGTTTCATTTTCATGGTGTCGGAAGATGATACCACAAAAGCCATAGTGCTTTTATTTGTAAATAATGTTTCAATAAAAGTTTCAAATAAACAAAAAAAGAACAGAAAAAAAAAAAACAATGGGGCCTCATCATTAAATGAGGTCGTTCCCACTAAGTTAGCTATAACTTAGCCCATTGCCGTGGTGCTGCACTGGGAAGATGCACCTGAGTGACGGTAACACTCTTTCTCAATCACATAAGCGGCCTTGACAGTTTTTGTCATTTTTGCCAAACTCTTTGCCACTTTTGCAAGATTTTCAGTCAACTTCATCATCAGAAATAATACATGATCTTATCTCAGTCTTTTACAACATGCAAACCTAAGAGTTTTATAAAATGAGCACTATTTTTTTATATTTTGTCTATTTTTTCAAATATTCTACAACCATTTTTAATCATTGTAGCCCAAAATTTAGACATTTGTACATGTTTTTGTGTTAGGAAATTTTAGTAGAGCCATTAATATCTAATTTTTTGACTATTTAGTTCGATAAGATTGGTTAGAGCTAGTTTATGCACCAAAATAGCCAAAAATTTAATTTTTGCGATTTTTTGACAATATTTACTTAATTTTTTACTATTTTTGCTGTTATTTTTTACATTTTTGTCAGTTTTCTTGGTTGAGGCAGCAGTATGTTACAAACACAGATTCTCAAACAAACAATTGCCCTTAAAAAAAATTTCAACTCAAGAATATGACAAAAATACGAAAAACTGATAAAAATTTTCCATTTTTGCCAATGTTTTGCCATTTTGACCACTTTCGCACCAATTTGGTGCGATGGCATAGAAAAATTCGAATTCTACGCCCCAAAATTAGTCTAGATCAGTCGTCAAAGCCTCTGCACCCAGAAATTTATACGAACTCTAGGCCAGATCCTGTACTACTAGGATCCACTCATGGCTGGTCTACCTAACTGTGTTCGTAATTGTGTATTGTGCGTGTTCTCCGTGGTGGCAGAGGGGATCTACAATTTTACGTGGGTTCCGAACCACAAAAACTTTAATTTTACTACCTTAAACTATACCCATCTAATCGATTTTTAAACATATTTATAGACGTGCTACTAATTTCTTCTACCGGCAAACTATTCCACCTATTTACTATTCTATGCGTAAAAAAGTTTTTGGCAACTGCTATCTCGAACCTTCTACTTGTCAACTTAAACCCGTTATTTCTAGTCCTATTATATTGAGATATTTCGAAAAAGCTATCTCTATCTAAGTTATCGAACCCATTCATAATTTTGAAAACCTGGATTAGATCACCCCTTTGCCTCCTAGTCTCGATTGTAGTCAATTTTAACTCCTTAAGCCTATCCTCGTACGACTTCGACCTAAGCGACGGAATCATCTTAGTTGCTCGTCTTTGAACTCTTTCGATTTTGTCTATATCTTTTCGCATATGCGGATTCCATAATTGGATCGCGTACTCCAAATGGAGTCTAACTAATGATTTATAAAGAGGAACAATAATATCGCGCGATTTGTACTCAAAATTCCGAGCTATAAAACCTAGCACTTTGTTCGCTTTATTGGCAGTAGTATAGCCGCAAAAAGGTAGAGTGCAGGAATGTTGCAATGTTGCAAGGGATAATGATCAATGTTGCAAAGGGGGTGGGGGTTGAAAGGGGGGTGGGGGATGCTGCAGGTGCAACAAGAGGTCATGAAACTTGGAGGCGGCGTTATCCCCCAAGAGAAAGACAGGAGAAGGAGAGAAAGAAAGAGAGGTGTTCACCTGGCTCCTGTCAAGTGCACACTAAGACTTCAGCCGACCCGCCGTCCTCTTATAGACCCCTAATCAGCCAGTTGGCTTAGAAGGCGTAAATGGCTTGTTCAGGTTGAGTTGTCAGATACCACTTTTTATTTTAATTGTTCAGGTATACATTATTATGGAGAGTTGCCAGATACCACTTTTTATTTTAATTGTTCAGGTATACATTATTAGGTTGCCAGATTGTACCATTTATTTAATTAATTCTTAAAAGTTGGCTTAGAATTCCGCTAGTAGATTTAGAAGGCGTAACCAGCCATTTGGTATAATTGTTTACAACACACAAGAATTAAATAAAACAACATTACATCATTCTGTTTATTATAAATATATAGAAAATAAATATACATTTGAATGATCAATTAAAAATAATAATAGTTTAAGAAATATGAACGAGGAATATGCATATAATAAAAAAATATATCCGTCAATATAACAGTACAGGAGAAATATATATATATATATATATATATATATATATATATATATATATATATATACATATATATATACACACACACAATTATATTATGAAGATATATAGAAAATAAATATACATTGGAATGATCAAAAAACAAAAATAAGAAATAAGAAATAATATAACCATCAACATAGCAGAAATATACACACACAACTAAATAAATAAATACATACACTTTATCTTCTACCGCGCAAAATAAGAAATCGTATAGCCATCAATATAGCAAAAATATACACACACACACACACACACACACACACACACACACACAATATGTTAAATATATAAGTACATTTCACTTTTTTCAAAATACTAAACTCGCACTTAATCGAGTCTACAATTACATCATTATTGCTCTGCATTACGCAGTATACGCGGTTTAATAATATTTCACCGCTTAGAGTATAGGGAAAACTGTACTCGATATGAAGGGCCTTCATATCGTTCAGTACTATTTTTGTTCCCACTTTACAACCGGTTGGTAAGTTATCTTTAAATACGTCCATAATACAATCAAAAGCACGCACAAAGAGTTCATCGTTAGCCACATTATTAAACACAAGTTTATAAACACGCCTTTCCAATCGAGGGTTTATTTCTACCGACGCGAGCTTTTCAATCGTGAACTCATCTTCACTCAACATAGCGGCAATTGAAATAATCTTCTAAGTCGTAACGACAACTGCTCGTTATATAAAGAAATAGTTCTTCAGGGTGAACGATGTAGGTGAGCTCAGCCTTGTACCGATCAATTGCTTTGTACCAAAGCTCATGATATTTCAAGAGTCTAAACTTTTTAAATAAACGTCCAGCTCTAGACCATTCTCACCTTGTTCAGCCCTACACTCGGTAAACCCATCGAGCAGAGCGGTGTATGCGTATTCAAGTACTGTATCAAAATAAAGCATATCCATAACACGCGCGTCTAATATAGGTTTCAGCTTGCGGAATCCGACGATTTCAAACATTCTGTCGAGGATGAAACGGTTTCGCGTAGGAACAAGAGCGTTATTATCAGAAGCATTCTTCCACATCAGCCGTATATCAATGCATGGCCGATCGTTATTTATACACAACGTACATACAACGGCGTATGAGGGGGTGTCACTAATCTGTTCTCTTCTTGTACCTAGGTTAGCAGGTATTTTATAACTATCTTCACTCCACTTCTCAACTATCACGAAGATTCTATTCATCTCCCCGACACTTAAATAAACAACATTCCGTTTATTTGTTTGTCTACATTCCGTTTCCAGTACATCGCTAACGGCACCGGATTTACGCCTGAACACGCGCAACGATTTCGTCACGGACACATCGTACGAGGCGTTGAGAATGCTGATCAAAGGAAGTTCCATCGTATTTGAGGAGCGCACGTCCACTCGGTTCAAGCTCTGAGATAACTATGAGCCGCGTGAGGCACGCAGGTAGGCAGGAACGGTTCAATGGGCGGTTGACTCACCCTGATGATACGTGAATGGGTTTGTTCGAATTCGTATGATCCGTGAGGTGCGAGTCGCACCATAATCTAATGAAATGTGTGCGGCGCTGATCGAATTGTTGTACCCCATTATATTGGGTAGGTGTTTTTTTTCCGGTACAAGAATTAATTTCGGTTTTAACCTTTTATCACTACCACTTCCCTGAATACACACCAGACAGTTTCCCTCAGGGTAAATTTCACGAACTAGGCACATTTTATAATGTTTTATCTCTCCTAAACATCTTCACACTCCGGCGCACTATTTGAGAGGAACATATGCCCATATTTTTCCTTTTTGCCTAGCAAACGATACTCGTCTCTAAAGTCTGCTAAAAACTCACGCAGGGCACTAGCCACAACCTCACTACGAACCTCATCATGATATACATTAATATAGTGATAAAAAATACTTAAGATTGTCCATGATGACGAGATTTACATTTTCAACCGAAGTGTACGAGTACTCGGTATGGTGTAACATGATATAATACCGCTTGTCATACCACTCATCCACAAGACTCACTATCCATATCTGCTGCTTCTCTTCTGCACGCGTTGTTTCTTTTACTTCACGGTATATGTGAGACTTTATAAAGCTTAGCTTCAATACATCGTCTGTGCAACGAAAGCCTACAACGCTCTCACCAGAATAACCATAGAGTATTTGTACATCTTGCTCCTTCGCACGATCTAATGTGGTTTTAAAAGAGGCAAAGGAGGGGGGAATAGGAAGTTTTTCGGTATCCACCACATCTTGAAGCTTTGCAGAATACCATTTCATAAACGTTGAACAAGCAATACTAAAGGTAGCCATTTTCTTCTACGCGGGTGAATACACGTCTGAGCTCAAGGGCTTACTGCAATCAACTGACCGCGCAGGGAAGCCCAGGTAGTAGCATGACTCACGTTGCAGGTCTTTCACCTGTGCATACACACACACACACACACACGCACACACACACACACACAACACACACACGCACGCACACACACACACACACAAAGGAGAAAGTGAAACGCTAATTGAAACATGATTTATTTAATAAACGAGATATTCAAGTTATATATATTTACAAATACGTGTAATAAATAAATTAACAATAGACACATCAAAGATTACACTGCCCAACACCAATTTTGCTGATTTAATTCTAACACCTGTTTTTAGGTAACTTTGGTGTGCTGATTTCAAAAATCACCTTAGTTTTTGCCTATCACGTCAGGTTTTCGAGCAATCAAATACGGAGATATCGCATTTTGGCAGGGTTATGCCCAATTTTTTTTCTTTTCAAAAAATAAGTTTTTACATACTCAGAATCAGCATGGAAAAGTAAACAATTGTGCAGGGAGTGAACTTTAATATACAATGGTAATATTGACACATAAGTGATTAAAGTGTTTAAATAAGCAAAAATGAATCCATGATCATGACGTCACGCTCACACCTGGGGAAATCACAGATACCCAAGATTTTAATATGTTGTACATGACCTTTAGATTTAATGCACAGATTTGCGTATTCCACAGATAAAATTTTAACAGCAAAACAGCTGTTAACAGGTCTCAAAAATCATCAATTTTGATAAGTGCCCTTCATGGATCACCCAAAATAGGCATATTGCATTGCACATTGCACGAAAACCTGATGTGATGGACAAAATCTAAGGTGATTTTTTAAATCAGCACATCAATATTATCCAGAAACAGGTCTTAGAATTAAATCACCAGCAAATTTCTTTTTTGTTGGGCAGTGTTATATACAAGACATATATATTTACAAATACGTGTGATAAGTAAGTTAACAATAGACGCATCAAAGGTTATGGTATCCAAAGGGTACGGTATCATAGGTACCAGGTAACTGGTAACGTTTCCTATAGGTGTTACGGCACACCTTCGTTCCCCTAAGTTCCTTCACGCCCCACAGCTTCTGCGCCCGAAAATTGTGGGTGCCTACAGTTAGTTGGGGAGACCGATCGCTCTCATCGTCTAAACACATTAGATCCTTCAACGATTCAAAGTTAACAACCCGCCGATTCGCATGGTTGAGCGTAATACCCTTTGCCTTCACGATATATTTCATATCCTCCCCCACCCTCACCCGTACCCCATAAGTTTTAGGTCCTGTTGAGACAAAAGAGTCGGCGTATGCGTTGCCCCCATACTCATCTTTGATCTCATCAGTGAGCTCACCGAGGAACTCCCCAATAGCAGGCATATATTCACCCTCCTGTTCTGTGAATATCATGCTATCTGTATCGGCATACAATACTCTCCGCCCAAGAGAATGCAATAGACCCCAAAGTTTTATGCGGGCGTAGTCTGTTGTGAAGCTGGCCACAGGTATGTTTGTAACCTTTGAGGTATCTGTGGCCAATTCAGTGTTGTTGTACTTTATTATGTAAGTATTACCTACATTCACGATCTCCATGACCTCTTTATCGGGAGCATTGGCATAATCCCAGACTTCACTATAACTTTGTGCCAAATGAATGTTCCCTTTGCCGGTATTCTGTGCAAATTTTCCCCATAGATTGTTTAGACACAACTTTGCACAAAAGCGCTTGCCAGAATTCTTTGCAATTTGGGCACGATCAAGTTGTATACCTTTGTGGTCGCGGTAACGTTGAATATAGGCAGACTTTTCATCTTCAGTATCAACTCCTCGCGGATACCCTGATACCTCAACCTACCTTATCCTTCAAAAATGCGTTTATATATGGTGTGAAAAGGTTGGGTAGCCTCTGAAACCTCCACACCTCATGTATCTTCAGTATTCTATACCCATGGCGTACGGCTAGGGCCAGCTCTGGACTTGTATATACGCCTCTGATCTTACGCTGGTGGGGTATATGGTTACAAGTGCCGTTATTCTCTTCCGCGCACTTCACGCACAGGGGAAACATGAGCGTGTGGTCGATAACGACGGGTAAGATCGGCATCCATAAATTGCGTGGGGGGAGTACGTCTACGAAAGAGAGCCCAAAGTAACGATCATTCAAATTTCTTGAAAATTCATTGATGGAGGGCAGGTTAGGTCCCACCAGTTTCTCAGGAGCGCCCAAGGGGTACGGATTGTTCTTCATCACGTATGGGTATAAAGAACAGAAATCGTAGTAATGGAGCTTCACACCCTCCGTAGGTGGAAAGTATAGCCTGAATGGATTTGTACGTCCTCCAAACAAGCTATCGCCACATTTGAGAGGATCCAGCACCATTGAACGCTTGATCGTGTTTATTTCCTCACGGTACACCTCGTCTGTCTCAATCCGTGCATCATATTCATGCTCCCACAAGACTTTGTGGGTGAACTGGGACCCTATAAGTTGATCACGGGTGCGGGGTCCATGCAAGACAGTCGGCAGGAGATCTACCGTGGATATCTCCGGCGATTCAGCACTCAGGACGGGGGCATCTATGCCACCAGCATCCGTTAAAGGAGTACACAGTCTTCACACCAGTTACACGGTTTTCATTTAACCCATCAACCCAAAAAACACGACCATTAATCTTAATGGGTACTTCACCCGTGTTGCGGGCGTGCTTTATGTATACACCTGTCTGTTGCTGTAGGTGTATGAGCCAGTAAATAGCCTTGTGGCCGTAACTGCAGGGGTTGTACATCCTTCTAAAGGCCTGAAAACATACTCTAAGCACTCGCACATCATTCACGCAATAACGCTCACATTCATCAGCTATATTATAAGGATTACGTTCATTAAAACTGTTGTAGTATCGATCAAAGTCTTCACTTTCATCTACACTCATACAATCATAGTTAAAATAATGTTTGGGTGGTGGTGGGCCTACGTAGTTTAAAGTCTCGCTGTGAGGAAAGTGTAAGGGAAATATCCTTTGAAACTTCAGCTGCTACCCCATCACCTTGGGTAGCTTTGCTAATTTACAAGGTGTGAATAATAAAGTGTCTTTAAATTGTACATTACCTCTTATTTGCATCTGTATTAATTTGTTGCCTCTTTTCAATGGATCACCTGTAAATATCTCAGAGGATTCGTGCTCAAGCAACTCCTTATAAAGGAACTGCGTGTCAAACTTTGCCCGTTATGGGCGAGAATATACACAGTCATTTTTTGAACTTGTCGGCTAACTTGACAATATAGGACACAAATAGTTTCACAGGACTATCGTGGACATTCGTTTTAAAAACGTTTGTCCGTTTACCGCATTTGGGGCACTCGTCACATTCGATCTCCATACACTCATCGCAGATAGTCTGGCTCACAAGTAAATGTGGAATTACCTCTTTGGTTTCAGCATTCGTATATGTTTCTATATCGTAGTATACAGTTATACAGGGTTTGTTTTAGGCTTGCGTCTTTCATATAACATACATGTTTACTCCATCCGCCTTATATTCCTCCTGGCATGTAGGACAGTGAATTTCGTCACATTTGTGCTTAAATTTCCCCAATTATCCATTGTGTGAAACATACCACATTCACAGATTCTCATTTTCCTGCACGTGCCAATTGATTTATGGAGATCAAAACAGTATTATTGAAAATGTGCGTCTACACACATTACAATCCTCTTCTCAGCTTCAACTACACGGCTTTCACATTTGGCTTTTACACTGTTCACATACCATGTGACATTCTTTACAATGTTTCACTATATCATCCGCAAACTCGAGGCACCCCTTACACAAATCATGATGCCGTCCATATTTTCGACTTTTATCGTAACTCGCGTAAAGGCACCTTATATTACGGATGGGGAGATACGTTGCCCTGACAGACCTAAAATAAGTAGGGGCCTTGTACGATCTCTCACACAGCTTTTAAAAACATACACAGTCCTACGATGATCATCCAGTCCAAACACAACTATACGACATTCATTTCCTGTTCTACCCTTCTCAGCTCTTCAGGGCCCATATTACAGTCAAATTCAAGTTCACAGTCTACAGCTAGTTTACGGGCACGCTCCACGACCGTAGGCAGCCAAATTTTTTGAGCCCGTGTATTTTGTACAGTAAACATACGTGCTAAGACTACTGCTATAAAGCCGCAACCACGATCGACGTTTATATGCCGTCTATAAATAGCTTGAGAATTGAGTTAAGAGTATACGGTATGGCACTATGTCCCGCAACACGGAATACACGATCAATATTTACGTGAAGTTGTCCATATTGAAGGCTATACTACTTTGGGGCTGCATTATACGTCCTAATATATATTCTACATCTTCAGCCGCCAAACGTCTAAATGGCACTACTACCCAATAATCATCTACATCACCGTCATCTGACCCGAATCCGAAGGACAGACTTGTCCTGACTTCACGCTCGTCGCGGTTCTGAAGAGCAAACTCTACAATACGCTGTACAACCCGGCGTAGCCTGCGCTCAATTCCATTGCTATACATGGCTCTAGGGTCGACCCTGACTCTATACCGATTTCTAGTCAAGGCTGGGGTGAGGCCTGCGGAGCGCACCAACTCAAACGTTATATCATCCTCAACAGAACGAGTCACCGCTGTGGAGGATGAACAAGAGTTTATATTGGATGATGTGGGATTGGTTGCGTAAGACGTTGAGGGTTGGGGACCTATTATTGCAGACTCAACAGAACGGGGGACAGCTGTGGAGGATGGACAAGGGGCTATATCGGCCAAAGATGCTGATGTGGGGTTGGCAGCGTAAGACGTTGAGGGCCTGAAGTCTTTTATTGTAGACTCAACAGAACGGGGGCAACTGAGGCGGATGAATAAGGGGATATATTGGCGGAAGGTGCTGCTGGGGGCTTCTTGCGTAAGACGTTGAGGGTTGGGGGTCTATTACTGGTGGTTGGCTAACAACAGGCGCGTATTTCGGTCGCTTTATACCTGACGTGGGGTTCTCTTCATCATACCTCCGCTTTGAACGTGCTACCGGTATCGCTGGTGAGGGTTCGTCGGCAGGGGAGGATTCTGTGATCACAACTACACTGTCGTCGGGGTCATCCGTAATGTCGATGATGGGGTGTTGTACCTCATCGTCATTCACGGTTCTGTGGGAGAAGAAAACAAAATATAAGGAACAGCACTCAAAATTTGTAATATTTTGTAAATGATCCACTTAGGAGTGTGACGTGTTAGAAATGGACTCTGTAGAAAAATTCAGATTCACGAGCCCATCCACATGTATTATATCTGGACCTACAGGATGTGGTAAAACTGTGTTTATGCTTAAAATCATTAAAGAAAAGGGAGAGATGTTCTCGAAATTTGTGCATAAAGTTATATGGTGCTATTCGACGTATCAATCAGTGTTCAACGAGTACCAAGATGATATTTTGTTCCACAAAGGTGTATATGACGTTAATTCGTTAAAGGGAAATGAACATACAGTCATTGTAATTGACGATCTCATGTTGGAGATGGATAAAACGTTTGCCGAGACATTTACAGTATTCTCCCACCATCTTAACATAAGCGTGTTCTTCATCAATCAGAATCTATTTTTCAAAAATAGATACATGCGCGATGTGTCGTTAAATACACAATATCTAGTCTTATTCGCACAACGTAGAGATGTATCACAAATTGGGGTATTAGCCAATCAAATGTTCCCGAATCAGCGTAAGGAGTTTTTGGAAGTTTATAAAGAAGCTACAAGCACGCGTTACGGATATTTGCTTTGCGACCTTCATCCGCGAAACACGTTTAGGGTGCTTCTAAGAACGAATATATTTCCAAACGAGCCTGAAACGGTGTATATTCCAGAATGACAAAGAGACTAAAGAAATACCGTGAATTAATAAAAATCTATCATCGACTGCCCCGGGCAATGCAACAGATGTTTATTAAAAATATCGACTCCGACTTTTTAAAATGCATCTGTGAAATCTGTCTTAACGTTATAAATTGCAATGTATCAATGAAACCATCTCAGAAGGCTCGCCTACGCCGTTACAAGAACATAATACGTGCACTCGCTCGTAAAAGTCAAACTGTAGCGAAGAAAAAACGAATTATTGTACAAACAGGAGGGTCATTTCTCCCCATCTTATTTTCAGTTTTGGGTCCTTTACTGACTAGATTAATATAATGAAGAAAGTGGTAGTGATTCCACACGAGGTGTACGCTTCACTGCAAAGGAATCCAGACACGGATCTAGATCCCCGTAAAAGCAGACTTAAAAGAATGGAAAGCGAATTGCTAGCCCTATTAAACAGTGAAAAAACACTGATGAGAAAAGAATCTTATACCAAGAAGCTCTGCAGAAATTTCTTCACGAGTACGAAAATTATAAGAACCCGACAGAGATTCCTGTGGTTATTAGGCACAGCACGGGGGACGATGGACATGGCGACATAGGACCTGTACCCGACGATACAGCTGACCAACCAAAGATTAAGGGATCAGCCACACAACATATCGAGCATGTATTAAAAAGCACCCTCCCACATACATTGAGGAATAAAGGTTTAAGTCTTTATAATCTATTGAATGAGGACCCAGCCATACAATGGACCGATACAGGCGAGATCATTGTGGAAGGATCAAGGTACAGGGGTCGAATATCGTAGACATTGTCCATGATCTGGTGAGAAAGTGGGATAGGCCATCACCATCAGGATGGAAGCATATTAAAGCAAGACTACAACAAATAAATGTCCCTAAAACGTTGATAGGAAATCTGAACAGGTTAAAAGACTTGGAACATGCAACGCATGTGGCACAATTGAAGACGCCGTCACCCCCGGCGGTAACACCTTTGAAGAGGAGAAAGAAGAGGATAAACAACGGTCAACCCTACCCACGTGCCTCTAAAATACGCAAATGGCTAACGTATTAAGTAAACGCTATTATGACATTTCTAACCCAGCCTCCTACGGCGGCGTAGATAGACTGTACAGAAGTGTTTACGGAGTAGGAAAAAAAGATGTTGAAGATTTTTGCGGGAGCAGGACGCTTATACGCTTCATAAGCCTGTGAGAAAAAGGTTTAAAACAGCCAAGACAACGGCTTCCTCGATTGATTCTATTTGGCAAGCAGATTTAACAGACATGCAAAGATATTCTGTGTATAACGATGGTTACCGTTACATTCTATTCATAATAGATGTATTCTCTAGATATCTGTGGCTAGTTCCTCTGAAAAATAAATCACCTGAAACAGTTGCTAAAGCCACCAAAACGCTAATGTTAAAAGAAAACAGGGTTCCTGGCTATTTTTGTACGGATATGGGGAAGGAATTTATAGGCCGTGCTTTTCAGAACATGTTGACAGAGTTTAATATCAGCTATTACACAACCAATTCTATACATAAGGCTTCTTTAGCTGAAAGAGTTCAACGTACCATAAAGGAACGCATGCACCGCTATTTTACACATAAAAACACATACAGATTTCTAGACATTCTGGAATCATTGGCATCATCCTACAACCGCTCACACCATCGCACGATTGGGACAACACCTAACGAAGTTTTAGAAAGAGGTACGCTCCCGAGAAGAGATGGATCACCAACACACCACACTCGCGCGCTTCAAAATCAATGATTATGTAAGGCTGTCGCGTTCGGGAAATAAATTCGCAAAGGGTTTTGAGCAAGGATGGACACGTGAGATTTTTAAAGTTAGGGCTATGAGACCTAAAGGTGAGATAATGATGTATTACGTTGAAGATTTGAATGGGGAAGAAATCTCAGGAGGCTTTTACCGCGAGGAATTGCAGAAAGTGCATTTAATTTAGGAAAAAATGTGTTTAAAATTGAGAAAATTTTAGGAAGCAAAGGTTCAGGAAAGAGAAAAATGTACCTGGTGAAATGGCTAGGGTACCCAGAAAGCTTCAACACCTATATAAAAGCTGATGCAATAATGAAGCTTAAATAGTATGCAACATGGCTCCTAACCATTTCTACGTCACACTCCCGTCCTCCTCGTCCCTGTCTGTACACCCTAACAACACACTAGCCAACTTTGTATCAGAGCTCCATGGACCCATTGAATTGGGTCGTGATTCGTATGAGGTGGGGTTATGTGAACTCCAGTTAACCACCAAATTTTTAACTCTTGAAAAAGCACAGGTCATATTTCTGATCCTTAGAAGCACCGATGAATGCGAAAAATTAGGCATAATCTTAGACAATACTGTACGCTCAACCCTGTGCGGTGAGGGACGGTTCTATAGCATAAATGTTTCGTTAGGAATCGGGCATTATGATACAGCCATGGATATTGTGGAGGGTTTAAACAAGAGTCTTGAAAATTCGTACTGACAAACGATTTACTTTTTGAAATCGTAAACATAGACACGCCCGCATGCACATTGAGGTTAAAATCAACGCTTAGTAAAAATATTAGAGATAAAGAGCTGTTCACAATTGCGGCTGAGGGCCGATATAGCGCAGTCTTCCAAAGAGAGACATTTCACGAGGCACAACGTGACTTGTCCAGCTTAATGTTTCAATTGAAGATGGAGAAATTTGCTGAAAGCTCTCAGTCCCCAGACATGTGCTATATTTACAGTAATATAGTGGAGCACCAGTTTGTTGGGGATACCCAGGCACGCCTGCTGCGCATTGCCCACATCCCCAACCATAGAGGAAGGAGTTTGAGTATTACATATGACAGACCCCATTATGTGAATGTCGCAACTAATTTAATAACCAATATCTCAATATATATAAGAACGATTGAGGGTGAAAACTTCCCATTCGGTAACGGGAGCTTAACAGTGAAGCTACACTTTCGACGCACTGAGTTATAATGGATAGAAAGCCTTTCACCGTCTATCGAGGGGTGAGATACCAGCGCGGTAGTGGACTTGGGTCCATTTTTTCATCCATACTACGTACGGCTGTTCCTTTGCTGAAGAGGGGTGCCAGATACCTCGGAAGGAAAGCGCTACAATCAGGTCTTAACACTGCAGAAGACATATTGGCTGGGGCTAAACCTAAAGAAGCTCTAAAAAAACATTTAAAGCGTACACGGGACGAAATCATCAAAGATGCAAAGAGAAAAATGCGTGGTGGCGGGAAGAAGAAGAGGGCTGTCCGGAAGAAGGGGTCACGTGGTATTAAACGTAAAAGGATATCAAAAAAGAAGTGCTGTAAGCGAATGAAACCTATGGTTGACCACTTTTTTGACTGATATAAGCTAAGGACATTGATATCATGAATCATAGTTTGTTTACTACTTGTCGAGAGAGGAGGCACTATTTCTAACTCGTCATGGCACGCTTCATCCACCCATGTAGTTCACAATGCTGTAAATCGGAGCTATCCCTTTTTGAGATGCCTCCAACTCAAGTTTCTATTCAGCACAGTGACTTTATTACACTTAACCCTTTAAACACAATTAGTTCCCCGAGTGCTCCTATATAATTCGTGATACCCAGCTCAGGCCCTTACTTTTTGATCCAAGGTGTGTGCACATGTACGCTAAGCTACGTACAGCCCATTCTGATGGAACGGACTGCGATGACAAATATGCTGTATACCCTGAAACAAACTTTCTGCATTCCATATTAAACCAGTGTGACGTATATCTAAATCAGGCTAACATATCGGCAGGCACGGGATACTATCATCTACGAGCCTATCTGGAAAATGTCCTCAACTTTTCCAAAGAAGCGAAGGCTACCTTTTTAAGTGCCGAGGGATATTATCAAACTAAAGACGAAAGTACAAATTTAAAAATTCTAAAAAGAAGATATACGAGTGTTTTGGACGTCTGCACACAGATTTCACTTTCCAGAAGTTGCTTGTGAATGGGGTGGATATAAAAATAAAGCTCACCCGCACGAGTCCTGAGATCTGCTTAAATCTGGATGCTGATCAAAAAGAGGGAGCAAAGCCCGTTGTCGTTCACATTATGGACACATACCTCTGCGTATGGCGAGTGAAATTAAGTTCACCAAAACAACTAGAAATTGAGAAAAATTTACTAAACGCTACAGTGAAATACCCTATTAACAGAGTACAAATCAAACTATATACGGTGCCTGCAGGGTTGGCGTCAAAGCAGATAGAAAACATCGCCCTGGGAAATCTTCCTAAAAGGATATTAATCGGAATGCAGGACCATGCTTCCGTGAATGGAAAATATAAAAAGAGAGCCTTTAAATTCGAGAATTTCGGACTTAAAAATATAACTATACGTTAATAGCATTGCTTTGGGTGGAACATTGGATACGGACTATTCATCAGACGCTGTGTTACCTCTTTGCGCCAAAGCCTATAGTAATCTGACCCATATTGCAGGTGATTGTGATGAGCTCGGTAATGGGGTAACGCAGAAAGAATTCATTGATCAATTTAACCTTTATCCGTTTGACATTACACCTGACTTATCTGCTAGCGTAAATATGCATTTAACCCCACAACAGAGCGGAAACATCTCAGTCAGGTTGGAATTCACCAAGCCTATAGACGCGCCTATTAGTGTATTAGTATATCTCGAGTCGCAAACCCTAATAGAAGTAGATAGATTTAGAAGCGTTATCACTGACTTTTTAAATGGATGCTAATACACTTCAGAGAGTAATGAATAGTGAACGAGTCACACGTTCCAAATTTATCGGCGTGTTTGCGAAGAATGAAACATTGAGTTTGCCAAGTACGCGAGAATGCGGTAGTCTTATTGTGAACACAGATGTCATCGGTAATGAAGGGATTCATTGGTTTGCAATCTATTTTAAAAATAGGCACCACCTGTACTATTTTGATTCACTCGGTACTCAACCCTGGAGTGACCCTGATATTGTAAAATTTCTCGCTCAGTTACATATTCCCGAAGTTGTATGGAACCCGTTTCGAATACAAGGATATTTTAGTAATACTTGTGGAATGTACTGCATTTCATTTCTGATGCATATGTCACGTGATAAAGAATTTATAAATTTTTAAAATTTATTCGACCCGTGTCACACTCAACGAAACGATGAAATGGTATGCAGACAGATAAAAAGCCGTTTTCCAATTGTGCGTACTCGTTGTATAGTATAATGTTTTTGTTCGTGTGTATATTTGTAACGTTAGTTTGTATATTCTGTAGTTTAAGATGGTTATTGTACTGATTTCTTTCATTTAATAAATTGATGAAAATATATTGTGTCTTCCCCCCAAAAAAAGATCGAAAAACACTTACATTATTTTGATGTGACATTCATTGTGCTGACGGTTCGGTATATCCTCCGTATTCATGACACGAGATTCTTCAAAAGATTATATAACACGTGTCAAATCCTCATCGGACCTTAAAGGAGAAAGAATAATGTTCATATTGAATCTTTTTTAATAAAAACATATACAGAGTATACATATTGTAAGACACCGCATTATGTGAAGATATCTTTGGTTCGCTCAGAGAAGCTCATTTAAGAGGTAATTCCGAATAACATTTATAAAAAAACATGCAAAAGATTGCCATAAAAAATTTCGATTTTAGCATAATGGTGAGTATCTAAATGAAGTATTTGACGAGATACTACATCCCTCCATATATATGAAATCATCTTTCTGACAGTTTGTGAATAAAAAATAAAAATAAAATTATAGACACATTTCTATGGTAGTCCCTTGCGTCGGATTGTAAGGAGCGTCATTGCAAATATCATCAACGGTTTGCGTTGGAAATAATCCATCACGGTCAATCGCGTTAAAAAGATTAATTGCAGTCAATGCTGCAGTGTCACCTTCTTGATACAAATCCGGAAAAGTGTAAAGTTCGTGATCCATGGCAGGGGGAATGTTTATTCACTGGCAGAGGGAATGTTTATTCACTGGCGAAAATAGCTACTGTTACCCCCAACTGAAAAATATTTCCTTTTATATGCACAATCACCAAGCTCCGCCCCAAAAGATCAAGAGCAGATGTTCGTAATGATTGGTTGGCAGTGTAACTGGGTGGAGCTATGATAAGTTTGTGTACCAATCGTAACACCGATATAACGGGTCCATGCTTTGGACGACTAATGGCATCTTTTTATTCTCTCCATAAATTTAATGTTCGTATTACCCCTTGCATCCTCCGTCACGACAATATTTGTATTTATACTTGGTTTTCTCCAATCCATCCCTTTATGCAATATTGTTCACAACAATATTTTATTATTTTGCGTCCATACTAAATCGAGTCTCCATTTTCGGTTGCAAGTTATTTTGCGCCTATACTAAATTGAGTTACAAATTTCGGTTGCAAGTTATTTTGCGCCCATACTAAATTGATCCTCAATTTTTCGGGTGCAAATTATTTGGCAACCATACTAAACACAGCTTTCCCAAGATTCCTGACTTGTGGATTTTTACTTCTCGCATAGATGTGTGAATAAATAACCACCCCGCCAGTGCTGAAGCTTAGTTCGGATTCAACGTTAAACTGTAGGTCTAAGGCAGAGTGAAAAGCTTAACCATTGTTACAATTCGGCGAGGAGTTAGTTATTATTATTATTACTACATAGAAAAATCCATATTGATATGCACAAATTGTCTTTGTGCATATCACATTTTGCAGCCACACTATTCCCGGATCAATAATCACTAATGTAATCGAGAGGATTTTATAATAAAGAAATTGTAAATATATCCATTCCTTTATTTATTTAAAAAAAAAAGAATAAACAAAACTCTCTCTCTGTATATATATATATATATACACACACACTAGATAGGTGTACGCCTGGTGTGAATGAATTCTGTATTTTAAATGAGTCTATAGTTTCATTGGTACGTTTTATTTCCACTAACTGTGTACACGAGATAAGTGTACGCATGGTGTAAATGAACTCTGAAGCTGTTCATTACATACAAGGACAAGAACTACCACAATAAGTAATGCATCCCGTGCAATTTTTGCCCGCCCGTGCTGCAGTTTAGTTCGGTTTCCACGTTAAACTGTGGGTCTAAGGCGGAGTGAAAAGCTTAACCATTGTTACAATTCGGCGAGTAGTTAGTTATTATTATTACTACATAGAAAATCTACATAGAAAAATCTACATTGATATGCACAAATTGTCTTTGTGCATATATTTTTCAGCCACACTATTCCCGGATCAATAATCACTAATGTAATCGAGAGGATTTTATAATAAAGAAATTGTAAATATATCCATTCCTTTATTTATTTAAAAAAAGAGAAAAGAAAAGAATAAACAAAACTCTCTTGCAGTTTAGTTCGGTTTCCACGTTAAACTGTGGGTCAAAGGCGGACTGAAAAGCTTAACCATTGTTACAATTCAGCGAAAAAGTTAGCTATCATTATTACTATTGTAATTTGTACCACCATATATATATATTGTGTGTGTGTGTGTGTAAATATTTCCATTCCTTTATTTATATTTTTAAAAATGAAAAGAATAAACAAAACTTTCTGTGTGTGTGTGTGTGTGTGTGTGTGTTAATTTTTAAAAAATGTATAATAATAATAATAATAATATATCTTTCCAATTCAATAACAGAGATGTTATCTATGAATATGACACCATACAAATTATGTGTAAATAAAAATAACTAAGTTGATAAAATATAAAACATTTTTTATTTACAAGACAAACGCATGGAGAGCGAGAAGAGGTGGATTCGAGTCTTTGAGAGAGAGAAAGTTCAACCCAAATTCCTTCTCGCCAGTTTGCGGTTTTAAAAGGCCTCGGGCTGGACCTTTTCGCTGGATCTCTTGCTTACCTGCCTCCTCTCGCTGTCGTCTGAACACAATGTTAAAACATTATTCTAAGAGTTAATATTAGGATTCGTTTTAATAACTGAAAGAAAGTAAACAGAACGGCGTTTAAATAATTAATTTCTTATATTGTTAATATTGGTTTTAATATTTGATTCTCTTAAAAGGAGAAAATTCATTTGCTTTAAATTAATATACTTTTGGCATTTTTCTGATTTTCTTTCACATAATATATACAGAGGGTGTGTGTGTGTGTGTGTGTATGTGTGTGTATAGATTTGAGAATGTTAATGGAACGATTTCTTTTGCTAAGCCAATTGTTTAGTGAATTTTTTAATGTTAATATTGTTTTAATTCACTTTAAGGAGAAAATCCGTATATATATATATATATATATATATATAAAAGGAATGACAAAATTAAATAGACACAGTTAATATGATTCTTTCTATATATATATATATATATATATATATATATATATTATATATATATATATAAGGTAAGGGGAAAATTGTTCAATTGTGTGTGTGTGTGCATTTCGTCTGAACTATTATTTTGACGATTGTACGCATTATATTATTTTTTGTGCAGTAGAAGGCAAATTCTATTTATTTAATTAGTAAACATTTTCTTTTTGTCAATTTCGATTTTCAAAAGAAAGTCTATGCTTTGGTACGAATAAAATAAATGGTGTATAGCAACTCACCCTAATAATGTATACCTGTACAATTAAAATAAAAAATGGTATCTGGCAACTCAACCATCATCTATATAAGACCAGCTTGGCTTCGGAGCTGGTAGTTTGATGCGAACTTCGGCCGAATAAAGAACTCTCTCCTTCCCTTCTTAGGTTAAGACTTAGCTTAGTTTCCCTTTGGGGGGTTAGGACATCCCACCTTGTCCCCCCAAAGACCTCCTCCGTCTATCCTTTCTCTCTTAGGCTAAGGCAACCCCTTTGGTGGGAGGTCATCTTTCCTTCTCCCCCCGAAGACCCCCTCCCCTCAACCTCCCCTCTCCCCCCTTCAGGTGTACCCCACTGTACCCCCCCATGACTCCTTCTAAGCCAACTGGCTGATTAAGCCAACTGGCTGATTAGGGGTCTATAAGAGGACGGCGGGTCAGCTGAAGCGTTATTATACACTTGGCAGGAGCCAGGTGAACACCTCTCTTCCTTTCTCTCCTTCTCCTGTCTTTCTCTTGGGGGATAACGCCGCCTCCAAGTTTCATGACCCCTTGTTGCACCTGCAGCATCCCCCACCCCCTTTGCAACATTGAGTTGTTGCATACCCCCACCCCCTTTGCAACCCCACCCCTCTTTGCAACATTGATCATTATCTCTTGCGACATTGCAACATTCCTGCATTCTACCTTTTTGCGGCTATACTACTATTGACCGCCGCTGTACTTTGTTTCGCTACTTTTAAATCACCAGTGACTATAACTCCGAAATCTTTTACCTGCTTTCCCGCAAAATTACCGTTACGCGAACCTATATGTAAAGTTTTGCACTTATCGACGTTAAATCTCATTTGCCATGTGACTGACCAATCAACGATTTTATTCAGATCTTCCTGCATTATCCGTATTAGAAGTAACGGGTCTTTTCCGTTTGAGGGCGAGCAGCGAATTTTAATGAAAATCGGTATACTAATGTAGTTTTGGTCACTGATTTCAAAAATAACTTCTTTTTTTTTGAGATATGAAAAACAAACATGTTAGAGCACTTTAAATAATTAATGTGTTTTAACTAGCTTAAACTAATTACAGAGGATTGTTAAATTTAGCCAGAGTCACAAACTGCTACTGTTTATGAAAAAGTGCTCTAAGTGTTGGAAAGTGTGTTCCTTTGATAAAAATACCCAGTTCTTTCGTTGCCAAAAGCCTCGGTCAAATGGTAAAAAGTGCAACTTTACGAAGAATACGTTTTTTGAAGGATCCCGGCAGATCTGTAAAAGTAGCACAAAAAAATCAAGAATTAAAGCCCAGTTAGGTCAATTGAATGCCAAGTTATGTCAATTGAATGCCCGGTTAGGTCAATTGAATGCCCGGTTAGGTCAACTGTACGCCCTTGACGATTGGTTAGGTTAAGTCATGATATTTTCGTTAAAAACACATTAATTATTTAAAGTGCTCTAACATATTTGTTTTTCATTTCTCCAAAAAAAAGAAAATTATTTTTGAAATCAGTGACCAAAACTACAAAACGACATTGAAATATTATTCCAGTGGGCAGAAGACAACACTATTAAGTTCAACGAAGAAAAATTCTAACGTCTAAGATATGGTAATAACAAGGAGCTACAGAAAAAAAAGGGTACAAAACTATGCAAGCCAAACAGATAACACCAAATCCCCAAGTCAGGGATCTTGGAGTAATGTCGTCGGATGCAGAATTCAGTGAGCACTATAACATCAAAATCACAACGGCTAGAAAAAATAATGAGAATCATCTGGAGGAGCTTCCGCAGCAGAAAAGCAAACATCATGCTCAAATTATGGAAGAGTCTAATCCTACCAATAATTGAGCATTGCTCAGTACTTACAAGCCCATACAGAAAACGAGACATTGCGAACATTGAAGCTATACAAACGACGTTTACGTCCAAGACAGAGGAAACGAAAGGTGAAGACTACTGGTCTCGACTACAATCCCTGGAACTCTACTCTCTCGAAAGAAGGCGCGAGCGGTACACAATAATATACATATGGGAAACTTGAGGACGCTGTCACTAACCTTAGAAATGAAATAGAGACAAATTGGAATGAGAGAAGAGGCAGATTTTGTACGGTCCCAGCTGCGGTGGGACAAGGGACCATGAAAACGAGGATGGAAAATACGCTCAGAATACGAGGCCCAAAGCTTTTCAATGTCCTACCAAAAGAAGTGAGGAATCTCCAGCACACCGGCCTGAATAACTTCAACAACCAGCTGGACAGATTTCTGTGGAAAGTCCCTGATCAGTCATGCGTGGCTGGCTACGAGGGCAGGAGGAGATCAGACAGCAATTCCCTCCTTCACCAAATCCCGCAAATGAAGCGGGATGCTGGAGAGGGGTCGATCGCAGGTCGATCCTGAACTGTCATTCAAACTCATCCAAAGTAACTTAAAGTAAATAAGTATATATTATATACTCGTGTGTGTATATATATATATATATATATATATATAACCTTTGGTTAGCTTCCGCCCGAATTGTTTATTCTGACGAAGGTCAAGCTTTTCACTCCACCTTAGACCTACAGTTTAACGTGGAATCCGAACCACGCCCCATCAGCAGCCTAGCGTCGTAACCACTAGGCCACCTAGGGTACCGATTTATCTACCAACCACTTCCTTTATTGTGTGGAAGGATGAACAGCTGGGTTTTGCTGCGCGCCGGCTGCCGTCGGGTCTCGAACCTGGGGCCGATGGATTCGTAGTCAGCGACGCTAACCACTACACCACCGAGGCGCATATATATATATATATATATATTAAATAAGTCTTGTATATTGTGGTTTTGTTGTATATACGATTCTTCTCTACCCGGCGTATTGTTAATTTAGCTCGTCTTTACTGACTGGTGTGTTATTTTATGGTTGATACAGGAATATGTTAATAAAACAGATCGATGTAATTGTGTGTTTTAATTTTCCTTTACACTGTCTGAAAAAATGTTGTTCTGTCTCAGTATATAGATATATGTATACACTACGCCAGGACGAGTGACTGTGGTTCCTGGCTGACAGCCAGCTGCCACAGGCCCCGCAGTTTGCTTCAAGAAGTCGTGGTGATAGGATGTTAGTTATTCACAAACATACATACTAGTTAGGTTGGTCTTTACATAGAGGCTCGCTCTCAATAATATAGCCCAATATATGCATATACATGATGACACTCTACAAATATGAAGTTTACTGGCCATCCCCCTACCCCCCTTTATTCCCACTCTACATTTCTGCATCCCCTATTCCTCTTTATTCCCACTCTACATTTTTTGAATCCCCTACCCTCCTTTATTCTGTGTTTCCTTACTGACAGCCACAGGCCCCCGCAGTTTGCTTCAAGAAGTCGTGGTGATAAGATGTTAGTTACTCAGTATACAGGCTCTCCAACAAACACAGCCACACAAACATACATACATGTTAGGTTAGTTCTTACATACAGGATCTCTCAATAATATAGCCCAAAATATGTATATATATGATTACACTCTAAAAATATGAAGTTTAGCGGCCACCTCCCCTACCCCCCCGTTATTCCCACTCTACATTTCTGCATCCCCCCACCCCCCTGCTCCCCCATTTCTACATTTTTGTGTTCACTCTAGATTTTTGCCGGTATACTACTCCCTTTTCCCAAATCTAATTAGACTTGCATTCACTCGAAACTAGGAGATTAAGGGGGGAGCTTACTGAAGTTATCAACATCGTTAATAACATCGATAACGTAAATTTTGACAAACTGTTCACTTTCGATAATAGCAATACTCGTAATAATGGATTTAAGTTGCGTGGCAGACGTTTCATTACTAATACCACTAAAAACTTCTTTACGTTTAAAGTAATTGATAAATGAAATAATCTTCCCGCGCCCGTCGTGAACTCTACCAGCGTTAATGTGTTTAAAAACCGTCTACATAGACATTTTAAAAATATTAACGTTGTTTAAAATAAAAAACAATTGGCAACAGGAGCTCTGGGGGTCGTAAACGGGGATGAGTCTGTTGACGTCTAATGCCAGCTTGTGACATGCCAGTGTGTGATATGCCAGCAAAAAAAAAATAGACTAACACGAACTTAGTTGTAGCTTGTTAAGTAAATTAACCCACTTTTTGTTATTCTTTATACTTTTTTCTTCTCTCCTTAATTGCATGTCTGTAACTCTCTTTATTGCATGTCTGTAGTTTGCATGGTATGATAGTGTTTGAGTTAAGAATGTGTTGTAATGCGTTCTTATTTTACTTCTTTTCATCTTTCACGCCTTTCCAGCCTAGTGGGCTGCATCCTCTACCTCCCAATGGAGTGGAGGATCGTTCTGCGTTGTTCTTGAGTTAAGAATGTATTGCATGGTTTGTAAGCGTTCTTATTTTACTTCTTTTTATCTTTTTCCGGCAGAGTGGGCTCTACCTCCCTATGGAGTAGAGGACCGTTCTGCAATCTTTCCTATTCTCTCCGACTATTTTTCTGACTTGTCGGCAGTGGCCGGCGGATGATGATGGTGAGTCTTTTTTCTCTTTTTTTGAATGAATGTTAACCCACGAGTGATAGGTGTTGCTACTTACTTAACCCCTTATTCTCTTCTCTTAACCGCTTACTCTTTCCTTTCTCTCGGGCTAACCTCAAAGTGGATTTTAGGGTCTTTGTTAGCCTTAGCTTATGTAGATCTGTAGATCTAAAATTTGTAGTTCGAACATTTCCACTTTCGGAGCTCAAAGCAAAATGTGATTTGTGTGACGTATTCAATCTCACCGTTTCGTGAATACACTCATTCGGGATACGAGCAGATTGCAACATCATCATTGCCGAGTCTATAGGGATCAACGTACTAATGAGGCTTCTGTACGTGGTTCACCACCACTGGAAACAACAATGCGTTTGTCATATTCCAAGGAGGGGTCCAATCCAGGGCCGTAACTAGGGTTTAGAAATTAGTGAGGTCCAGATTTTTTCGAGCGCGGCGGGACGAGCAAAATTCAGACCAAAATGACATCTACAAACACAACCCAAGCTATACACTAAACACAAAACGCTCGACGCTCCCTCTTTTCAAAAGAAAAGCGGTAATATGCGTTTCATACACGGAGAACGGTTCAGTCTCTTTTTTTTTTTTTTAGGAAATAATTACCGAGGTCCGGACCTCGGTGACCTCATAGGTAGTTACGGCCATGGTCCAATCCATAATCCTTCACGCGCTCTTATTGTTAGTTTGTATTGCAGACACTCCTCGTTGTTTACAGGTCTGTGCAATTTGTGTTTCCTCCTCGAGACAACAAAATGTACTCTTTTGAATCAGAATCTACCGTATTCGTTGCCGATAGAATAGACAAACTGAGCGCGTTTAAGGCTCCTGGGCCAGACCAGTTCCTCCCCAGAGTCATGCAAGAAGTGCGCGACCAGGTAGCTCCCCACCTGGCTACAGTATTCAACAAATCGTTGGAGACGGGCCAGGTGCCTGGTGACTAGAGTGAAGGGAAGCCAACGTGACCCCTATCTTTAAGAAAGTGGATGACGAAAGTCCAGGGAACTATCGTCCCATTAGTCTCACTTTGGTTGTAGGTAAATTATCAGAGGGGATAATAGCGGATAGGATCGTTGACCATTCGGATTCCTACAATAGGGTGTGTCAATTTTAGGGAGCAAAGTGAAATCTTTAGATTTTCAAAGACTACTTGTGACCAAATGATGCATTTTTATGTGCTAAATCGAAATATGGCTTTAAAATCCAGATTTGACCACTCCTAGCTACTTACATTTGAAGTTGAAGTTTACAAAATTCAGCAATTTTTGCAAGTATTTTTTTTATTGTATATAACTACATTTTACATACATTACATACAATTAAAGATATTTTGATTGTTTGAATATTAAAACTTAGAAATATAGATAGGTTTCTTGAACTTTGCCAAGGATGCCATGTCTGCCTTGCTCTCGTTCCTGGACATGAGCTCCCTACTGGCCACTTGGCCACTGATGTACGCCTCCCTCCTCTCTTGTGAGTAAACATGTTGTGCTGCTTCAGTTGTCATCCTTACATGCCTCTCTACTCACTGTGTGTGTGAGGGCCATGCAGGAACTTCCATTGGTCTATCCAGAAACTCCTTGATTGCAGCAGTGGTGAGGGAGCAGGTCAGAGGAGGCTCAGTCACGCCAGAGTTCCAGTCAATAAGCTCCGAGAGTTTGGTGGCATCTGGGTTGATGTCAGGAGTCTTCCTGGGTCTGACACTGCAGTCTTCTACCTGTGTCCTCATCTCCTTCACCTCTGATTTCCAGTATCCTCTTCACTGCCTCCCTCCTCTCCTCCTCCACCTCACTGCACAGCATGGCCTGGAGCACAGCCTCAGAGTATGCATACCAGGCTGATCTCTTCACTGTAGGCATCACTATTCCTATCACCTCCTTCTTCTGACTTCTGAGCAGCTCCAGCTAGTACATTACATGCTTGGGACCCTCCACCCAGCTGTGATTTAACTTGATGTTGAACCAGTTTGGCATGTAGACTCCCACTATGAATTCCACAATTATCTTCAGATTCTTCAGGTTCCTACCCTTCAGCCCATGTTTGGAAATCCACAATATGCAGATTCGCAGAACCTTAGAGCCGTGGTGACCCACCTACTGTGACAGACTGGCCCAATCTCCAGGAGAACTAGACTGAGGTACCTCTCCCGATCTGATGGCAGTGATGATTCTGTAGCCATATGATTGGTCTGTGCTGAGATCCTTGACTACCTACTGACTGAGATAGGGTAGAGGAGGACCAACAGTGATCCTCATGACGTTTGGATTGATCTCCAGCTCAGTGGCAGTGTCTAACATCTTCCCTAGGGGCCCAGACCACTTGTTGTTGCTCAATGTCTTGCCATCCAGTGCAGTCACCAGGTGTCTGAGACTCAGCTCCCCAGTGTGCAAGTCACAGACAATCCACACCAACTTCCTGCTAAGCTTGGCCTCCACATAATGCATTACTCCTCCCTCCCAGCCAGTATTCACATTAGTACTGCCACCTCTTATGGCCAAAAGGGTCTGGTCTGCTCCTCTCTCTCTTAGCCAGTTCACCAGATGATCAGCAATGACCTCAGCATGACTTCTCTCCTCTGCAGCTTCCTCTGGTGCAAAGTGCCACAAATATTTCCCACCTGGTTCATTGCACACTGTGTAGTGTTCTTCCTTAATAAGGCCAGGAAACTGCCTGTCACTGCCATCGGCTTCCATCATCACTTTGGTGTCATCTCTTTTCCCATCAAAGAAGATACAGGTGATGCCATTTTTCCCTAATCTCTTCATCAAATTTCTTGACTAGCTCCTTAGTCAGTCTCTCCTGAACCCTCCTCACCTTGTTGTGGTCAATCACCAGTGCTGTGTCAAACTCTGTGATAAGACCAGCATCAATCCAGGCAGCAGTGGCAATCTCTGCAGTCTCTCTCAGCCCAGTGTGATATCTCAAGCTAGCCAGAGCTATGTTGATGATATCTTCAGTGTTGTATTTCTTCTTCGTTGGGTCACACATAACATTTCGAATAATTTGAATTACACAATATTTACATTACGAAGTAATCAAAATTGTCAAAAAGGAGGGAAAACATATGCATTCACAATCAAAACTCCAGCATTTGTGACTATTGAAACTTAGGCCAAATATAAGTAGGTAAATAGCTTTTTTAAACAACACTAAAGATATTTTTAAGTTTGCTAGATAATATGACATCATTTGAGCATTAGTAGTTTTTGAATTATTGACTTTACTAAAATTGACACACTCTATTCCTACAAGCTGCTTGGGGATTCCCAACATGGGTTTAGACGGCATAGGTCGTGTCTCACCAACCTGCTCGAGTTTTTCCATGTCATGTGGAGTGAGTATGATAAGAGTAGGGCGATTGATATACTTTATCTCGACTTTCAGAAAGCCTTTGATAAGGTACCTCACCGCCGGGTAATGGCCAAAGTCCGCGCGCTGGGTATCGGTGGGGAAGTAGGTAGGTGGATTGGAAACTGGCTGAAGAATAGGCGGCAGAGGGTTGTAATTAAAGGGGCTAGCTCGGGTTGGGCCTCGGTCACTAGCGGGGTTCCTCAGGGTTCCGTTTTGGGGCCACTGTTGTTTATCATTTACATAAATGATATCGACGCTGGCATCGTCAGTAGGGTCGCCAAATTCGCTGACGACACCAAGCTTGGGGCCAATGTTGGGACGCCCGAAGTGATCGAGCAACTGCGTGCGGACCAACGTAGGATAGGAGAGTGGTCCGAAAAATGGCAAATGCAGTTTAACTTGGGTAAATGAAAAGTCATGCACATTGGCTACGCCAATCCCAAGTCGGACTACTTCATGTTGGGGAGTACTATCGAGGCCACTAATTTGGAAAAGGACTTGGGTGTGCTAATTAGCAGCGACCTTAAGTTTACCAAACAGTGCGTAGAGGTGGAAAAGAAAGCCCAGAAGCTGTTAGGTCATATCAGGAGGCAATTTCGATTTCGGAACAAGGAGATTGTGCTCTCTCTGTACAATTCCCTGGTTCGGCCGCACCTGCAGTATGCTGTGCAGTTCTGGTCGCCCACACTCAGGAAAAATATTGACAGGCTGGAGCGAGTCCAGACGAGGGCCACAACGTTAATCCCTTCCGTTAGGCATATGGGTTACACTCAACGCTTACGCGCCCTGAATTTGTTTTCGCTGGAAACTCGGAGGCTGCGCGGTCAACTCATCGAGGTTTTCAAGCTCTTACATGGGTTCAACGATGTCGATTTTAGAAGCATGTTTAGTTTAAATGATAACTCAACTCGCAACAATGGTCAGAAGTTGGATTTGAAACGGTTTAGTGCTAGTGTGTGTGGGAATTACTCCACCTATAAGATCTGTGACACGTGGAAAAGGCTACCTTCAGAGGTTGTGAACAGTTCCTCTGTGGATCAGTTCAAGAAAAGGTTAGACCGAATCTTGCACACTATTTGAGGGTGTATGAATTTTTCCCTGGCACCCGTTGCCATTGGTACCTCCTCGGTATGGGCCGCAAGGCCTTTTGAGGTACTTCTTTTCCTTGTAACTCCTTATAACTCCTTGTAATTCTCTTTCTCTCCCTGCATCTCCGGAATTTAAAAATAACTTCTAAAAACTAGAATACATTTAGGTTTTACCTTTCAGTAAATTTAACCCGCGTTCGTAACTCAATGGATAACCGTTTTCCTGTAACTGAAGCGAAGACATTGAGGTCGGGGGTTCGACTCCTGATAGTGCTGGTAATAATTATCCGGGAATTAGTGCAATGAACTGCATTAATACGGCCTGAACGCTGCGCCCTTTTCTGCCCCTTTTTATATATTGATTATGATAATAATAATTCCGCATTAAGTTTATACCCTCATTAATTAATTACTTAATTCAGGTTTGATAAAACGTGAAAATAACACTGAAAATTATAAATATTAAAATGTTAATAATTATTATTATTTATAAGTTAATATCAGATTTGTTAATCAAAATAGCTTCGTGATTCGACAGAAAATGCAGACGACAAAACTTTACGTTTTATACCATTCTGTATTAAATATCGGATCCATCATTCTATATTCAATTTCTTGAAGAAAATTTTAAAAAATAGTGAAAATTATTTAAAAAATTAAAGTATTTTTGGCAATTTAATTTTTTTTTACCTCAAATGACATTCTTTCTTCAATGGTGGTCAAAAGTAAAGCGCACGAATATTAAAACATGCCATTCCCATTTTTAAATTTGATGAACGTGTTATAATGCAATATTTTGGGACTTTTATTTATATATATCAGGTCATCCCATAATTAATGTCGTTTTTTAGATCGGAATTTGAAGGACAAAAAAAAACAACTGAAACTTTTTAATCTAGTATATATTTTCCATCGGAATCAATGACACTCTGCCAACGTCCTACAAGCTTTTCAATGCCATGTTTATAAAATTCAGGCGGTTTTGAGGCAAAAAACGTACAAAGACTGGTGTGCACTGTGCAGGTCATCTAAAGAAGTATACTGTTTCTCGTCAAGATAGTTTTGCAGACTCCTGAAGAGATGATAATCTGAAGGCGCAAGGTCTGGAGAATATGGAGGATGTGGAAGTTTTTCCCACCCAAGCTCCTCAATTTTTGCAGAAGTGATCCGAGCGGTATGAGGACGTGCGTTGTCGTGGTGGAACACGATTCCTTTCCGATTAACCAAAGAAGGTCTCTTTTCTTTTAGTGCAGTGTTCAATCGATCCAGTTGTTGACAGGAGACTTG
This sequence comes from Bathynomus jamesi, assembly GCA_023014485.1. Lineage (NCBI taxonomy): Eukaryota > Metazoa > Arthropoda > Malacostraca > Isopoda > Cirolanidae > Bathynomus > Bathynomus jamesi. The sequence continues at coordinate 2,217,380 of JAJOZX010000018.1, read as the reverse complement.
AGCGGTGATTGTCTGGTTGTGTGGTAAGGTTTCACAGTGTATTACACCACCTTTATCCCACCAAACACTAAGCAATACCTTCCGAGGGTGAAGATTTGGTTTTGGCTGTGGTGTCGCTGGTTCTCCGGCACAAACCCACTGTCGACGGCGTTTAACATTCTGGTACAGTATCCACTTTTCATCACCAGTCACTAAACGGTGCAAAAACGGATCTTGGAGCTCACGGGAATGAAGAGCTGTGCTAATGTTTACCAGCACCCTCAGATTGTCGACCGACAATTCATGTGGCACCCATTTTCCTAACTCAGGCACTTTCCCGAGTTGTTGCAAATGTCGATGGATCGTGGACGGGGATGAATTGAGTTTCTGGGCCAATTCTTCGACGGTTGTTGAACAGTCTTCGTCAAGTGCGGCTAACAGCAGGACATCATCAAACTCAGCAGGGCGTCCAGAGCGTGCTGCATCTGTCAAACAGCAGTCACCATTCCTAAACTTTTGAAACCATCTTTGACATTTCCTCACGTGCAGAATATCGTTGCCATAAACGTCCTGAATGTTTCGCGTTGCTTCAGTAGCACTATTCCCTTTTTTGAACTCATAAAGCATTATATGCCTGATATGCTCTTCTGATACCGCCATGTTTATGAGGGGTTTCGCATAAAGCAAAACACACGTCTTCACTGGTCAAGGACTGTAATGTATGTAGCGAAAAACGATAGATCTCCTCTTAGATATAACCTTCGGAAAATTTATGCTTAAACCGAGTAGGACTAGTTTAAACTTAATCTATCGTAAAAAACGACATTACTTATGGGATGACCTGATATATATGTGCGCGCGCGCGTGTGTGAAACCTCTCAACTCAGTCGGCTCACCTGTCTTGACGGTTTTCTTCTAATTTCACGATATTTCAAACTCGCAGATATATATATATATATATATATATATATATATATATGAGGGATGGGAAACTGATAAATTTTTAAGTCGTTTTCGATTTCAGTTTGTTTGCAAAAATATCGATTTTTTTTTCGATTTGAGTTTATTTTTCGATTCAAGTTTTATATTTTTCGGTTCGATTCAATTTAAATTTCGATTTTTTTTTTTTTCAGATTTCTTTAAGAATTTCTTTGTACTATTTATATTATTATTTGGGGGGGGGGGGGTACCCTATTGACAAATTCAGATTTAATTTCTATATTTGTATTTGCATTCGATTTCTGTTTTTCAAAGAGAGAATTTGCTTTAGTAACTATCTTTACTTTTGTAGGATTAAACACGTAAGCATCTATAGCCAACTGAATCAGCACGAAACACTTTTTTTATTACTTATTCACTTCATTTCTTTCACAAAGTTTTATTTAACAAAAACTTTCAATTCGAATTGTTTTATTAATTGGTACACTTCTTAAATTTTAAAGCGCACGACATGTAGAAAATATATAAATAATAGTATTAGAAAGGGGATTAAAACCTCTGTTTATTATATACCACGTGACCACAAAAATTTTCCCTGTTTTTAATCGCTTATTACTCAGTCATTATTGCAGCTTCACAAATGAAATAAAAAGCATTCGAAAGAGAACATTTTAAAGTTTTAATTTATTCTACATGTGTTCAAAGTGACGTCCCTGGACATTCTTACATTTCACACAACGGGAAAGGAAGTTATTTATTACATTTTCCAAAACGCTGCATTCAATGGACTGTACACTCTCTACCACCGCTTGCTTTAATTCTTCGATAGAGGATGGCTCTTGCCTGAATACTTTGTCCTTGACAAATCCCCAGAGAAAAAAGTCCAAAGGTGATAGATCGGGAGATCTTGCGGGCCAGGGAAACTGCGAGCGATGAGAAATGAATCTTTGTTCAAAAAATCTTGTTAAACATTCCAGTGATTACCTAGTTGTGTGGGCTGTTGCTCCGTCTTTTTTGACCACAAAAATTGTCCCTGTTTTTAATCGCTTATTACTCAGTAAGGTGGAGTGAAAATATCATTTTTGGATTTTTAATTTACTTGAGTGTGGAAAAGTTGCCAATGGGCTTTAGAAACAAGCATGTGAAATTATAATACAATTGAAGCATTGCTTGATTGACCACCAGCGATTTTAATATATGGCATATTTCATGTTTTAACGATCGCTTTGCCCATCAGGAGTCATCCAAGATGCTGGTCTTTCATCCATGTTTATGCAAATAATTAACAGCTTAGTTTGCTGTAGACTGTGTTATTGCATACTTGAGGTTGACATTTAAGATTACAACATGTGTGGAATGTAAATTAATGGCAATTACAGAGGGTGGCCAAATTATTAGAGCTGATGTGAGTAAGTGAGATAAGAAAGAGTTTAGTTAACCATACATTGATTTAATGCTAGTTTCAGTGATGGTAGTGATTTGGTGCGATAACATATGCAGTCCGTGAGTCAGAGGGGATGGGAGATTGGGAGTGGGGGGAGAGTGAGTAATATGCAAAGCGCGGCTGCTCCGCCAAGCTCAGTGCACATGTGGCAGTGAGAATTGAAGGTTATTTGTGCTGTTATCATCATTTTTTCGTGAAACTTGATATTAAAAGTAAGTTAATTACATATTGATATCTGTTTATAGGTGTTTGACAAGTGAGTGTGACAGTATTAATTTGATATTTCTTTTTCTTGCAGAAATTCTTTAATAGTCTTACATTGCTTACAATTTATAATAATTTTTTTTTTTCAGAATGGAAATTATTACGAGGGAGAAGGCGGCATGTGTGATTTTTGGCGCGCCACGCGAGATACCCACAAATGTTCTTCCCACCTACGCTGATGTTATGAAGGCTTACATCCATACAAGACAACAGCTGACAACGAAGAATAACAAATATCCACCGTTCGCCGAAGTATCAAAAAAAGTTTGCGTTGATGTTGAACTTGTTTGGGAGAAAGCGTCTCTTCCGACCGTGACGCACGGACGAGTGATTGAAACGCTCAGACCGTACAACGAGAAATACAAGAAAATCTTGAAACCATACAAGGCTCGGAAGGACAACGACAACTACAAGCAACAACTTGAACATTTCAGAGAAGACGCAGATAAACTCTTCGACGTTAGCAAATGCAAATGTGTAGATTTCGTCATGAGCTGTAAGTGCGAAAGAGCGGACAAAGTACCACTCAAAGAAAGAAAGTTTCTAGAGGACCAGAGAGGAGCCAGAAAGATGATTATAGGAGGCATCGATTTGGTGGAAACAACAAAGCTACAGAAGAAAATATCCAGGAAAGTCTGTGAATCGAGAAGACACAGCATTCACCAAGAACAATCGAAGCAGCAATGCAATTCTGGAAGCTACAACGAGGAAGACAAGGACGACGACACCGACAACAGCGACGAAGAATACACCCTATCTAAGTCACACTGTAAACCTGATCTATCGACACTGGAGAGTAAACGTCAAAGAATGACGATGACTGTACGATTACCATGTTTGGCTAAAGCGTGCGATAGAACGGGCGTCTCAGATCGAGCAGCAGCCGTTATTGCCTCATCCGTGCTACAAGACATTGGAATTGTGTCTACAAATGACACCTCCAAAGTCATTGATCGTAGTAAAATTCGCCGAGAAAGAAGTAGAACTCGTCAAGAACTGACAAAACTAGACAGCAGTATGACAGACTTGCCTGGATTGTACTTCGACGGTCGAAAGGATAGAACGATGAAAAATGTACGAGACGCCGCAGGACATGGCCACCGGGACAGAGATACAGAAGAGCACGTCAGCATTATTTGTGAACCAGGTTCATCGTACTTTGGCCACGTGGCGCCGTCAAGTGGATCAAGCAAGGCGATTTCCAAAGTAATCTTTGAATGCTTGGCTGCGCGAAGTGTGGATCTCGACAGTGTGAAAGTCGTCGGATGCGACGGAACCGCTGTCAACACTGGACATAATGGCGGAGTTATTCGGCAGCTTGAGGAATTACTACAAAAACCGCTGCAATGGCTCGTGTGCTTATTACATGCTAACGAGCTCCCCCTGCGACACCTGTTTCAGCATTTAGATGGAGCAACTACAGGACCTAAGTGCTTCTCAGGACCGATAGGGAAATCTCTCACAGCATGCACGGAACTCCATATAACATCGTATGAACCTATATCTCCATTACAGCCACTGCCGCATGTTGACGTGAAGGACCTGAGCACTGACCAGCAGTACCTGTGGCAGATGTGTCAAGCTGTCAGTGAAGGACACTGTCCCTGTGATCTAGCATTGCGAAAACCGGGACCATTGAACCACTCGCGATGGTTGACAACTGCCAACAGAATCCTCCGCCTCTATGTTGGCCTCGATGCACCATCCAACAACATCAAAACTCTTGTCACATTCATCATCCGGGTCTACGCCCCAACATGGTTCGCCATCAAGACGCAGCCATCATGCAAAGATGGAGCCAAACATCTGCACGGGATGATGGTGAGAACACGGTACCTCAGCTCCTCTCTAAAGAAAGTCGTCGACCCGGTGATTCGGCGAAACGGCTTCTGCGGACACCCCGAGAACGTGCTATTAGCCATGATCACAGATGAGCGACCACATATAAGGGAACTCGGACTCAGAAGAATCATGAAGGCAAGATCACATGTGTCTGCAAACAAAATCCGCAGGTTTCGAGTGCCACCGCTCAACCTCGACGCGACCGAATACCAGGACATGGTCGATTGGCAGACTTTGACCGTGACGGAGCCTCCTGTTACGATGGATATGACGGACAACGAATTGAACGACATGATCTCTGCTCAAATTTCACCAAGTGTCCTCTTCCCTCGCTTCCCTTGTCACACACAGGCGGTGGAAAGATGCGTGAACCTAGTTACCGAAGCTTCAGCCGCTGTGTGTGGCGAGACGTCCCGCCATGGATTTATTCGGGCTCGCGTCGCTTCTCGGCAGCTTATGCCGAAACTTGAGTCTAAACGTGACTATAAATTCTGAATTAACCATGCATGCATAACTCAGACTCTATCGTTAGCATAATAGTGTGCCAAAATAACTAAAAATATATAGTCTGATGTTTACTCGTATTTTAGGTATTTTTGTGTAAAATCGTATATTATTGTAAACTTATAACGTCTGGTGGTCGATCAAAAGATTGTCTGATTTTAATAAACTTTTTTGCATATTGTTCTATTAGTCCATTGGCAACTTTTAAAACCTCAAGTAAGTTAAAATTCACAAAAAAAAATTTTGGGGCCATTTTCACTCCACCCTATTACTCAGTCATTATTGCAGCTTCACAAATGAAATAAAAAGCTTTCGAAAAAGAATATTTAAAAGTTTTATTTAATTTTTTCGATATCCTGGATACGAAATCAGTACTTATAAAAAAATGACAGTTTTATCCACCACAATCATGGGTTATTTGTCGGACATGCAACGTGTTTTCATCGCAGAAGAGATGATCAAATATGGCTCGGTAGTTGTCACCCAACGGTCTTTCAGACGACAATACGGTCAGCAAAGGACCATAGATCCTAAAACGATTCGCAGGATTTTCGCAAAATGGAAACATCACGGCTCAATCAAGAACATGTATAAAGGCAACTCTGGGCGCAGCAAAGGTGTGCGAACCGCTGAAAACATTGATTCAGTCGCAAATCAGCTTGAAACGGACAAGAAATCTGTGAGACGACTATCAGCTGTGACAGGAATCAAACGGGAGAGCATTCGGAAAATAATCACGTTGGATTTGAGAATGAAGTCATTCAAAATTATGTGTTTGCAACAGCTTAGCGAACAAGACTACCAGCGTCGTTTGATGTTTTGTGAACTCATTGAAACAATAATTGAACAAAACCAGATAAGATTAAGTGACATAATATTCAGTGATGAATGCCACATCTATCTCAAGGGGTTCATCAACAGACAGAATTACCGGTGTTGGTCACAAAACAAGCCAAATATACACTTGGAGAAACCTCTGCATTCACCAAAAGTTACTGTCTGGTGTGGTTTGGGTAGCAGCAAGGTTTATGGTCCTTACTTTTTTGAGGACCCAAAGACAAGGAGACCGCTTTCAGTAACTTCAGAAAGATATGTAGAAATGCTGAACACTGTTTTTGAACAAGAAAACTGCAGTAACAAGTGGTTTCAGCAAGACGGAGCAACAGCCCACACTACTAGGCAATCACTGGAATGTTTAACAAGATTTTTTGAACAAAGATTCATTTCTCATCGCTCGCAGTTTCCCTGGCCCGCAAGATCTCCCGATCTATCACCTTTGGACTTTTTTCTCTGGGGATTTGTCAAGGACAAAGTATTCAGGCAAGAGCCATCCTCTATCGAAGAATTAAAGCAAGCGGTGGTAGAGAGTGTACAGTCCATTGAATGCAGCGTTTTGGAAAATGTAATAAATAACTTCCTTTCCCGTTGTGTGAAATGTAAGAATGTCCAGGGACGTCACTTTGACCACATGTAGAAAAAATTAAAACTTTAAAATGTTCTCTTTCGAATGCTTTTTATTTCATTCGTGAAGCTGCAATAATGACTGAGTAATAAGCGATTAAAAACAGGGACAATTTTTGTGGTCACGTGGTACAAAATCGAATACCTCGTAGATTCGCATGTAAAAATTAGAGCGAACAATTAAAATACTGTCAATGTTTTCGGGCAACAAATTGTTTCTTTGAGGACTTAAAATCAATCTGAAAAGAGAAAAAAGCCGTTCCACATCGAATTAAAGGATAAATGAATATTTTAAATCCATACAAATGTTAAGTCGCAAAAAAAAAGAAAATAATTCACGTTATTTATATTTTTTGCAATCGAAATGCTCCTCAAAACTGAAACGCAAAACTTATTTTTAATCTCTTCGAATTCAGATTTCAGTTTTTTATTGTTTTTCAATTTCAGTTCGAATTTCGATTTTAGTTGTCAATTTTTTTCAGTTCGAGTTTTTTTCGATTTCAGTTCATAAAATATCGGTTTTATCAGTTTATCGATTCCAGTTCCATTTATTTTCCCATCCCTGATTTTATATATATATATATATATATATATATTAGTTGAAATGCGGTTAATAATTGTGACAGTTGAAAAATTAATATTCATGTAATGTTGATGCAACAGTATGTTGATAAAATAAAGTGCAATCAGCGTTCACAAAATATATTTTCCTAAAAGGTGGGACTATAGCCTACTGTTTTTCAATTTCTTGAATAATGATTTTACATCAGTACTCATTTTCAACCCCATTTCGATATCAAACTTATTTTGAAATTGCCAAGTCACTATTGTTTCAATAGTGAAAGGTTGATTGATCGATATTGCTTCATCATTATATAGATATAAGTATGATACCTGGGTATATATATATATAAAGTAAAAGCACTACTTTCATAGAACTGACTCATATAACCAATATAGGGTAGATGGCAGCCGAATCGACGTGCAGTGTGTTGCCAACAATGATTAATGAATTTACCCAATACAAACAATCAATGTAGGTCCTTTAGTTACGAAATTATACGCAGTGTAAACTTATTTTCTGACCGCCCCTCGTACGTTAACAGTAAATAAAGGTTTAACACAAACATTGACAATTTTACTAAATATCTTGAACAATTTATTCTTCACCTACTGTTTCCTTTATTTTCTTATACCCTGTGGCTACTTGTATTCAAGTGCCCTTTGCTGAACATTGGGAATATCTTTCACTGTTCCCTTTGATCTTGTATGATAACCTGATGATACTGAAAATATCTTTGACAAGCTTCTCTTAAATCTTCACACTGCCACAAATTCTCTGATTCTCTTCTTGTACGTATGCACTAATCGATTCTCTGCATCCTTGACTCCAATTCTGATTCACCGTCGTCCACCTTCATACCAAATTCTTGCTCGCTATCGCCAGAATTCACACCAGTCTCTCTAAGTTCCACATCAGACCATTCTATACTTCCATCACTTTGAACATACGTTAAAGGTACCAAATGCATACATTTCTTGTTCTTCACCTTTTCTCTTATTCTCATTAGAGTCCCACTTGCATCACTCATTTCATCATTTTCATTCTGAACCAAGTCATCTTCATACACACTGTTCCGCTCATTTGACTCGGGAATCCTCAATTCTATCAAAAGAATCCGCTTCATCTGATAAACTATCCAGCTTGTCAGACCATCTGCATTCTTGGTACACCCACTCCCTTTGAGCATTAAGCACATACAGCTCCCCCAAACCACACTGTCTCAGTTTGTACAGAAACATCTACACCCAAAAGACTACATTGTTCACCAGTCACGATGTTACATCGCTGAACCTCGCACTTCTTTTCATAAGCTTTTAATTCTTCTTTCAACTTCTTAGTCGACCTTTCCAAATCATTTACCTTCGCTATATACCTAAAATTGTGAATCCCTTCCTCCTCACGTTCACTTTCAAAAACATTATCTTCTTCACTCGAAGAATCACTCCCAGATAACAGGCATTTCTCTTCTTCTTACTACATTAAACGTTCTACTTTTCACGACCTCTCCATTCCCTGGATCACTACTTCCTCTACAAACGTCACCCATTACATTTATCCTACTACTCTGCTCCTGTGTTAAAATACTCTTCTAAATACTGTGGAGGGTCTGCCCACAGCTTTAAGTGACTATGGTGAGCTTGCAAAACTGCCTTCCTTTCCAATCACATAAGAGAGAGCACCATTCAACAGCTTCTGCACAACACACGGGCCATCATATCTGACATTTTCCTACCCACACTTCGATCGTTCGTAATTATCTTGCATAGCACCTTCACACCTACTGCAAAAAGGTAAAAATGCAAGATGTTCTCCCGATCATTTCGCTTTCTCCTGCGACAAGGGCAACATACCTCCACTTACATGCGCTTCTTCTAACGTTTACTTGCAGGAGAGACTCCATTTCGTGCATGCATTGCGTTGTTATACACCATTAAAACTTTTGTCAGACATTCATCCCAATCATTCATTCTCACTCAAACTACTCAATAATCCAGTTAGTGTTCTATTCACTCTTTCTACCGCGCAGTTACAAGCTGGTTTATAAGGACTAGCATACACATGACTAACACCATACTTCACAAGCATTTCCTCAAAAGCTACTGCTCTAAACTCGGGACCATTGTCTGTCAACATCTTCACAGGTACTCTTAACATACCTGGCAGTAATTGCTTCTCCAGCACATTTACAACCACTTTCGCACTTTTATTCTTAATTGCCCTAGCACATACCCACTTACTATAATGATCCACACTCACCAAACATCCGACATTTCCATTCACCGTCCAGGCAGTACACTACCAAGTCCACTGCAACTAATTCAAATGGCGCTCTTGTAATCACTTTCAGAGTTGGCGGAAAGGTAACTAGATGCCCCACCTTGAATTTCTTACAACGTTCGCATGATCTACATACATCGCCTACCACCATCTACAATTTAGGATGCCATACATATCTAGATACCAATTTATTCAATTTGCCCCTTCCTATATGAGCCAGCTCGCTATGTATTACGGCCACAATATGCACCATCTGATCAAATTCCACCACAGCTGCACATAACCCATTCGTCAAACTCCTCCTTTGCAGTAATCCTTTAATAACCCCTAATTCTTTCCACGCTTTCTTAAAATCTTTTAAAAGCGGTTCTTTATCATTTATACATTCTTGTTTCTCTACCTTTTCCTTTAAAAGTTTCAACTTATCAGATCTTTTCTGCAAACCTAGTATTACATTCAACGGAAGAAACGAGTCACGCAACCAGCACAACTTCTGTTCTTCGACCATTTCTTCTTGTATACAAAAAACAAAATCTATTTACATTTCCATAACACACCAGGGGCGCTTTTAAGACTTCAAGCTATTCGGTGCAATTTTTATAAGGGGGGCCCATTTCAACCGTTTGTACTGATCAGCTATAAAAATTCTAATTTATTTTAATTTTAAAATGTTCACAATTTTAATATTCAATGTACCAGAAATTAACACACCTAAAGACTGATAAAAACAGAGCTCTTAATGGTTATGCATTTTATTACTAGCTTGTAAATAACACAAAGTGTACTTTTGGAGAAAAACATTTAACAAAAATAATTGACAATAATCGATGTTTTTCTTAAAAAGGATACATTATACAGATCACAACATTTAAGACCAATATGATTTTTACAGTTCTTTTATGGTTATGGTGTTTATTAGGCTTGTAAAATAACAAAGTATTTTCAGAAAATAAATAAAAATAATTTAAAACAAGCAATTTCCTTTTCAAAAAAGGTATAAAACACTATTTATTTATGAAAACTCATTGGAGTCAACTTATTTGCCATCTCGTCCTCAAGTTTTAAAAATCTAAAGGTGACATGAATGATTTGTAACACTTCATTCCAAAATACCAGTGAGACCAAAAATTCAAACTTTAAGTTCTGAAGAAGTGATATAGCTGATGAGACTTCCTAGTTGTGTTTCAACTGAACCAGATATTCTAAACAACAGATGACATTCTTAAAATTCATAAGAAGTGCACTTGTTGCTTTAGCTCTAAATGACCATCTCGTTGCTGAGAGGCCTTTCAGTGTTTGTAATGCGGTTTTGGAGTTCACCTGCGTCATCATCACCACTTGAGGTATCATCTTTGCTTGAAAGCACATCATCGAAGATTTTATCATTCAAACTTCCACAAATATAGATTTCCTTCAGCTGAGACCAGCGCCGCTGTGGAGAGTAGCAAAAAATGTAAAGACACTTTGAAGGATACCAAAAAAGTTCATGGTTTGTACCAATGCACATTTTTCTGCAGCATGACTGAGGACCAAGTTGAGTTGGTGAGGTGGGCAATGAACGTATGGAGCATATGTGCTGTGCCCATCACTGCTGATTTCTTCACGCAGCAAGGTGTGAACACCACCATCTTTACCACTCATCACACTAGCTCCATCATAACTTTGTCCAACTAGGTTTTTTGTGTCCAAACTAAAACGTTTGAAAGACTTCATCAGTGCAGAAACAAATCCACGAGCGCCATGATCTCTTAAGTTCACGTATTCCAGAAAAACCTCTTTAATTTCAGCTTTACATTCTGTGTTACTGTCATTGATATGAACATAGCGAATTATCAGAGCAACTTGGTCAGTTTTGGAGACGTCAGTCGTGCTATCAACAATAACACTCCACAAAACAGCTTTCCTGATATCTTCTAAAATTTCATTTCTGACACAAGGAGCAAGAATCTTAACTTGCTCTTCCATTATTGTATTGCTGAGGTAACGAATTTTATTACTGGATTGAAAATGCTGCTTCAGCTGAGGATGATATTTTGAGAATAGATTCAAAAGTGACAGATACACATCACAATCTGAATGTGAAATATTTGAAGATTTACCGCTTAATGGTAAATTTAATCCAGTAATAGTTCTAATAAGATCAAACTGAACAATCAGAACTTCGTTTCACCTCTTCTGTTCTTCATCTAACTACTTTTTGAGAACTACGTCAATAGATTTGTCTGCCAAATATGTCTTCATACCAACAACTGCATGAAAATGAGATTTACTTTTCATATGCTCTTGAATTCGATTTGATAAATTAACCCAATCTCTCCACAATAACACTTCCCCATTTCAGAAGAGCCAGCAAGAGCGACAATATGCTGCATCCAAAATTAAAGAATACTAAAGCCACCAACGATTTCTCTTTTCACTCGAATTACACTGGCCAACAAAATGAAACTTTTTTTCTCATCACAAACATGATCACACGTTTCTTAATGCATGTTTCGCGCTGATTCCGAATCTGGTTTTATTTTTTTTCTAGCACGTATAGTTATATAGATACTCTGGTTTTGATATTTTTAAGTTTTTGATATTGCTATAAGAAAATTTATGGATGTATAGATCACACTTAGGAATGCTAAACAACAAATACATCATATACTTTATTCAATGTACTTATAAATAAAGAATATATACATTATTTTATTAAAAGCGCTGTGAGTGTGATTTCCTTTTGTAAATTTGGCCTGGATTGTCACGATACAGCATCCAACAATGGTCCGCCATCATGCTTTCATTCCAATATCCTTGGTAGCGCTTCTCCATCATCTGAATATCTTGATGGAAGCGCTCTCCTTGCTCGTCACTCACTGCACCAAGGTTTTCAGGAAAGAAATCTAAGTGGGAATGCAGGAAGTGAATTTTTAACGACATTCGACACTCCATTTCTTTGAAGGCATCAAGGAGGTTCTTGACTCCATCCTTATACGCAGGTGACTTGTTGCTTCCAAGAAAGTTTTCACATATCCATTTGAACGCCAGCCAAGCCTTCAATTCCAGCGGACTTAGGACTTTTTCAAATTCAGTGTCATTCAAAACCTCCCTTATTTGTGGCCCAACAAAAATTCCTTCCTTCAATTTTGCTGCAGTAACCTTCGGAAATTTCTTTGAAAGGTATTGGAACCCTTCAGAATTGATTTTACCCATTGCTTTAACAAAATTCTTCATTAAACCAAGTTTAATGTGAAGAGGTGGCAGATAGATCTTTTGGGGATCCACTAAAGGGACAGACTGGACATTGCTTATCCCTGGGACATATGTATACCTAAGTGGCTAGTCACTTTTGGTGTAATGTTCTATAGTGGCGCGACTGTCCCACAGGCAAAGGAAACAACAAAATTTTGTGAATCCTGACTGCATACCCATAAGCATTCCTATAACTTTTAGATCTCCACAAACATTCCATTGGTGACTGTCGTATTTGATTGCCTTAAGTAGTATATCCATATTGTCATATGTCTCTCTTAGATGGACGGAATGGGCAATGGGGATGGATGGCATTATATTACCATTATGCAAAAGAACTGCTTTCAGGCTTCTCTGCGACGAATCAATAAAGAGGCGCCACTCAGATGCCACATATGTCTGAGATATGGCTGTAAATAGTCCATTGATGTCATGGCAATAACAGAGAGGACCATCTACTGAAAAGAATGCTGTTAATTCAAAATTCCGCTTTCGGTAGTAACTAATAGGTACGAACATTGTTCTCAAGTAAATTGTTCTCCTTTAGTCTTGAGGCGAGAAGCTCTGATTTCTCTTTAGACAGCGATAAGTCTCTAACAAGATCATTCAACTGTCCTTGGGTTAACTTTTTAGGCTCTAAATGTCTACCTTCAAAAGTGTACTCTGGTTCTGTAGATGGTCCAGAAACGCCAGTTGCACCTTCATCACTTTCCATGTCATCTATGATAGAATCTAGCCTATCACTTGGGGGAATTGGAATGGGCAATGTTTCATCATGTTTTACTGGTCTACGTGCTGAATCCAAGTTTGGATATACAATCTGGTGTTTGTTCTTGGCAGAAAACCCCATTAAGTTCACACTACAAAAATAAGTCTTCATGATGATCTCTCGGCTCCCTCCATATCATGGGTATGGCAAATGGCATTGAAGCTTTCTTTTTAAGCCAATCACGTAATCCATTTGAACAGCCAGAACAGATTTGATGTGGCGCCCATGGTTTATCTTGGTCACCTAGATGGCAACCAAAGTATAGCTTGTATATTTTCTTAATGTCGGTTGTAATACTTCGTTGCTGTTTTAGTTGTGAACTGGCCGCATACGAAACAGAACTTGTCGGGGTCATTCTTACATTGTCGAGGCATGTTGACTGACCTGAGCAAACTATGAATTCAAAAAAAATGTACACCAACTTGACACAACAAGTTCTTGGACTGGACTGATCTTTTGACACACAAAGCACGGCATTGTTGCCTGAATCACAATGCTGCTAGACGTAAAAGCTCACACCTGAAATACATAAGATGTATAATTAAGATAATTGAAATAAATAAGATGAATAAACTAAAAAAACACAATAAAATAAACACAATCAAATGTTGAAATATTAGTATTTTGCCTATTTAAAATGGTTAAATCTGTGTAGTTATATATATATGCCTTCATCTTGAAAACTATACGTGCTAGAAAAAATCTGAATGCAGTTTTGGAATCAGCGTGAAAAATGCTATCCAGCCACCACAAATTTTACTCTGATGAAAAATCTTTGTTGACCAGTGTTATTACAAAATTCATATTTTTCTGAGAAGCTGCGATTCGCATTCTTTAGAAACTTTATTCCACGTGGTTGACAAGCGCCTGCTTTTGCTAGATTGTTTCGTTGATTTTCTGTTATTTTAATGGCTCTGTATAGTCCCATATCCCATATCCGACAAATTTGTTTTTGTTACCAGCTGCTTCAGAATCTAGCTGATTTGTGGATGTTGTTGCCATTTCATGTTCTGGAACTTAACTCCAACATCATCTTCAGGTGATGGACCAACGTTTGATTCAGATTCTACCTGTAATTGCAAGGCAGTCTCCGACTCTTGTAATGAATCTGTCTTATGTGAATCATGTTCTACTAAATCTTGTGTTGTACTATTAAAAGAGTAAGCAAAGCCTTGAAATTCTGGTAACTTTCTATAAATCTTCACAGCTTTTTCTCGCTGTTTTTCCTTAGCAGCACTTCGTTTTGCAGCACCAGATTTGTGTCTATACATGCTTCTCTTCATTTTAAACCTAGGGGAAAAATTAAAAATGCTATAAATATTATAAAGACATAAAAAACAAAGAACAAACACTAATTAGTGTTTGTTCTTTATGTCTTTATAACCCCCTTACCACTACAATAAAAATAACTAAAATAAAATATAATAAATATAAAATATATATAAAATATATATATAATATACGTACACTGACGGTGTGCAACCAGGATGACCAGATTGGTTCTAACAGAATTTTAAAGGTATTAAGTATTTATTTGTATATATTTTATATTCCTTGGGGGCCCGCAGTAAGAGGGGCCCGTCTGTGAGTTGCACCTATTGCACCGACGTTAAAAACGCCCCTGTAACACACTGTAGCCCATTTGAAATCCAGCGCTACATCTGCCTTTTCCAAAAATCTTAACCGTAATATACAGCAAACGGGTAAACTGGTCTCATGCACAATCGCAAATGGAAAGTCGTATTCCCCATACTTTGTTTTAATTTTAAATTCAACCGCTCTCTTTGCATTAACTGTATTAGTACCCACTCCCTTTAACCATATATTAATTTCCAACTCTTTCAGAGCATACCCACACTCCTGAAGCCGAACAGCCCCTCTTTCCGTAACCAGGCTTATTACTGCTCCGGTATTCAAGAGGGCACAGCACTTTTCTCCTCCTACTCTGATCCATGTCCAAGCTACCACTCTACCTTCATGCGAGCATGACGTTACGCCTTCACTACCTTCCCCTTCCTGACTCAAACATATTTATGGCAAGTCCTTCTTCCACCATATCATCTTTTCCACTCATTGCATCAAAATTCACGAGTCGTCCTGTCCACCACTATTCTTTTCATTCACAATCACTATTTCCCATCTTAAATTCACCATTGTCAATCACGATTAAAATGTACCCCACTCAAACACTGTAAATGCACATTACTTAAATTATCATCATCCTTGACATTTGTGCTAACATACGTCAACGACCATTCCTTCCCATAATGTACCCAAACTTTAACATTAAATCGCTCACTTGCTACCAACAACACTTCTAGAGCGGGTATCACTACTCCATCTCATACTTTTCAAAATGTTCACACTTTTGCCAAATTTGCTTACTCCATATCTTTCCCATATATATCACTAATTCATTCACTAATACTTCCCTCAGCCCCTGTATATTCTTTGGTAAATTATTTGCTTCCATTCTCTCCAGAACCAGAAACAAACTCAAATAACGAATTACCTCCTCAGGCGCGCATTTTAATACACTTAACCCCTCCGGCAATCCTGTCATGCAATCATTCTCTTCCATCTCATCGAGTTCTTCCACACAACGTCTAGACAGAGCATCAGCAACTACATTTTCACTGCCAGGCTTATATCTGATTTCAAAGGTATATTCACCTAAATCATCAGTCGTCCGAGCTAATCTGTTGTCGACCATTTTCATACTAGATAAGTACGTTGACGGGCGATGATCAGTATGTATAATAAAATTCTGTCCTAGTAAGAACGGTCTGAATGTTTTCACACCCCATCGTAATGCTTAAGTTCCCTTTCAATTGTCGAGTACTTCCTCTGAACTTGGTTAAATGTCATTGATGCTTAAGCTATCACTATCACTACCATTCTGCTTTTGCCATAAACATGCACCGGCTTCCCTTCCTGACGCATCCACACACAATTCCAACTTCTCTACCTTATGTGTAAAATCTGGAAAACTCAAAGCAACATCACGCACCATTTCCGCTTTAAGTCCTTCAAATGCATTCACTCTAATATCAGTCCACTCGACTTTCTCTTTTTACCTCCAGTCAAAGGTGCCGCAATCACTGAACAATCTTTTATAAATTTCCTTTGAAAGTTAACTAACCCCCAAAAATTCACGTACCTGACTAATTGTTTCTGGTCGTTTAAACTTAAGTACTTGTTGTATGTACTGTGGCTTTTTACGCAACCCATTCACACTTATTTTTTTTTTTTGAGTGGGGAGGAGATGGTTCCTTTTTTGTTAACTTTCAGCCCCCGATCTGAAGTGTCTTGTGCACGGGCCTGATCCATGTATTAGATCCAAGGAAGTAAAATATCGCATGCCGTGAAGACCAAACGCAATTTCATTTAAATTAAGCATCGGGAACTTGTCTGGCTTCGTTACTTCAGTCTCCTATAACACTGTGTAACACTGATTCTGATTATATAGAATTTTTTGTTTTTATATGCATTTGTGGGCGCTGAGTCCAAATCTGGCCTTGGTTTGTGTGTATCATCAATGGTTTCAGAGATAATCCATTTTTCATGTTTTACCAGTATAATGTTATTATGGACGCAGCAATATCAGAATAATCAGGAATTGTTGAGAACAATCCGGATGTTCGTTGACAGTTTCTTGCTCTAGAAATTGCCCGAAACTTCCACTGTGCTATATAAAGAAGAGCGCAGAGTCTGAGAAGTCAGTAAGTGTGAGCACACAAAGAAAGCAGGTTGTTTGTCTGATGGTTACCAGCACTGAGGTACTATGTTTCTTTGCTTCTCTGTGCTGACGATTTGAGTGTTATCGATCCTTTTTTATTGCGAACATTATTTCAGTGTTGTGAATACATCTTTTTTCTGGAATCTGTAATCTGTTGCAGATTTAATAACTCTTCTCTCTATATCTGCAGGTTATGATTAATGTAGTACAGTTTGTTAAAGAGAATGGCAACTAGAGCTTGTAAACACTCGCAGGATATATTCTGCTACGTTTGTGGGTATTACATAGGCACCAAGTTCTGGATCGCGTATCGGCTCTATTTTGGTATGCCTATGGGTGACCAAGATAAGCCCTGGGCACCCCATGTGATCTGTGGAAGCTGCCGCTCCACACTTGAAGGGTGGCTGCGGGGAGTACGCAAGGCAATGCCCTTTGCGGTACCCAGAATATGGAGAGAACCAAAGAGCCACCACGACGATTGCTACTACTGCATGGTAGATGTTTCTAAGTACAGGAAAGTTAAAGGAAGGCAGACTCTTCAGTATCCAAGCATAGCGTCGTCCATAGCTCCTGTACCACATGGTGAAGGTCTTCCAATACCACATCCACCAGAACAGGTATCTATCCATTACTTTACCTTCTGTATTTACAGACTGTGAGTCATTATGTGTCGATTTTTCTTAGTGCTGATGCTCTTCTACATATATAGCTATGCCTATATTTTGTTTCTTTGCTTTGCAGGTTGAAAATGAGGATGCAGCTAGCTCATCTGAGATGTCGGCTGGTGAGGACAGTCATGATGAAGAATATAGAGTAACTTTCAGTACAAACCCTCACTTTCCAAATCAGAGGGAATTGGACGACTTAATAGAGATTTGGGTCTGACGAAATCAGGGTCTGAGCTTCTGACCCTCCAGACTCAAAGAGTGGAATTTGCTTGGAGAAGACTGCAAAGCACTGTATACCGAAAGCGGCATGAAGAGTTTGCAAGGTTCTACGATGTCAATGGCTCTCTCTCTCGTTATTGCAGCGAGGTTAATGGTCTATTCACAGCTACAGTATTGGGTTAACACATATACCCTCAGAGTGGCGCCTGTTTATTGACAGTTCACTCGGAGTTTAAAAGCTGTTCTACTCCACAATGGCGAACAAAATCCATTATACCAGTTGCACATTCTGTTCAAATGAAAGAGGACTATGAAAATGTCAAACAACTGCTCACTCAATCCGGTATGAACAATATAACTGGGACGTGTGTGGTGATTTCAAATTGATTGGTTTTCCTGTTAGGTTTATAAGGAGGGTTTACTAAATATTCATGTTTTCCTTGCTGTGGGATAGCAGGGCTTCAACTGAGCACTAAAAACCAGTTCAGTGGCCTCCACGTGAAGGACTGCAACCAGGAAAGTACAATGTACTCAGGGAACCTCTTGTGAAGCCTGACATAGTTCTGCTACCACCTCTCCTATTAAGTTGGGTCTAATTAAGCAGTTTGTAACTGCGTTAGATTTTGTGAGGGGAAGTTTTCCAACAGATTCGGGTCATGTTCCCTAAACTCTCTGAGGCCAAAGTCTAAGGCGACATCTTTGTAGGACCACAAGTCAAGGCGCTGTTGAATTCAATAAACCTTGAAGCAAGATGACTCTGATCGAAAAGGGCTTGGTGTGCTTTTCGTGATGTGGTTCGTGGGTTTTTAGGCAACCATAAAGCACCAAACTATAAGGAGTTAGTGTCAAACTTGATTAAGTGCTATGGCAAAATGGGGTGCCGTATGTCTTTAAAATTACACTATCTGCATTCACATCTAGACTTTTTTCGTGATAACCTGGGCGATGTGAGTGAAGAACATGGCGAAAGATTCCATCAAGATATTCAAACGATGGAGAAAAGGTACCAGGGCCATTGAGATGCTTCCATGATGGGAGACTACGTATGGTCGCTGATAAGAAAGTGTAGTGAATACTCTTATTTTAGTTTCAAGATAAATGTTAATTTTACCGTCTTGAATTTCGGAATAGTATAAATTCATTTTAAATTAGTTAACCCATTATAATTCAATTGTGAACCACATTAATACTAATTTTATGTATACTATATTATTTTATTGTATGTAACATAATTAATTATATATCACATTGTCAGTTAATTATTTATATTCAAATATTTATTTAATCTAATACCATGTCCATTTTACAAATAAATAATAGAAAACCAAGGGTTATATTTCCACCTTTGGTACTGTCGCAGTTTTCGCCTAACGGACTCCAATACGGCTAGTGAGATAATCACTGGTTTGGCACTTAACTAGCGGCAGTGCTTATGGCTACATCATCCAGGTTAACCTATACCGGATAGATGCGCTACGATCCCAAGCCGTAGCTTGCCTAGGCCGACGACGACGACGTAAACCAACAAAAGGATAAGAATGTTCATACG
The DNA here is from genome assembly GCA_023014485.1 of Bathynomus jamesi. Taxonomy (NCBI): domain Eukaryota; kingdom Metazoa; phylum Arthropoda; class Malacostraca; order Isopoda; family Cirolanidae; genus Bathynomus; species Bathynomus jamesi. The sequence goes on along the minus strand of JAJOZX010000018.1, from coordinate 2,197,927 downwards.
CGGAAGTCGCGTTCTTCAGTGCATTTTTAAGGAACGCACACTGTATAACGAGGCTTGTTATTCTCTTATCAGTTCTTCTCATGACATATATTATATCCTTTGCACCATTTTGGGTTTGTCAAACAATTTTGGCTCAATAAACATTAATTTCCTATAGTGTTTTTATTTTCAGAAAATATTTATGTTAGCCTTCTTTATATACTTTGCTATATGAAAAGTGTGATAACCTATATTTTTGAAAGGGTTGATGATAGAGCAAAACCAATATCATTTTTGGAATCAGCGCCCCGAAATCATTAAGAAACGACAGAAAAATCACAATAAACAAAAAAATTTCAAATTTTATTACCCAGTGTAATCAACGCATAATCAAGGTTCAATTATATCTAACATACAAAGCTTCTCACATTCTCTCTCAACCGACTCATTCACTTCCCTATCAAGTCTTCTAGGCTTTTGACTAATAGGGGTATAATCACAAGTCTATTTTGTGGGATGTCATAGCTGATCTACCAACATCCATGTCTCCTTTGCTCAGCACCTTCCTATTATTCCACAGTACTTGCCACACTCTTTATCTCTTAAGTTTAAATCATCACTTAAAACAACTTCATCCTTGATTTCGTCCATTGTTCATTCACCTACATTTGCATCACTTCCTACATCATACACCAACGTGTTTACATGAATAACTTATCACTCTCAAAGTCTTTCAGTTCATCCTCCCGAACCAGTGAATATGCAAATCCAATTCTCGTACCCCTATTCAGCTTTACATCGTTGTCAGCAAGTCTTTTCACCAACACTTCTGTCTCCAAAGTTTCCTAGTCAGGCAAACCTGACCATACCTGAATGCTAGAACGAAGGTTAGGTTCTAAATCCTCGTCACTACGACAACTCCGACATCTGCCAGGCATCACACTGTCCTCAGCTTTTATCACAACCACTTTTGTCCATTTATTGTCTTTCAAAGTTATTCTCTCTATCACATATATAGGGATATTTGACACTATTCTCACGCATTTGCTTCTTTCGTCATTCACATACAAGTTATCCTTTTCTCCATTTATATCAGTTTTCTTCAAACACTTCTTCCCAGCATTAACTGTTATTTGTCCTCCAACGAGAAAATTTATACCAAAGATTACACCAATAAGCAGTCCTCTCACCACTATAAAACTATGAACTCCAAAGTCAAAACCGTGTATCCGCACTCTTAAGTTTATTTCTCCATTACATTCAAACTCATTTTCATTCCAAGTCCTTTCAATCGCACTCTAACATCTCTAATTTCCACATCCTGCCAAGACGACACGACTGCTGCGCTTATTAAACTCATTTGAGCCCCAGAGTCAATAATAGAATTTAACAAGCTTCCATTCATTTCTACTTTTACTTCCATTAGTTTAGTTGCTGCTAATATATTCATATCATGATCACGTTGCCAAGCAGTTAAAACCATTGTGCTTCTATACCTATTTTCATTCTCACATACTTTATGAATTCATTCTGAAGCAAAGCCTCCCGTTCTTTCCACACACCACTATAATCCGGTATCCATTCGTCCACTTCAGGAATCAAAATTGCGTTTTTACTAATATGTATCTTTAGCCCTGTTCAAAAATCAACTTTTTCTTATTTTCATAGGTTTCTGTACTTTTTCCCATGCTTTATGACCTGGAAAGGCCGAAACTCACAACCATTTTGACCTAGGTTGTTGGGAAGCATTGCCGCATGGAGCTTTAAGTTTTCTGCCTTGAAATCGGCCAAAAGCACCAGTTCCGGGGTCCCTTGAATCATGTTTTGCACTATAACTTTTTATCTAAACAAGATAGAGCAATAAAATAGGCACCAAATTAAAGTGTTTTTAATCCTCTTTCTAACTTATACAATTATGATAGTCTTGGAACAAGAAATGGCACATTGGTACATACAAAGATTTCAGAAATATCACAAAATTCGTTTTCTCACACTCAAGGCAGACAAAACGCCTTATTCATGACACAAATTTGAGATTAACATTTTGTCACAAGTCTAATCGATCAAGAAGTGAAAGCATTACATGATGATTAATTTCATAATGACATTTACACAGTCAGTTGTTGAGAGTTTGTTTCTTGAAGCTGTCAAAGCGGCGTCTGTTGAACTCCACAGCTTGAAGGAGATAGTCCCTTTGCTTGGCATCTGTTGTTATGACATTTGCAAAGTCGCTCACCATCTTGACACCACGTTCAGCAATGTCATTCACCGCTTTCAGATTCTTAACATAGTCCAACGCTTTTCTGTAGTCCTCATTCTGTGGCCAAGACGAGACAGGTTCCAGAAGCCACTCGGATCCAATGTTCAGTGTGTCCAGCAGGAAATGTGATTCTGGGCCAATGAGATCAACCAGGGTGGTCTTAGCTGTGACTCTCTGGAATAGAGGCTTTCCTGTTCTGAAGCTGTCTGGCTTCTCAGTGGCATGTAACTGGGCAGCAATGTCGTGCTTCAATGTGTCACTCAATCTACTGCTGAACAGGGCAAATGGCACGACTTCCTGCGTCAGGTACCATTTGTGGTTTTCCATCTTATTAAGTACTGCATCAGCAAGCTCTGGGTCAGTTTTCTTGTACTTCAACATGTCCTGGATTAGACTTAGATCATTCACGGGAGCATCTGCAGCAGACATTGACATCATCCATACAGGAGTGTAGAACAGCGCAAGGAAGGTGTTGAGTCTTTCCAGCTTTGATACAGTGTCTTCGTCGTACTCAAGTTGATCTGCAAACATCAGCATTTTCATGGAGTACAGGTTTCTGGCCATCCATCTGGCCTGATGAATGGCGCCTGGTCGACTCCAGTGAATACCTCGAGGAGGCGTTCCTCCAAGAACAATGACTGTCAGTTCAGCCATTTCCCTGTAGTCGGCTCTTGGAAGCCTTTCTGCTGTTAGAATGTCTTGGAGTATTTCTTCACTGTTCTTCTTCTTTTCCTTCAGCCATTTGCTGTTGATAGCCAGCATCTTTGGGTTTTCCTCGGACAAGTCCGTCCAAACATCCTTCAGATGCTCAAACCAGGGATTATCTGGCCCCTTTACCTTCCCAAACAGCTTCTCCCAAACTGCTCCTACTAGGATTTCCAGGATGTGATGTCGACAGGCCAGATAAAACACCTTTTTGTTCAGCATTTTCTCTAGCAGTTTGGCAGCTCCTCTGTGAACTCCACTGTTACTGGATGTAGTGTCAAAAACAAGGGCAGTAACATTATCCGTAAGTTCCCATGTCTCCAGTAAATCCATTGAAGCCTCGGCCTGAGCTGTGCCAGAAGAATTGTCGATGACAGGTACTCCCAATAACTTTCCTTCAGTGTATGAAGGTGGACCAGACACTAGCACAGCTAAAGTCTCTGAGGTACTTCCAGGTTCACTGCCCAAGACATCTTTGAGCAACTTTCCATCCCAGTGTAAGGCAGCGTACTGTGGGGGGTTTTCACAAAACTTGGACATGTGACTCTGGCTGATATTATACCTGGACAGCATTCTGTTGCGACGTGTTGTTGAGGTTGAGATGACGAAGTTATCCAGATCAGCCCCTCCAGCTTTCAAGGTGGCAGAAACCATGGCAGTAACTTGATTGTCTGATAAACCAAGACGATCAGCTGTATTGCAGATGACATCACATTCCATGACCTTCCTTGGAAACGTCAAAGTCACACTAGTCACAGTGTCTTGATGGTGAGAACATCCAGGACGAGGCTGATGGTAATCGATGTCCTCTTTGTTAGCGTCGTTGTCAGTTGAGTCACCCCAGGTAATGTCATCCACATGAACAACTGCCTCTTGTTCTGCTGCAGCTGTAAAATAGTACAACATGTTAAGACAGTAATTGTTAAGTACATGCTAAATATCGCAATGGAGTAAAACTTAAAACTTTTTGTAACGTTCAAAGTAATTAGTTTTACCTTGTTCTTGTCTATGCTGCAGTCTTTCATTCCTCGCTGCTTGCTGCAGGGATCTTGTCTCAAAAATCTTGTCATGACCAGACATATGACCTTTCCTCTCAGTCTTTTGGTCTTCGTAGAACCTGATATCCTCATCTTTCTTCTCTCTGGATAACAGTCTGTTGTTCTGTATTTCCTGGATTGCATCTGGAGCTCCTATATCGAACAGGCTGTCTAATTCCAGCACAAATGCTCCTCTTTTTCCTCCAGGGTTACTTGCTCTTCCTTTGCTTTTCACCAGAGCACGATGTTTCTCATGTAGTTTCATGAAGAGCTTCATTGCGTTGTACTTGGTCATTGTCTTGATCCTAGCCATCTGCCAGAATGGGATGATAGATTCAACTGTTTCATATGCAAGGTCTTGAACCATGGGCCTCCCTGCATTTTCCGGTAAATTCTGAAGATTAAGGAAATACTGGAACGCCTGTCTGTTGGTGGGAAGCTGGGAACCACTGATAAAAGCTAAAGGGTATCCAACCAGGAAAGTTTCAGTGAGAGATCTGGTAGATGGCCCAGTTGACACCTGCCTGTGGACAGTACGTGGATGTTCTGAGATATCAACTGTGCGCCCACGGAGCTCCCTCAGCTCCTTGCTTAATGCCATTGTGAAGTTGTAACTTGTAGATGGTTTTCTAGATTCTGATTGAGTTTCTGTTGTTTCCTGAAAAATGATAGGTAATTATTATTATTATTATTATTATTATTAATTATTATTTATTTATTATTATTATTATTATTATTATTATTATTATTATTATTTATTTATTAATTTTATGCTCTTTCATTTGATACCTAATTTGTTGCTCTATCTTGTTTAGATCAAAAGTTAAAGTGCAAAACATAATTCAAGGGACCCCGGAATTGGCGCTTTGGCCGATTTCAAGGCAGAAAATTTAAAGCTCCATGCGGCAATGCTTCCCAACATCCTAGGTCAAAATAGTTGTGATTTTCGGCTTTTTCAGGTCAAAAAGCATGGGAAAATGTACAGAAACCTATGAAAATAAGAAAAAGTTGATTTTTGAACAGGCCTAATGTATCTTAACTTCGGCTGGAGGGACACCACACGGAATGTATGCTTCACTCTTACCTTGCTCCGGTCGGTCCCTATTCAGACCGGAGCTCACACGTTTAAATTAGTACGTTCAGCACTCGTACTAGTTTCTCCATTTCCACATTCGTTTACAAGCGCAGTACCTCCCTGATTAGCATTCTCAATCCCAATCAACCGCAGTTTCTCAAGGGTAGGACATTTCGCTATCGTATGTCCTAGTTCTCTACAAAAATAACATCTTAACCTTGCAATGCCATTCTTATTAACTGCACCAGCGTCGCGGAATTTCCTTGGACACTCTTTTATCTTGTGTTCTACACTTCCACATATCAAACATGCTCCTTTCCAACGCCAGCAGCCATCCCTAACATGCCCTTTCTTTTTAATAACACGTTAGCAACTTCCTGTCACTTGCACTTTTTTGACCACTCGCACGATTTCCACCCTCATTCTTCACAGCCCCAGTATATGATTTCTCATTTACGGACGTAGCCTGCCTCCTCCACTCATCGTCTGGCAATACTGCCCACACAGGGAACTCTCGATCATAAGCCACATTGACAAGTTCATTTTAGTGAAAACCTATCCAATTCTAATTGTTCTCGCTCTTTCTGACATCTAGAGTAGCTAAGAACCTCTTCAACAACTTTACTTCCTCTTCTTTCCCTCCGTCTCAGTTGCCGTCTCTTCTCCTGACAAAGCTGAACACTTCGCTCAAACTTTCGCTTACAATTCAACCCTGGACGATTCCAGTGCTGTTTCTCCATCTCCTCCCCTATCTGACCTTATTATGTCTGAAATTAGAATCTCTTCTAAAGATGTTTTTCTGCCCTATCTGAGTTCAACTATACGAAGGCGTACGGTCCCGATGGTGTTCCTGTTGTTCTTAAGAACTGTGCTTCTGTACTAACATCCTGCCGAGGCAAACTCTCTGGCCTTTGTCTCTCAGCCTGTCCCAAAGAAGGATGACCACTCTCAACCTTCCAACTATCGTCCAATTGTTTTGATTTCTTGCCTTTCCAAAATCTTTGAATCCATCCTAAATAGGAAGATTCTTAAACACTCCTCTTCTCACAATCTTTTTTCAGATCGTCAGTAAAGGTTCCGCAAAGGACGCTCTACTGGCGATCTTCTTGCATACCTCTCTGACTCTTGGTCATCCTCCTTTCGGGATTTCGGTGAAACTTTTGCTATTGCGTTAGACACATCAAAAGCTTTTGATGAAATCTGTCACAAATCTTTAATTTCGAAACTGCACTCCTTCGGTTTCTGTCCTTCTATCTGTGCCATCATCTCTAATTTTCTATCTGGCCGATCTATAGCTGTGGTTGTAGATGGTCACTGTTCTTCTCCTAAAGCTATTAACAGTGGTGTTCTTTTTCTTTTATTTATTAATGATCTTTTAATTTTTACTTCCTGTCCTATTCACTCCTATGCCGATGATTCCACTCTTCACTTCTCCACCCGCTTCCCAAAGCATCCCTCACACTAGTCACTTCATGATTCGCGTGTGCGGCTATGGAGCACCTGACATCTGATCTTTCTGCTATATCTGATTAGGGCATAGAAAGCCTTGTGGCCAATTTGGCGCCCTTTTGGTCAATCTTGGCGCCCCTTCCAAATACCTTATTTTTTATAATAATTTTTTTAATTTCTAAAAGCAAAAAGTACACACTTTTTTAAATTATAAAAATATCATCACCAAATACCTGGCAACCTACCTTTCAATTTTATTTTCAGAAACTGTGTATACAAATAATATTTCCCTTCGTATACTCAATTAAATTATACTTTCCAGCTTTACATATTCATTTATTAATGGTTGTAAGCATTTTTAGACACAAGGTTAATGTGCTTGTAAACCCTCTGCATAGTATTCACATTCACGATCTTCCTCTCTCTAAATGAGTGATTCAGATAATACTTTGAACAAATGGATTAGATAACGTCAATGAAATTAGTTCCAATATTTACTACCAGAAACCTGGTCTTAAACTACATTTTAGTAAACGCTAAAAATTTGCCTGCTGGTGTTAAAAGGGTTAACATATGTATTTTTAATTCCAGTGTATGTAATTATATTTATATATAATTAAACATTATTTTGACGCAATTTTTATATATGTAAAGTTCCCCCCCCACTTTCGAAAATCCTAGCTCCGTTACTGATATTCACTAAAGGTATATAAATTTACTTGAAGGAAATGGGTTCCCTGTACCTGAAAATCCTCGGTACAAAGCGCATCTAAAACAATTGATCGTAGAGAACATCCATGATGTTCACTTCAGTAGACCCCAAGACAAGACAAAACTTGAACAGGTCCTTTTAACAAAGAGCAAAGACACTCTGATGGCGAGTGCACTGAAGGCAGAAAATCTGAAAGAGGATTTGAATGTATTTTTGAGAGCGGCGAAAATATTGAGGAGGGATATTGCTAATTCCTTCCCATAAACATTTCATGGAACATTTCCAGGGAACATTACTCTACACCTTCTGTAAGCATGCCATCCAGGACACAGGACGAGTGAAAACTGCCAACAGGGAAGCAGCTGTAAATCGTAGTACATCTGTGCTGGCACAACAGTTTGTGGCCGCTTACACTACAAAGAATGTGGATAGAACTTTCAGAGATTGCTTCGAAACTCCTCTCAGTGTTGACTTGGCGTTACACGTGCACAAGAACACAAGACCCAAGGCACTTGTAGAAGAACTAGGACAGTAGTATGGGCACAAAAGGTTATAGTGCAATGCAATTGCAAATGTTGATCAATGTTGCAAAGTGGGGAGGGGGAATGTTGCAAGAGGTTATGCAACAAGGGGGAGGGGTTATTCCCCAAGCTGCAATGAAGGGGAACTCACCCAGAAATCCGTGGGAGTTCCCCTAACTTCTTTGGGGGATAAGTTGGGACGGCCTCACCCCCAAAAGGGGTATACCTAACCTAAGAGAGGGAGAGAAAGGAGGAGGGTCTTTGGGGCAGAAGGTGGGACGGCGTCACCCCCCAAAGGGAGTGTTCGTCTGGCTTCTGCCAGACGCATAATGAGAGTTCATCCGAGCGCCAGCTGTCTTATAAGGTCCTAATCAGCTAGTTGGCTTAATCCGCCAGTTGGCTTAGAAGACGTAAATGGCTTGTTCGGGTGTACATTATTAGGTTTGAGTTGTCAAATTGCGCTATTTAGTTAAAGCATATATTCTTGACAGTTGGCATTATCCGACAGTTGGCTTAACCCGCCAGTTGACTTAGAAGGCTGGTGTATATATTAATTAACTTTTCAGCTGCCAGATTTCGCTATTCAGATATTCTTGACAGTTGGCTTAAAAATCCGTCAGTCGGTTTAGAAGGCGTAACCAGCCACTTGGTATACATATAATTAAATAATAATATCGTTTATATACACAACCAAAACAATTAAATAAAACACCATTACATCATTCTGTTTATATAGACGAATCATTGGAATCAATTTCACGAAATATATAGAAAATAAATATACAATCCTATACAAAAGAAGGAATATATATGATCAAAAAATAAAATAAAAAATAATAGCTTAAGAAATACGAACGAAGAAGATATATATATATATATAATCCAAAAATAAAAAATAATATAAAAAGCGTTGGGGTATAACCATCAATATAACAGTACAGGAGAAATATATGTATATATATATATATATATATATATATATATATATATATATGCAGTTATATTAAATTATATTAAATAATTAATATATTGAAAATAAATATACATCAAAATAATTTATGTTCTACTGCGTTTAACTAAAACACTAAACTCGCACGTAATCGAGTCTACAGTCACATCATTATTGCTTTGCACTACGCAGTAAATACAATTTAACATTATTTCACCGCTCAAGATGTGCGGGCGCCTATACTCGATGTAAATGGCCTTCATATCGTTCAATACTATTTTTGTGCCCACTTTACATTCGGTTGGCAAGTTATCTTTAAACACGGATAGAATACAATCAAAAGCACGCACAAAGAGTATCGTTAGCCACCACATCATTATTAAATACAAGTTTATAAACACTCCTTTCCAATCGAGGGTTTTTTTCTTACCGACTCGAGCTTTTCAATCGTGAACTCTTCTTCACAACGCATAGCGGCAAGTGAAACAATCTTCCAAGTCGCAACGACAGCTGCTCATTATATAGAGGTACAATTCTTCAGGGTGAATAGTGTAGGCGAGCTCTGCCCTGTACCGCTCAAGTCCTTTGTACCAAAGTTCATGATATTTCGAAGAGTCTAAACCTTTTAAATAAGCATCCAGCTCTAGACCATTCTCGCCTTGTTAATTCCTACATTCGATAGATCCGTCGAGCAGAGCGGTGTCTGCGTATTCAAGGACCGTGTCAAAATAAATCATATCCGTAACATAATATAGGCTTCAGCTTGCGGAATCCGACGATTTCAAACATTCTGTCGAGTATGAATCGGTTTCGCGTGGGGACAAGAACGTTATTATCAGATGCATTCATCCACATCAGTCATATATCAATGCATGGTTGATCGTTATTTATACACAACGTACAAACAACGGCATATGAAGGGGCATCACTAATCTGTTCTCTTTTTGTACCTACACCTGCAGGTATTTTATAACGGTCCTCACTCCACTTCTCAACTATCACGAAGACTCTATTCATCTCCTCAACACTTAAATGAATAACATTACGTTTACCAGAGTTTGCTTGTCTACAAGTCGTTTCAAGTACATAATTAATGACACCGGTTTCACGCCTGAACACGCGCAATGACTTCGTCACGAACATATCGTACGCGGCATTGAGAATGCTTCTCAAAGGAAGTTCCATCGTATTCGAGGAGTGCACGTCCACTCGGTTCAAGCTCTGAGATGACTATGAGCCATGGGTGGGCGGATCGGCTCGACGGGGGAGCGAGTCACACCATAAGCTGTTGAATCGTGTACGGATTTGTTCTAGCATGAATCATACGAGTACTTGTAACCATTATACCGGGCAATTTTCAGACACATGAGGTAATTTCAGTTTTAATGTTTTATGCGCACGAGACGTTCTCCACACATTAACAATTCGCTGCACTATTTGAGAGAAACATGTGACCGTATTTATCTTTTTTGTTTAACAATCGATACTCGTCTCTAAACTCTATCAAAAATTCACACAGGCATTTAGCCACAACCTCACTGCGAACCTCGTCATGATATATATGAATGTAGTGGTAAAAATACTTTAGCTTGTCCATGATGATAAGGTTCACTCAATGTAGCCTTAAAAGTCTCAAAAGAGGGTGGGGTAGGTAGTCTTTCAGTATTCGCCACATCTTCCGACTATACCGAACACCACTTCATAAACGTCGAACACGCCATATCAAAAGTAGCCATCACTATTTTTTCGTCTACGTGAGAAAATACACATCTGAGCTCAAGGGTTTGCAGAAGTCAACTGAGCACGCCGGGTTAGAGATATGCCCAGGTAGTAGCAGGAGTCACATGACCGAGCTCAGAGTGGGCGGAGCTTAGGATTGTACACATGCACGCACACAAAGGAGAAAATGAAACCCTAATTGAAACAAATATACGTAATAAATAAACATATCGTTAACAATACATATATATATATATATATATATATATATATATATATATATATAATAAACAATCAAGGATTAAGGTATCCAAAGGGTACGGTATCATAGGTACCAGGCACCTGGTAACGTTTCCTATAGGTGTTACGGCATACCTTCGTGCCCCTAAGTTCCTTCACACACCCCAGTTTCTGCGCCCAAAATTGTGGGTCCCCACAGTCAGTTGGGGTGGATGGTTGCCCTCATCTTCCAAGCACACTAGATCCTTCAACGAGTCAAAGTTAACGACTCGTCGGTTCGCATGGTTAAGCGTGATACCCTTAGCCTTCACGATATATTTCATATCCTCCCCACCCTCACCCGTACCCCATAAGTTTTTGGCCCTGTTGATACAAATGAGTCAGCGTATGCACCATCACCATACTCATCCTTGATCTCGTCAGTTAACTCTCCGAGGAATTCCCCAATAGGGGCATGTATTCACCCTCCCTCTCTGTGAATATTACGCTATCTGTGTCAGCGTACAGCACCCTCCGCCCAAGAGAGTGCAGTAGTCCCCAAAGCTTGATGCGGGCGTAGGCCGTTGTGAAGCTGGCTACAGGTATGTTTGTAACCCGTGAGGTATCTGTGGCCAGTTCGGTGATGTTGTACTTTATTATGTAAGTATTACCTACATTCACGATCTCCATAACCTCTTTATCGGGAGCGTTGGCATAATCCCAGACTTCACTATAACTTTGTGCCAAATGAACGTTCCCTTTGCCAGTATTCTGTGCAAATTTTCCCCAAAGACTGTTTAGACACAACTTTGCACTAAAGCGCTTGCCAGGATTCTTAACAATTTGGGAACGGTCAAGCTGTATACCTTCACGGGCACGGTAACGCTGAATATAAGCCGTTTTTTCATCTTCGGTATCAACTCCTCGCGGATACCCCGATGCTTCTACCTTATCCTTCAAAAAAGCGTTTATATATGGCGTGAAAAGGTTGGGTAGCTTCTGAAACCTCCACACCTCATGTATCTTCAATATTCTGTATCCATGGCGAACGGCTAGGTCCAGCTCAGGGCTTGTATATACACCTCTGATCTTACGCTGATTGGTTGTATGATTACAATCCCCGTTGTTCTCCTCTGCGCACTTCACGCACAGGGGAAACATCAGCTTGTGATCTATAACGACGGGTAAGATCGGCATCCATAAATCGTGAGGGGGAGCACGTCTATGAAAGAGAGTCCAAAGTAGCGTTCACTCAAGTTAGCTGAGAACTCCTCGATGGTTGGCATGGCGGGGCCCACCAGTTTTTCAGGTGCACCTACGGGGTACGGATTGTTCTTCATCACGTAGGGATATAAAGAACAGAAGTCGTAGTAATGGAGTTTCACGCCCTCCGTAGGTGGAAAGTATAGCTTGAAGGGATTTGTACGCCCTCCGAACAAGCTATCGCCACATTTGAGAGGATCCAACACCATTGAACGTTTGATGGCCCTTATTTCTTCACGGTACTGGCCATCTGTTTCCATCCGTGCATCATACTCATGTTCCCACACGATCTTGTGAGTGAACTGGGAGCCTATAAGTTGATCGCGGTACGGGTCCATGCGAGGCTGTCGGCGGGGATCTTCCATGGAGGTCCCCTGTGACGGCACACTCAGGCGCGGGCATCCATGCCACAAGCCGTTAAAGGAGTACACAGTCTTCTCACCAGTGGTTGGATCCTCACTTAGACCATCAACCCAAAAAACGACCATTGACCTTAATGGGTACTTCCCCGTGTTGCGGGCGTGTTTTATGTATACCCGGTCTGTTGCTGTAGGTGTATGAGCCAGTAAATAGCCTTGTGCCCATAACTGCGGGATTGTTTCTGTGAATGACGGCTAAGGTGTCTTTAGGCATGAAGTTATTCTTGAACACCGTAAAATATAATGAGGCGATCGTGGTTGCGACTTGCAGCGGATCGCATTTGAAACGGGCTATGTACATCCTTCTAAAGGCCTGGAAACATACTCTAAACACGCGCACATCATTCACACAATAACGTTCACATTCATCAGCTATATTGTATGGACTAGTTTCATTAAAACTGTTGTAGTAGCGGTCAAAATCTTCACGCTCACTATCACTCATGTTGGTGTAGTTAAAGTAATGTTTGGGTGGAGGTAGTCCTACGTAATTTAAAATTTCGTTAGTTAGGAACGTGTAAGAGAAATACCCTTTTGAAACTTCGGCGGCTACACCCATCACCTTAGGTAGCTTGGCTAATTTATAAGGTGTGAATAATAAAGTATCTTTGAACTGAACATTACCTCTTATCTGCATTTGTATAAGTTTGTTGCCTCTTTTCAAGGGGTCGCCTGTAAATATCTCCGATGACTCGTGTTCAAGCACTTCCTTATAAAGGAACTGTATCAAATTTTGCCCCGTTATGGGCAAGAATATACATCATTTTTTTAACTTGTCCGGGAATTTGACAATATAGAATACAAAGAGTTTCACAGGGCTGTCGCGTGCAGTAGCTTTAAAAACGTTTGTCCGTTTACCACATTTGTTACACTCATCACATTCGATCTCCATGCACTCATCGCAGAGAGTCTAGCTTACAAGTAAATGTGGAATAACCTCTTTGGTTTCAGCGTTCGTGTGTTTCTATATCGTAGTACACTGTTATACCAGGGTTATTTTTAGGCTTAGCATCTTTTATATAACATACATGCTTTACTCCAGCCGCTTTATATTTCTCATGGCATGTAGAACAGTGAATTTCATCACATTTATGCTTGAAATTCCCCCAATTATCCATCATGTGAAAAATACCGCACTTACAAATCCTCATTTTAATGCAAGTGCCAATTGATTTATGGAGCTCAAAGCATTTATTATTGAAAAATGTACGTCTACACACATTACATTCCCTCTTCTCAGCTTCAATTACATGACTTTTACATACCATGTACCATTCCTTACAATGTTTCACTATATCATCAGCAAACTCGAGACATCCCTTACACAAATCATGATGCCTTCCATATTTTCGACTTTTATCATAACTAGCGTAGAGTCCTTATATTACGGATGGGGAGATACGACGTTCCTGACAATCCTAAAATAAGTACAAGCCTTGTACGATCTCTCACACAGCTTTTAAAAACATACACAGTCCTACGTCGATCATCCATTCCAAATACAACTATACGAACATTCATTTCCTGCTCTACCCTTCTCAGCTCTTCAGGACCCATATTACACTCAAACTCAAGCTTACAATCTGAAGCCAGTTTACGGGCACGCTGCACAACCGTAGGCAGCCAGATATTATACGCGATTGTATTTAGCACAGTGAACATATGAGCTAAGACTATTGCTATAAAGCCGCAACCACGATCGACGTTTAAATGTTTTCTGTAAATAATCGGAGAATTGAAATTAAGAGTATAAGGTGTGGCACTATGACCCGCAACCCGGAATACTCTGTCAATATCTATCGTGAAGTTGTCCATGTTGAAGGCTGTACTACTTTGAGAGACCTGCATTATACGACCCAAGATATATTCTATGTCTACAGTTGCCAAGCGTCTGAATGGTATTACTACCCAAAAATCATCTACATCCCCGACATCTGAACCGAACCTGAAGGAAACCTCGTCCGGACTTCACGTTCATCGCGGTTTTGAAGGGCAAACTCCACAATACGTTCAACTACGCGTCGCAGTCCAACGCCGTTGTTATAAAGGGATCCTGATTCAACCCTGACCACTTACCGATTTCTAGTCAGGGCAGGGGTGGGGGTAGCGGTGCGCACTAACTCGAATGTTAGACCTTCCTCCACAGCACGAGAAGCTGGTGCTGGTGCTGGTGTGGAGGAAGTACCCGGAATTGAGCAGGAATAAGGTGGTATATTTGAGGAAGGTACTATTGTGGGGGTTGTGTCGTAAGACGTAGAGGGTTGGGCTCTATTACTGGGAGTCTAACAACCGGCGCAATCCTAGTGCGCTTTATACCTGACGTGGAGGGTTCTTCATCATGTTTCCGTTTTGAATTGTGGTGTGCTACAGGTATCGCTGGTGAGGGTTCGTCAGCGGGTATGGAGTCTGTAGCTACACGGTCATCGGGGCCATCTGTAATATCGATGATGGAGGTGGCTGTATATCGTCGTCATTCACGGTTCTGTGGAAGAAGATAAACAAGAATATAAGGAACAGCACTTAAATTTTGTTATATTTTGTAAATGACCTACTTAGGGGTGTGACGTGTTGGAGATGGAATCTGTAGAAAAATTCAGGTTTACAAGCCCCTGCACGTGTATTATATCTGGCCCTACAGGATGTGGTAAAACTGTGTTTATGCTTAACCCTAGAACACAAACCTCGGGTGAAAATCACCCCACGATATTTTGATCACGTGACCATGTTGTGGGGAGTGGTGGCAGCCACCTGCCTTGCCCAGTAGCTGCAGTGCGTGCTTAGCCGTGGTCGAGAGAGGTAGTGGTTTAAGTGTCGCTCGCTTGATTTTTCCTGTAGAGTACATTTTGGGTGATTTTCACCCGACGTTTGTGATACAAGGTGCAATTATTAGCGGGTGGAAATCTCCCAAGGTTTGCAGTGGTGTACATATTCTGGTTTGCTATTTACGTTATTTTTCTTTACAGGCATTGATTATGACATTCTAGGTGTACTAAAGTGCTATTACTATTGCAAGAATCATGTCTAATAAACAGGTGAAGTATTACGCAAGTGATGAGCTTGAAAGAATTATGAACACAACTGGGGAATTACCTGATTATAGTGAAACTGATGATGAAGAGAATGAAGATGACCTAGAATATGAGGTCACGTATGATAGTGACATTGACAAAGAATATGTACCTGAACCAAGTGAAAATGATGATGAGAGTAGTCATAGTGATGAGGAGACCAGACGCCGTGTATGGAAAAAACCACGGCACACGTCTACACCAGCCAAGCCACGCTCGCCCCACGTGACAGCTAGGCCTATCACCAGCCGCCGTGTGTTCGACCCAGACCCTGGTGCCTCTACGTCTGCTGCCTCTCCTGATGCCCATGTTGCCTCTCCTGATGCCCCTGCCGCCTCTCCTGATGCCCCTGCCGCCTCTCCTGATGCCCCTGCCGCCTCTCCTGATGCCCATGCTGCCTCTCCTGATGCCCCTGTCGCCTCTCCTGATGCCCCGGCTGCTCGTAGGGGAAGAAAAAGACGCCCTGATGAGGACGACGATGCTCCCTCAGTCGTTGACTTCCACACCAGCACCCTGGCAAGCACTTCTGGCTTCAGGTGGAGTTGCCGGCCACAGTCTCGTTCGTCGATGAGAACTCCATCACGGAACATCCTTCCATCCGGCATGACCACAGGGCCAACAGCGGAGGCACGGAGTGCTGACACCCCAATCAAGTGCTTCACGTTGCTGTTTGAGGACCAAATCATCGACGAGATTGTTGAATGGAGCAACAAGCGAATCCACTTGCAGGCTTCCAAGTACGGCCGGCAGACTGGAACACACTCTCGAACAGAACCAGCCGAGGTGCGTGCACTTCTGGGGGTTATCATCTTCAGTGGCTGCCAGAGGGACAATCATCTATCAACATCAGAGATGTGGAACCCCTACACCGGCGCAGCCACATACCGTGCGGCCATGTCTCAGGGTCGATTCGAGTTCCTACTGAATTGTCTGCGTTTTGATGACCCTGACACACGGGAGGAGAGGCGGAAGACAGATAAGTTCGCAGCCATTAGGAAGATCTGGGACAACTTTATAGGAAATTGTGGGAGGATGTACGTGCCTAGCGAGAACCTGACTGTCGACGAACAGCTGCTTGGTTTCAGAGGAAGGTGCCCCTTCCGAATGTACATCCCCAACAAGCCGGCTAAATACGGGATCAAGCTTGTTCTTGCCAATGACAGCAATAGCAAGTACTTAGTGGGTGCGATCCCTTATCTGGGGAAGGATGGGACAAGACCCATACAGGGCATCAACCTTGGCCATTACTACACCAAGGAGCTGACCAGGCCATACCACCAGACACAAAGGAATGTAACCACAGACAACTGGTTCACGTCTGTGCCCTTAGTGACGGACCTCTTAGACTGTGGCATGACCCTTGTTGGAACGGTCAGGGGAAATAAAAAGGAGATACCGTCGCAGATGAAGGAAACGGCCAGTGCAGGCTAGGGTCAAGTGCATTCCTTTTCACAAAGGAAATGACTCTGGTGACATATATCCCAACAAAGTCCAAGACCAAGAAGAAGCTCGTCTTGCTGTTGTCTTCTATGCACACACAGCCAGCCCTGGGACCCACAGGAAAGCCGGAGATCATCGAGTTCTACAATCACACGAAAGGTGGTGTGGACACATTCGACCAGATGTGTGCCCACTACTCCTGTGGACGAAAGACCAAGAGATGGCCGCTGTGTGTGTTTTATGGGATGCTGAACACCTGTGTACTCAACTCCTGGGTCATCCACAATGAAAATGCAATTAGGACAGGTGGCAACAGGATCATCAGGAGGAAATACATGCAAATATTGGCACTGGGACTCATCACGCCCTGGGCAGAGAAGAGGCTCGACTCGCCGTTCCTGTCACGCCCCCTCAAGACACTCATCTGCACAATCTGCAACCTCCCTTCACCTGGCACTGCTGCAGGCCCGGCAGGCACGGTGGTAGCAGAGAGTAGTGGTGCCTTGGTGCGCTGCGTTATGTGCCCTAAGGGGTCCGACAGGAAGACGCGGCACAGGTGCCGCAAGTGTCGTGGACCTGTGTGCCCTCGCCACTTCTGCCCTGTCTGTGTTGACTGTGTATAATACCAGGTAAGTTATAATGTTCTTTGAAGTTGTCTGCAATGAAAAAGTGTTCATAAATGATGAATAAATATCTACCAAAAATATTTAGTGCACATAAGTCAGTTTTCGCCTCTCAAAAATTTCCCTGTTTTTGTCTATCTCCACTACAGTTCGTAGCGATCCAGGAGGCTTGTGGCTGCGCCAGCTGAGGCTCTCATGACTCGGGTGACTGTAGGCCAACGCTCAACTCTGCAGCTGCAGTATCAACTTCACAGTAGATTTTAATGTTAGGTTAGGTAGTATTAAAGCATTGTGAGTAAGGTTTATCTAAGTTACCCATCACAGTACTTACTTTATGTTTTTTTAACTTCTTATAGCAGGAAATTAAAGTACAAGAGTTATATTTTCAATTTATTTCTATACATTTAATAAAGCACGATTAGAACTTTTTATATTAATTTCCGAAAATGGGTAAAATTCACCCGGGTTTGTGATGGTGTAACCCGGTCCTAGGGTTTGTGTTCTAGGGTTAAAATCATTAAACATAAGGGGGAGATGTTCTCAAAATTTGTGCATAAATTAATATGGTGTTATTCGACGTACCAGTCACTGTTCAACGAGTACCAAGATGATATTGTGTTCCACAAAGGTGTATATAAGTTAATTCGTTAAAGGAAAATGAGCATACAGTCATTGTAATTGACGATCTCATGTTGGAAATGGATAAAACGTTTGCTGAGACATTTACAGTGTTCTCCCACCATCTTAACATAAGCATATTCTTCATCAATCAGAATCTATTTTTCAAAAATAGATACATGCGCGATGTGTCGTTAAATACGCAATATCTAATCTTATTCGCGCAACGTAGAGATGTGTCACAAATTGGGGTATTAGCCAATTAAATGTTCCCGAATCAGCGTAAGGAGTTTTTGGAGGTTTATAAAGAAGCTACAAGTCGGTGTTACGAATATTTGCTTCGTGACCTTCACCCGCGAAACACTTTTAGGGTGCTTCTAAGAACGAATATATTCCCAAACGAGCCTGAAACGGTATATATTCCAGAATGACAAATAGGCTGAAGAAATACCGTGAATTAATAAAAATCTATCATCGATTGCCCTGGGCACTGCAACAGATGTTTGTTAAAAATATCGACTCCGACTTTTTAAAATGCATCTGTGAAATCTGTCTTAATGTTATAAAATGTAATGTACTAATGAAACCCCCTCAGAAGGCACGCCTACGTCGTTACAAAAACATAATACGTACGCTCGCTCGTAAAAGTCAAACTGTGGGGAAGAAAAAGCGAGTTATTGTACAAAGAGGGGGATCACTCCTCCCCACCTTATTTTCAGTTTTGGGGCCTTTACTGACTAGATTAATATGATGAAGAAAGTGGTAGTGATTCCGCACGAAGTGTATGCTTCACTGCAAAGTTCAAAGATTCCAGACACGGTTCTAGAACCCCGTAAAAGTAGGCTTAAAAGAATGGGTAGCGAGTTGTTAGCCCTATTAAACAGTGAAAAGTCACCTGATGAGAAAAGGATCTTGTACCAAGAGGCTCTGCAGAAATTTCTTCATGAGTACGAAGATTATAAAAATACGACAGAGCTCCCTGTGGTTATTAGGCACAGTGCGAGCAATGATGAGCATGTCGACATAGAACCTGGTCCGACGTTACAGATGACTAACCAAAGAATAACGGAAAGCAACACATCGAGCATGTATTAAACAGTAGCCTCCCACATACATTGAGGAATAAAGGCTTAAGTCTTTATAATCTATTGAGTGAAGACCCCATCATACAGTGGACCAATACAGGCGAGGTCATTGTTGAAGGATCAAGGGTACATGGATCCAATATCGTCGACATTGTCCATGATCTGGTGAGAAAGTGGAACAGACCCTCACCAGCTGGATGGAAGCATATTAAAGCAAGACTACAACAAATAAATGTCCACAAAACATTGATAGGAAATCTGAATAGGTTAAAAGACTTGGAACAAGTCTCGCATGTGCCACAACTAACTGATTACGCATTACCCCTCAACAGTAGCATCTCTGAAGAGGAGAAAGAAGAGACCAAACGGCCAACCTTATCCACGTGTCTCTAAAATACACAAATGGCTAACATATTAAGAAAACGCTATTATGACATTTCTAATCCAGCCTCCTATGGCGGTGTTAATAGGATGCACAGAGGTGTTTACAATGATGGAGTAGGGAAAAAGATGTGGAGAGGTTTTTGCTGGAGCAGGATGTTTGTACACTTCATAAGCCTGTGAGAAAAGGTTTAAAACGGCCAAGACAACCGCGTCTTCGATTGACTCTATTTGGCAAGCGGATTTAACAGACATGCAAAGATATTAAGTGTATAATGATGGCTACCGCTACATCCTATTCATAATAGATGTATTCTCTAGATATCTGTGGCTAATTCCTCTGAAAAATAAATCGCCTGAAATAGTTGCTAAAGCTAAAAACGCTGATGTTGAAAGAAAACAGGGTTATTTATAGGCCGCGCTTTTCAGAACATGCTGACAGAGTTTAATATCAGTTACTACACTAGCAGTTCTATACATAAGGCCTCTTTAGGTGAAAGAGTTCAACGTACCATAAAGGAACGCAGGCGTCGCTATTTTATCCAGAAAAACACATACAGATATTAAACATTCTGGGATCACTGGCCTCGTCATACAACCGTTCACACCACCGTACGATTGATACAACACCTAACGAAGTTTTAGAAAGAGGTACGCATCCAGAGCCTGATGTGAGAAGAGATGGAGCACCGCCACCGCACTACACGTTTCAAAATCAATAATTATGTAAGGCTATCGCGTTCGGGAAATAAATTCGCGAAGGGATTTGAGCAAGGATGGACACGTGAGATTTTTGAAGTTAGTGCTATGAGACCTAAAGGCGAGATAATGATGTATTACGTTGAAGATTTGAATGGGGAGGAACTCGCAAGAGGCTTTTACCGCGAGGAGTTGCAGAAAGTGTCTTTTAATTTATGAAAAATTACAAGTCTTGAAAAGTCGTACCTGACAAACGACTTACTTTTTGAAGTCGTAAACATAGACACACCTGCAGGCACGTTGAAGTTAAAATCAACGCTTAGTAGAAATATTAAAGACAAAAAGCTGTACACAATTGTGGCCGAGGGTCGATATAGTGCAGCCCTCCAAAGAGACACCTTTCACGAGGCACAACATGACTTGTCCAGCTTAATGTATCAGTTGAAATTGGAGAAATCGGAAGAAAGCTATCCGTCCCCAGACATGTGCTACATTTACAGCAATATCGTGGAGCATCAATTTGTTGGGGACACCCAGGCGCGCCTGCTGCGCATTGTACACATTCCCAACCATAGAGGGAAGAGTTTGAGCATTACATATGACAAGGCCCATTATGTGAATGTTGCGACTAATCTATTAACCAATATCTCAAAATATATAAGAACGATTGAGGGAAAAAATTTCCCATTCGGTGATGGGAGGTTAACAGTGGGTCAGTTATAATGACCCGAAGGCCTTTCACAGTCTATCAATGGGTGAGATATCGGCGTGGGAGTGGGCTTGGCTCCATTTGTTCAACCATACTACGCACGGCTGTCCCATTGTTGAAGAGGGGTGCTGGATATCTCGGGAGGAAGGCGTTACAATCAGGTTTTAACGCGGTAGAAGACATAATGGGTGGAACTAAACCTAAAGAAGCTCTAAAAGAAACATTTAAAACGTACACGGGACGAAATCATCAAAGAAGCAAAGAGAAAAATGCATGGTGGCGGAAAGAAGAAGAAGAGGGCTGTCCGGAAGAAGGGGTTACCAACACGTGGCGCTAAACGTAAAAGGACATCAAAAAAGAAGTGTTCTAAGCGGATGAAGCCTATGGCTGATCATTTTTTTAACTGATATAAGCTGAGGACACTTCTCACGAATCATAGGCTGATTACTACCTGTCGAGAGAGGTGGCACTATTTCTGATTCGTCATGCCGCGTTTCATCCATCCGTGTAGCTCACAATGTTGTAAATCGGAACTGTCCCTCTTTGATATGCCCCCTACACAGGTTTCTATTGAGCATAGCGACTTTATTACAATTAACCCATTAAACACAATTAGTTCACCAAGTGTCCATATAGAATTCGTGGTACCCAGCTCGGGCCCATACTTGTTTGATCCAAGCTGTATGCACATGTACGCTAAACTGAGTATAGCCCATTCAGATGAAACGGACTGCGATGATAGTTACTCTGCATACCCTTAAACCAACTTTCTACACTCCATATTCAGCCAGTGTGAGGTGTATTTAAATCAGGTTAACATCTCGACAGAAACGGGTTATTATCACCGAGCCAATCTGGAAAATGTCCTCAACTCTTCAAAAGAAGCGAAGAATACCTTTTTAACTGCCGAGGGCTATTATCAGACTAAAGACGAAAGTAGTATAAAGGATAAATTTAAAAATTCTAAAAAAGAAGATATACGAGTGTTTTGGACGTCTGCATACAGACTTCACGTTCCAGGAGAAACTGCTTATGAATGGGGGTGGATATGAAGCTAAAACTCAACCGCACGAATCCTGAGATCTGCATAAATCTGGGACTGATCAAGAAGAGGGCGCGAAGCCCTTTGTGATTCACTTCATGGAAACATATCTGCGCGTACGGCGAGTGAAATTAAGTTCCCCGAAATATGTAGATATTGAAAAAAATTTAATACACGCAACAGTAAAATACCCAATTAACAGAGTACAGATCAAACTATACACGGTGCCCGCGGGGTTGGCCTCGAAGCAGCTAGAAAACGTGGCCCTGAAAGTTCTACCTTAAAAGATATCAATTGGAATGCAGGATCACGCTTCGACGAATGGAAAATATAAAAAGAGCGTCTTTAAATTCGAGAATTTCGGCCTTAAAAATATAACTCTATACGTAAATGGCGTTGCATTGGGCGGGACTATGGTTACGGACTACTCATCAGAAGCTGTGTTCCCGCTCTGCGCGAGAGCTTATAGCAATTTGGCCCATATTGCCGGTGTCTGTGGCGAGCTTGGGCTTGGCGTAACGCAGAAAGAATTTGACGATCAATTTAACCTTTACCCATTTGATATTACCCCCGACTTATCTGCTAGTGTAAATACACACTTAAGTCCACAACAACGTGGGAACATCTCAGTCAGATTGGAGTTCGCGAACCCTATAGACGCGCCTATTAGTGTACTAGTATACCTCGAATCTCAAGCTCTAGTACAGCTCAACCGTTTCAGGAACGTTGTCACAGACTTTTAAAATGGACGCGTATACACTGCAGAGAGTAATGATGAGTGACCAAGTCACACTCTCCAAATTTATCGGTGTGTTTGCGAAGAATGAAGCATTGAAATTGCCAACTACGAGAGATTAGTGTAGTCTTATCGTCAATACGGACATTGTGGGGGATGAGGGGATTCATTGGTTTGCAATCTGTTTTAAAAATAGGGAAAGACTGTACTATTTTGATTCACTCTGCACTCAGCCCTGGAGTGACCCTGTGGTTGTACAATTTATCGAACAGCTACATGTCCATGAAATTGTCTGGAATCCTTACCGTTTCCAAGGATATTTTAGTAATACTTGTGATGAAGAGAGAGAAAGAGAGAGAGAGAGCTGCAAGGCGTTACAAATACACTAATTTACAGCTCAAAAGGAAGATTAGCTGGGTGTACTACGCATCATCAACCAGCACCGGGTAACGATCCCGGGACAGGTTGTTAACACATACATCCATATTATATATATATATATATATATATATATATATATATATGGGAAGAGAAAGTTACAATAAGAGAAAATGCCGATTAGGGCACCCGGGTCAAATAATAATCACAAAGCAGATATCCTAACTGGGCTCAAAAGTAAGATTAGCTGGATGTGCTACGCATCATCTGCCAGCACAGGGTAACGAGCCCGGACCGGTTGTTAGCACATACTTCCATATATATATATATATATATATATATATATAGGAAGAGACAGTTACAATAAGATAAAATGTCGATTAGGGTGCCGGAATCAAATATAATCACAAAGCAGATATCCTGACAGGTTTCAAAAGTAAGATTAGCTGAATGCGCTACGCATCATCTGCCAGCACCCGGTCTCGAGCCCGGGACCACAGGCAATTCTTAAAAGTTTTAGTAATTCTAAAATCGTACCTGTAGAACTTTCTATAAATTTTTTAAGTTATCAGAAACAAGCGTGTAATAAAATGTCACTTTCAAAGGACACTTTCATCGTATAATAAAATTCACTGTCTAAATGATATTATCAGGAAGGAAGATTAGCTAGGTGTGCTACGCATCGAGCCGAGGCCTAGCTCAGTAATAATGCATACTAAACTATAATTGATGATACCCGCTATGAAACATTTTACAACAAAATGTAACGAGTTGAAAATGTATTATCACTTCCACACCATTATATATATATATATATATATATATATATATATGTGTGTGTACACACACACACACACACACACATATATATATATATATATATATATATATATAAAATTTTATATATACTGGGTGATCCAGATAAATGGGACCCATAAAAAAAAGCCAAATATTTTTAATATTTAATTCCTTTCATAAAAACTATATATCATTCGAAAGAGTAGAGTTACAAGTTTATTATGAAATATTTATTTTTTTAAAATGACTCCTTTCAAATGTGCTCCATTAGTTGCCAAGCATTCCAGTGTTCTCGCTTGTAAGTTCTGCATCACTTTTGCAAGAGTGTGCGGTGGTATGGCCTGTATCTCATTTGTGATGGCGGCCTTCAATTCTTGCAAGGTCGTTGGGTTATTTCTGTAGAGTGTAGACCCTACTCTTTAAATATCCCCAGAGATAATAATCTAAGGGAGAAAAATCCGGAGACCTTGCGGGCCATTCAACGTCTCCAAATCTTGAGATTAACTCGCCTGGAAATATTTGACGCAAAACTGCCATGCAGTTCCTCGTGGTATGGCAGGTAGCTCCGTCTTGTTGGAACCAGTGGTTTTCTAGACAAAGATCTCTTAATTTAGGAATAAGGAAATCGGTCAACATTTTTTCGTAGCGATCACCATTTACAGTGACCGTGTTTCCGGTGGAATCCTCGAAAAAGTACGGCCCTATGATCTGAGATGCAGTAAGACCACACCAAACAGTTACACGCTGACTATGCAACGGGACTTCGGTAATATTCAATGGATTTTCTGTTGCCCAGAAACGACAATTTTGTTTGTTTACAGTTCCATTCAAGTGAAAATGGGCTTCGTCTGACTTAATCAAAGTTTCTAGAAAATTGGTGGTGTCATTTACCTTCTGTTGGATCCATTGACAGAATTGTCGTCTTCGTGCGAAATCTCCATCGTTTAGTTGTTGCACTGTTTGAATTTTATATGGAAAGAGCATTAAATTTTGCTTGAATATACGGTGTGTTGTTCCATATCCAACTCCTAACAGCTGAGAAGCACGTCTGATGCTTATGTTAGGATTATCCTGTACAATTTCATGAGTTCTGTTAATGATCTCGTCTATCCTTGCTGTGCGCACTCTTCCAGTTGGTTTTCTTTTTCCAATGCTGCCAGTTAGGGAAAAATTTCTGACACACCGACGGATTACTTTCTTAGAAGGTGATTTTGACATCTGAAAATTTGTCTTGAAAGATCTTTGAGCTGAAACTACACTTCTTCCATGCTCATAATATTGCTCAGTTATGAAACGCAGCTGTTCCACAGTCCATGCAGTCATCTTGAAGGGTTAGTTTTAACTAACACTTTTATTTTGTTTTGTATCTTATCTTGTCTTGTATTGTCAAAACCTATACAATCCTGTACAAACTTGTAACTATCCTCTTTCGAATGATGCGTATGATTTTATAAAAGGACTTATACTTTAAGAGTTACAGGGGTTTCTTTTGGGTCCCATTTCTCTGGATCACCCTTTATATATATATATATATATATATATATATATATATATATATGACGAAATAGCCACGAAGGAGCAGATAATAAACAGTATGCAACTAGCCTAACCGGGTCAAAAGGAAGTTTAGCTGGGTGTGCTACGCACCGTCTGTCAGCACCGGGTCTCGAACCCGGGACCGCAGGCAAATCTTAAAATTTTTGGTAAGTCTAAAACCCTACCCTACCTGTCACTGTCTAAATGACGTTATCAGGAAGGGAGATTATCTGGGTGTGCTACGCATCGTCTACCTCCCCAGGGACCTCGACCCCTGGGCAGATATCCTTTCACTTCGCTTTATTACGGCTTTTTCTAAATTATAACAATTGCACTGAATGAAACGTTAAATATATATAGTCCGGCCTTCCGCTCAAATCACAAACTAGTTTTTCAAAACGCATTTATTATGGCTTTTTATAAATTAACTAACACAGGCACTGAATGAACCGAAGTATAAATCCCGATTCACAAATTAAATTAATTACTTACATTTCAAGGCCGTCTTCATCAGCTGTTTCTTTGTCACCGTCACAAATTTCTGCAATGCTTTGTGTTGAAAGTAGGGCGTTCTGGTCTGCCGCTGCGAAAAGATGAAGTGTAGACAGCGCTGCAGCATCTCCATCTTCAAACTGCGGGTAACCGTAAAGGTTTTGTGATTGACTCATGATGATAGCTGTAGTTACTCGCTGGTAAATACAACTGTTGTGGATTCCAGAAGAAAAGACCCCCTTTTATATACACTATCCTAAGTGTAAACACCCACAATAGCCGAATCACGAGTTTCCTATTGGCCGTCGGTGAAATTTGGGTGGGCCATAACGTGTAAGCGTGGCTGCCCACCAACCAGAGGTCCTGGGGCTCCGCCCACTGGGGTGTAATTGGCTGATCCGTGAATTCTGGGGCGTGTCAGATATAACTTACCCATTCCATAGATTTCTTCCAGAAATGATTCGTTGAGACAGACAGAGAGAGAGAGAGAGAGAGAGAGAGAGAGAGAGAGAGAGAGAGAGAGAGAGAGAGACGCTTTCTTTGGAAAATAAAACTTTATATGAAGGATTTACAATCATCTAAAACTGAAAATAATTTTAAAAAGTAAATTTGGAAATCGGGGACAGATCGCATCGGTTTAAAGTTTATGGTGTCGAGAGAGTGGCGTGTAATAAATATCCATTTTATCTACCAACCAATTGTGCCGATATATATATATATATATATATATATATATATATATATATATATATATATATGAAGGCTTTTACAACCATATGAAATAATTTTTTAAAAAAATAATTGTAGAGCGGATGTATGATAGACATCTGTTTTATTACCTTGCCTGTGGTGTATTATATGAGGGACTTAGCGAGATTGGAAGATAAATTTGGAAATCGGGGAAGTCCCTCATATATATATACACAGGGTGTTTGAAAACTTCCTGTACAAATTGTAATGGGGGATAGGCAACACCAAGACAAACCCTTTTCGTCTATAAGTGTATGTCCGCTGACGTCACCATTCGGCGCGAGAGGGCGCCGCTGCAATTGGCTAAAAGGTGAAGTGGGCTAGACTCGCGCTTGCCGCAGGCATTCTTAAATCGGACGTAGTACGCGTAACATGGAGCGCTTCACGACTGCTGAGATGGCTGACATGCATATGGTGTATGGGGCTACCAATGGAAACGGAAGAGCTGCTGTGAGGTTGTACCGACAGCGCTTCCCAAACAGACCTGTGCCAAACCACCAAACGTTTGCGCATTTGCATCGGCGACTGCGAGAAACTGGAACATTCCATGCAAACATGCATGGCACTGGTCGGGAGAGAAACGTGCGCACTCCTGACATGGAAGAAGAAATCCTACAGCGATTTGAGGACAATCCAAGCGCAAGCACGCGAGGTGTTGCACGTTTCCTCTGTGGGAACCACGACCTGGTCTGGAGAGTGTTGCACGAGCAGCAGTTACATCCGTTTCATCGTCAGAGAGTCCAGGCATTACAACCTCGGGATTACCCTCTTCGTGTGGAATTCGCACCCTGGTTTCTGCAGCAGACAGCGGTGCAGCCTAATTTTCCGGCTTATGTGCTGTTCTCAGATGAGGCCTGTTTCACACGTGAGGGTGTGTTTAACATGCACAATTCTCACGTGTGGGCGCACGCAAATCCACATGCTACACGGGTGCATGCTCATCAAGAACGGTTCGCCGTCAATGTTTGGGCGGGTATCGTCCATGGCAAGTTGATTGGGCCGTACCTGCTGACTGCCCCACTCGACGGGCGGGTTTATCGGATATTTCTTGAAGAAACGTTGCCGGAACTGCTGGAAGATGTTCCCGTGGCTATTCGTAGACGAATGTGGTTTCAACACGACGGGGCCCCAGCACACTCCAGCAACGATGTGCGGGATTATCTGAACGCCACTTTTGGGGACCAATGGATAGGCCAGGGTGGGCCCGTAGCCTGGCCACCGAGATCGCCCGATTTAACATGCCTCGATTTCTTCCTGTGGGGACACATGAAGAACCTCGTGTACGAGACTCCCATTTACTCAGAAGAAGACCTCGTAGCAAGAATCGCTGTCGCCGCTGGAACTGTTCCCGAAATGCCGGGAATCTTTCGACGTGTACGTCGGTCAATGCTTCGACGCTGTCGGGCATGCATTGATGCTACCGGTCGCAACTTTCAGCACCTTCTTTAAATAAACATGCCTTCTTTAAATAAACATGTTACGCGTACTACGTCCGATTTAAGAATGCCCGCGGCAAGCGCGAGTCTAGCCCACTTCACCTTTAAGCCAATTGCAGCGGCGCCCTCTCGCGCCGAATGGTGACGTCAGCGGACATACACTTATAGACGAAAAGGGTTTGTCTTGGTGTTGCCTATCCCCCATTACAATTTGTACAGAAAGTTTTCAAACACCCTGTATATATATATATATATATATATATATATATATATATATATATATGAGGGATTTTACAACAATCTAGAACTGAAAATAAATTAAAATTTAATTGTGGAGGGGTTATGGAGAGAATGGCCGTATCATAAACTTCTGTTTTATTATCTTACCTGATATATATATATATATATATATATATACAGGGTGTTTGAAAACTTTCTGTACAAATTGTAATGGAGGATAGGCAACACCAAGACAAACCCTTTTCGTCTATAAGTGTATGTCCGCTGACGTCACCATTCGGCGCGAGAGGGCGCCGCTGCAATTGGCTAAAAGGTGAAGTGGGCTAGACTCGCGCTTGCCGCGGGCATTCTTAAATCGGACGTAGTACGCGTAACATGTTTATTTAAAGAAGGCATGTTTATTTAAAGAAGGTGCTGAAAGTTGCGACCGGTAGCATCAATGCATGCCCGACAGCGTCGAAGCATTGACCGACGTACACGTCGAAAGATTCCCGGCATTTCGGGAACAGTTCCAGCGGCGACAGCGATTCTTGCTAGGGGGTCTTCTTCTGAGTAAATGGGAGTCTCGTACACGAGGTTCTTCATGTGTCCCAACAGGAAGAAATCGAGGCATGTTAAATCGGGCGATCTCGGTGGCCAGGCTACGGGCCCACCACGGCCTATCCATCGGTCCCCAAAAGTGGCGTTCAGATAATACCGCACATCGTTGCTGGAGTGTGCTGTGGCCCCGTCGTGTTGAAACCACATTCGTCTACGAATAGCCACGGGAACATCTTCCAGCAGTTCCGGCAACGTTTCTTCAAGAAATATCCGATAAACCCACCCGTCGAGTCAGGCAGTCAGCAGGTACGGCCCAATCAACTTGCCATGGACGATACCCGCCCAAACATTGACGGCGAACCGTTCTTGATGAGCATGCACCCGTGTAGCATGTGGATTTGCGTGCGCCCACACGTGAGAATTGTGCATGTTAAACACACCCTCACGTGTGAAACAGGCCTCATCTGAGAACAGCACATAAGCCGGAAAATTAGGCTGCACCGCTGTCTGCTGCAGAAACCAGGGTGCGAATTCCACCGAAGAGGGTAATCCCGAGGTTGTAATGCCTGGACTCTCTGACGATGAAACGGATGTAACTGCTGCTCGTGCAACACTCTCCAGACCAGGTCGTAGTTCACACCGAGGATACGTGCAACACCTCGCGTGCTTGCGCTTGGATTGTCCTCAAATCGCCGTAGGATTTCTTCTTCCATGTCAGGTGTGCGCACGTTTCTCTCCCGAGCAGTGTCATGCATGTTTGCATGGAATGTTCCAGTTTCTCGCAGTCGCCGATGCAAATGCGCAAACGTTTGGTGGTTTGGCACAGGTCTGTTTGGGAAGCGCTGTCGGTACAACCTCACAGCAGCTCTTCCGTTTCCATTGGTAGCCCCATACACCATATGCATGTCAGCCATCTCAGCAGTCGTGAAGCGCTCCATGTTACGCGTACTACGTCCGATTTAAGAATGCCCGCGGCAAACGCGAGTCTAGCCCACTTCACCTTTTAGCCAATTGCAGCGGCGCCCTCTCGCGCCGAATGGTGACGTCAGCGGACATACACTTATAGACGAAAAGGGTTTGTCTTGGTGTTGCCTATCCCCCATTACAATTTGTACAGAAAGTTTTCAAACACCCTGTATATATGTATATATATGAGGTACTTAGCGAAATTGGAAAATAAATTTAGAAATCGGGGCAATTCGCATCGGTTTAAAGTTTATGGCGATTAGAAGTAAAATTCCGTGAACAAGTTTTAGATAGGCGTTTTAAGATTTTTCTTTAATTTTTAATAATGGCTGGAAGCGTAAAGTATCGTAGATGCGAAGACAATTTAATGTTAATGTTTTTTACTTTGTTTTCTACAAAAAATTAACAGTTAATTAACTTTGAATTGGCTGGATTTTCTTTATAAAAATAATACGAGTATAAAAGTGTATAGAAAGGAATGCTGAATGTTATTCTATGAGAATAATTTACCAAATCTGTTTTCAAATGGGAAATTTAGTATATAGATTTCTCAATCACTCGAGGCCCAGTGATTGCAACCGGCGCTCGGTAAACAAACATCCTTCCGCATGTTGTTGGAATAATGTGCAGTGTAAAGAACCCTGTGTATTTCTTTTATTATTAGATGCGTAGCACACCTAGCTTCCGCACAATTGGTTGGTAGATAAAATGGGTACTCTGGAGGACCTGGTGGTTAAGATGCTGGGGTGCTGGAATCCCCGTTAAACCATAGGTCTAGGGTGGGATGAAAAGTTTGACGTTCGTCAGAATGAACAATTCGGGTATTTTTTTCTTTCTTTGAATAAAAAGAAATGCTGTTTTGAAGGCATTTTGTATAAGAGATGAATGACAAAAGTAACTCATCTATAAATAAATAATTAGTATATATAGCTGTGTGTGTAATAATAGGGGATCTATGTGCGTTTGTGCGCGCTTCTTGAATGTTCAGACCCCAAAGAGGTCAGGTGGACTCCCCCGGCTTGCTTGGGGAGTTCCCCTCCCCTCATTTCTTTTTTGGCAGCCTGGGGTTGGCACTGGGGGATCTTGCAGCAAGGGGGGAAATGGGTTGGCACTGGCTCTCATTGCAACATTGCATCATTGCATTGCACTTTAACCTTTTGCGCCCATACTACTTAGGACAACTAGACCTTGCCATCCCCTACAAAAAGGTCATGGAAATAGAAACTGGCATTGCATATGCAGTTCGGAAACAAATGGACTCTTTGGGAGGACTATATCTACCCCCCCCACACCATGGTTGGTTTAAGGCAAGGGTGGCCAACCCCTTGCCTGTATGCCAATAAATGGCCCACCCAGGCTGTTAGGGTTGCCCGCCGCCATCGGGTGGCAAATTTGGATCCATTTACGTCTGCGAACAAGCATTTTCCTCAATAAATTTTATTAAGAATAAGTACCGATCAGCTTTAACCGACGCTCAAAACAGGCTCAAAAATCACACTAAAGATCAGCTAATGTAGAAAATAACATTTTTTTCAATGTTTCAATTTTCTAGTTTTTCACGATTCGATTTTTTAAACGATTATATTACTTCTGTTAGTGTTTGATCATATTTTTACATATATGTGTGTTTGTATTTCAATAAAAATTTCAGTGTACTTCAATTATTTTTTATTTTACCTTATTATTCTAGTCTAGATTTCAGAAAAATGGCACTCTGAAAATTACTGACCAATTTGTTGGCCCATCGCTTAGAAAGGTTGGCCACCCCTGGTTTAAGGCATGTTCGTTGGTTTGCATTAGACAGCATAAATTTTCTGGAAGCTATCCCTTGTGGTGTGAACACACTCCATGGTACAGCGATAGTTATATATCAGTCCTTATCTCATGACAAATCCACAATGATGTTACCAATTGAAGTTGACCATTCATCAAAAGTTTGTGCGTTAGATGATGTAATTTGCTGTGAGATGTTAACCTGTAAAAAGCCAGAGCCCAAGAAAAGGAAGCATGTGTGCAAGCTGAGTACATCGAAGCCTATCACAGATCTGAACAATAGGACAGATATGGCATGGATAATTGGCTGCTTGGACATTGAAAAAGACAGAAATAGAAGTTAAAACCAATGTTCCTGGAACATGGGGAGTCTTTAATTCCTTGTTGTCTTACACCAACTGCCATGCCAGACCAATGTTGCGCTAGTACCACCTTCAGTTGGATCATGTCCTACAGACTATGGCATTCTGTACACTGGTAGTTGTCTGACTAACAAAATTCCGTGCACAGAGGTATGTGGCTGCATGGTTATAGCTGCAGCAACAAAGTTAACACAAATGAACGATTATCCCCATACATTGTGAGAGATGGAGATGGGGATGATGATGATGATGATGATGATGATCTACAGATCTACAGAAGCTAAGGCTAACAAAGACCCTAAGATCCACTCTAAGGTTAGCCCGAGAGAAAGGAAAGAGTAGGAGGTTAAGAGAAGAGAAGAGAATAAGGGGTTAAGTAAGGAGGAACACCTATCACTCGTGGGTTAACATTCATTCAGAAAAAGAGAAAAAAGACTCACCATCATCATCCGCCGGCCACTGCCGACAAGTCAGAAAAATAGTCGGAGAGAATAGGAGAGGGGTGAAAGATGAAAAGAAGTAAAATAAGAACGCTTACAAACCATGCAAACACTGTCTTAACTCACTGTCATACCATGCAAACTACAAACATGCAAGAAAGGAGTTATAGACATGCAAAGTAAGGAGATAAGAGAGAAAAAAAAAAGTAGGTAAAGTTAAACAAAACGTGGGTTAGTTTACGGTACGAGCTACATCTACGTTCGTGTTAGTCTAATTTTTTTTTTTTTTTAATAATTTTATTGCTGGCATCACCCGCTGGCATGTCACAAGCTGGCATTTATCGTCAACAGACTCATCCTCGAGCACCACCACCAGAGCTCTTGTTGTTAACTTTGTTTTTTTATTTTAAACAACGTTAATATTTTTAAAATGTCTGTCAAGACGGTTCTTAAACACATTAACGCTGGTAGAATGAACGACTGACGCGGGAAGATTATTCCATTTATCAATTACTTTAAACTTAAAGAAGTTTTTAGCGATATTCGTAATGAAACGTCTGCCACGCGACTTAAATCCGTTATTACGAAAGTGAACAATTTATCAAAATTTACGTTATCGATGTTATTAACGATTTTGAAAACTTCAATAAGCTCTCCCCTTAATCTCCTAGTTTTGAGTGAATACAAGTCTAACTCTTTAATTCTATCTTCATAAGGCTTGTTGCGCAATGACGGAATTAGTTTCGTGGCACGACGCTGAACCCTTTCTAACCTATCAATATCCTCACGCAAATACGGGCACCAAAACTGAACGGCATATTCTAAATGAGGCCTGACTAGGGACTTGTAAAGGGGCAATATAATATCCTTCGATTTAAATTCGAAATTACGCGCTATGAAGCCTAACATCCTATTAGCTTTTGCGCAAGACTCCAAGCACTGGTTCCTAACCTTTAAATCCTTAGATACGCGTACGCCTAAATCTACTTCCTCGTCAACGCTCGCTAACTCCCTATCGTCCATCGTGTACGTGTAATTATTGTTGCGAGAACCTATATGCAAAACTTTACATTTGTCTACGTTAAATTGCATCTGCCACTTATCTGTCCACTCCATAATCCTATTTACATCGTCTTGGAGCCTATTTCTATCGTCCTCGTTAACAACCTTACCGCCTATTTTAGTATCATCCGCGAATTTTGACACGTTACTAGTCAATCCTACATCTATGTCGTTAATGTAAATTACGAATAGCAATGGGCCTAACACTGAACCCTGTGGGACACCGCTACCTACATCTAACCACCCCGATTCACTACCATTAACTACGACCCCCTGTCTCCTAGCACGAAGCCATTCTTCTAACCAGTTAGCTACCTGACCGCGTATACCGTGCGCTTTGACCTTCGCAATTAGTCTCCTATGCGGAACTGTATCGAACGCCGTTTTAAAATCTAAATAAATAACGTCAGCTGCTCTATGCCTATCGTATTCGCGCACTATTTCGTTATAAAATTCTAACAAATTAGTTAAACAAGACCTATGGCGTCGAAACCCATGCTGACTACTATTAATCAAATCTCTACTTTCTAAGTGATCGATGATACGATCCCTAACTACGGATGATGATGATGATGATGATAATGATGATTGAGATAAAAAGAAATGGTGTTTTGAAGGCATTTTGTATAAGAGGTGAATGACAAAAGTGACTCATCTATAAATAAATAATTAGTATATGAAATGAGAATTACCCAAATGAAACTCAATTCAACTTCTTTAATCTACTAAAACTTCTACTGACATCTACTGAATAACTGCAAAATAACAAACATAAAAATTACTTAGTACCATTATACTAAACAGAGTCAACTATATGAATTGCTTTAAGATTAAGTTCAACGATAGTTAACTTAGAAAGTTAACTTAGTAATTTAAGGCAAAGATAAGTTACTAATTTATATACACCTCTTTAAATTACAATACGTACCGAGAAGACAACTATTATTAAAGGTTGCTTTTATCCAAGACCATTATCCATGATTGACTCTGATATATTATTTATGTTTTCTTTATTATCTTTTATCAATCTTTACATTATATAGTATTTTATGGAATACCTATACCTGGAGAAAATATAATACTATAGTAACATATAAGGTACACAAAATAATAATGCTATATACAAAAATTATAACAGTATATATAGCTGTGTGTGTAATAATAGGGGATCTAAGTGCGTTTGTGCGCGCTTCTTGAATGTTCAGGCGATGTATACACTGAGCCAACTGGAAGGGACAGTAAAATACACATGTTTTTCTCTTTTTTATTAGTACTGAGAATAAATGTTTCGTGTGAATCATGCAGTGTTTCCATTTCCCTCTGGAAATGTACGAATGTGCATGTATTCATTTCGGCTTACCATCTACTTATATTTTTCATGATAGCCATTTTAAAACTCAAAATGTTTGACATATAGTTTTTCTTGCCAAAAATATTGTTTATTTTGGTATATATTGTAATGAATATATGGCATAACATTAATAAATGAATTCACAACAGCAACTACAACTTATGTAACATGCCACCTATTCCATAACGAGCATCCTTTGTCAACGCTGGCGGCTATCTTGGATTCGGTAACCTTATCCTGTTTGTAAAAAATGCCACCCTATTTTTCTAAACCTTTACAACCTAACTATACAAAATTAAGTGCAGTTTTACTTTTAACAAGCACTTGACACGAAATTACATAACGGCCTATACTATCACTCTCTCTTTACTATCGCTATTATAACGGACACTACTTTTCCGAACTCTCTAACTGCATGCCTCCTTCTTTAAGGAGAGCACGTAGTACCAGACTTTCGACACATTCTCATTCCTTTCCTGTCGAACTCTCTAACGCAAGAGTTAATCGGTATTTTCAATCTTTTATTTACTCAACCGGTCAATTCTGGAACAATCTTCCTCAATCCATCGTTCCCTCTGTCTATGACCTCCAATCTTTCAAATGCAGTGTCCAAGCATCTCGATAACCTTGGACCTTGATTTTGGTTTTTTTCTTCCTCTATGTGAGGGATGGTGCGATTTTGCGGGCATTCGCCCTTGGCCCATCCTTCCTGTACAAAAAAAAATTTGGTGATTGCACCAAAATTTCACTCTATTTAATACATAGAATGGAACATTCCCGTCTTCTATTTTTTCAAAAAGAATGATATGCACAATAAATAGCTGAATTACTATGAGTGTATTTAATCTAAATATAATCTCCTTCAATTCCCACTCGTGGATTTCTCCTCGTTGGACGATGGACGATGAATAAAATAGAAATGTGATTGAATGAGATAAAATCATTGAACCCATTTCGTATTTTCTAACTTGAGGCAATATTTTCTAACGTATCTTTTTATTATCTTTAATCCTAACTTTAATATTTGATGAAAATAGCTTCAATGAGTAATTGTTTACAATTAAATACGAGTCGAAATTTAACGCCATTTTCACGCAATTTGAGAACTGGATATAGTGCACGAATTCGTTATTATTTTACTGAAAAAACAACTTCTTTATTTAAATTCCCTTTGTAGGTTTTTATAATATTAACAGAGGTTTTATCGTCTATTTCGTATACCTCACAATCCTCCTATATATTAGTGTTGTCATCATAACCCAATTTGGTTTTTATTATTTCAACTTAATTAGTTCCTCTCATAAAACGGTTTAATTATTTGTTGATTTCTTTATATTGGACTACGGCTACATCGTGGTTTCTGATGCGTGAGGTGCTGGAGGCCTTTTCCCCATGAGTATAACTCACTTCTATATTAACCATTGCGTGTTATTCTACCTACAACTAAAAAAAGGTCCCAAAACAAGACATCAATTTGAACATTTGTTTTAGTTCCGATGCATTACTTTTGTAAATTTAACTTTAAATAAATTTTCCTATGAGACCAGACTTATGGGACACCCTCTATATATATATATATATATATATATATATATTGATGCACTTGAAAGTAATAAAAACTATGATGTACTATACACAGACTTTGCCAAAGCGTTCGACAAGTGTGACCATGGAATCATAATACATAAATTGAAATATATGGGAATAACAGGAAAAGTAGAGAAATGGATATATAATTTCCTTAGTGAGCGGCGGCAAGTCGTTACAGTAGAAGGAGTATCGTCATCAGAATCAGAGGTCCTCAGCTCAGTACCACAAGGAACAGTATTAGCTCCACTGCTCTTCATAATCATGCTAACTGACATAGATGAGGATGTTACCAGAGACAGCACAGTAACATCCTTTGCGGATGACACAAAGATCAGTAGAAAAATAAGAAACCCAGAAGATATAGGATCTCTACAAACCGACATAAACAGAATCTACAAGTGGACGGAAGACAACAATATGAAGTTTAACACTGAGAAATTTCAGCTGTTACGGTACGGAAAAAGAGAAGACCTAAAATCCATGGAATATTATAACCCGAATGGACGGGGAATTCAGAGAAATTCCAGAGCAAAAGATTTAGGGGTTGTAATGACAGATGATGCGAAATTTGAAACACAAAATAAGATAGCAGTAAACGGAGCAAAGAGAATAACGAGACAGATATTGAGGACCTTTAAACGAAGGGATAGGAATGTAATGATTCCTCTACTGAAAACCCTGATCATACCCAAATTGGAATACTGCTTGGTCCTAACATCCCCATATAAAAAGAAGACATTAGACAGCTGGAAGGGATCCAGAGAAGCTTCACAGCCAAGATCAACGAGTGCAAAGAACTAAATTACTGGGAAAGGTTACGCGAACTAGACCTATATTCACTGGAAAGGAGAAGAGAGAGATACACCATTATTTACACTTTGAAAATATTGGAGAAACTAGTCCCTAATCTTACTCTGAACCCTATAACTCCCCAAACAACGGTGGAAGGTAGAGACGGTAGACTGTGTCGTATTCCCAAATTGAAGGCGAGACAGGGAACATCCTTAACCCTGAAAGAAAATAGTTTCGTGGTGAGAAGACCAAAACTGTTTAATCAGTTGCCCAAAGACCTAAGAAACACGAAGGGAGTTGCAGAGGACTTCTTCAAAAGAAGACTAGACGTCTGGCTCAGAACAATCCCCGATGAGCCGGGCGTACCTGGCTATGTGAGGTGGAGAGCACAAGAAACCAACTCACTACTTCACCAGGCCAACTCGAGAGGAGGGGCGACAAGCTTGAACTTCGCGAAATGAGGAATCATCGCGCGGAACCTTTGTAAGGTTGTAAGGTAAGGTAAGGTTTTATATATATATATATATATATATATATATATATAACTTAGTAAAAGAATTTAAAAATGTAAGTATACTGATAAAGAGTTCACTATTAATAGTGAATCAGAAATTGAAGTCACTACTTTACATGACATCTTTTATTTTATTTTATTTATTAATTTTTAATTCTGTTTTAGGGATGATGTAATTAAAATGTTTTATGCTTCTTATTTCGAACGAATGCGAATTTCGTTATTCATTTGTTACTATTTATCAGTTACATCCTACTATATATATTTTTTTTCTTTTGTTTAACCTCTCTCCTAACGGCAAACATCGCGTAAAGGAGAGGACGGGGCTTTTCCGTTCTATGGGCACCAACGAGGTTAGGTTAGGTCAGGTTAAGATAGGTTAGGCTATGTTAAGCTAGGTTAATTTAGGTTAGGTTAGGTATGACCAATAGTAATGATAATGTACTGTAATAAATCGTCCAATTTTTGAAGAAACGACAAATATTTTTTGTTTTTATTTATGTTCATTAAAGCTGTTAAATTAAATACATTAAATTTCTCCTATTCAAAATGTAATCATTATTTATTAATAAAAAATTAAAATAGGTTTAAAAAATATTAATTTCTTTCATTTCAATGGTGCCCATAGAACGGAAAAGGTCCGAGGGGACCTAAGGATTTACGTAGGACCCGACCCATCTATGCGTCGCTACGGTCCCCCATCCAATTACTGAAGAGACTCGTCGTCGCTTAACCTCTCTGATATGACGGGAAGAGGTGTTCTGTCGCGGTCACCGCGTAACAACGCATCTCAAAACGAGATTATATGGAAAATGTAACAAAGATTTTGAGTTTTAATCAAAGTGTAAAATATTGAAAGATATTTCAATTAAATAATGACTATTTTGTCTTTATTCCAAAATTACAAATCTAGTCTCAATAAACTTCACTTAACAATTTATACTATTCTCTCTCTCTCTCTCTCTCTCTCTCTCACTCTCTCTCTCTCTTCTCTATCAGGTTAATGTAGTAATGGATACTAATAGTGGCTGGTGAGCGATATTGTGCGGAAGAGCGGTCGTTGTGTACTGTGAGAGCGCTCTCACTTCTCTGATTTAGAGAGGGCGAGAGAGGGAGACGAAAAAATGTTCGCCTGGAAACAAGGGACGCCACGAAGCACGTGCGCTATCTCTGACGTAATATTAAAAAAGGTATCTGAAACACATTTCTGAATGGACTTAATTCGGAACGAGATGCTCTGTTGCCATGGCAACACAGATTCTAATTAATATGTGTTTCTATCATTAAATTTATGTGAAATATTTTGGTTCTTGTATTGGAATGATGCCAATTAGACAGAGATTCAAAATAAGCTTCCCTTATACACATATTGTATGTCTGTGTGTGTGCGCGCGCATAGGCAATTTGGCATAAGGGAGGTCGAGTGTGTGATAATTCTCAGATGTAGTGGGGTAATTTTTTGAGAGGTAACACTGTTGGTACCTCGGAACATTAACAAATTATATGAAAATCTAGAAACATTTTTGCTGTCGGAAAAAAGATGTTTGTCCTGATGAGGTTAGGTGACGCTAGGTTAGGTTAGTTAAAGTTTATTTAGGTTAGGTTAAGCGAGATTAGCGAGTACCTCACTATTTAATGACTTAACAGAAACAATCTTCAAACCGTCAATTAAGCCTGAAACACTTTACACGCTCTTCTCGGTCCACGACACTAAGGTTAGGTTCAAATTAAATTAGGTTTCGTTAATTTGTTTTCAGAAAAATGGATTGAAAAAAGTCGGTACCTCGCTAATGCAAAGATGTGTGTGTGTGTGTGTGTGTGTGTGTGTGTGGTCAGAAAGTAGTTGGGTTGGATGGGAGACTGTCCTCCGCGCCCAGATTATGTGGCGACCCGTGGTTCGGATCCCACGTAAAGCTGTAGGTTCCCGACGTCATATCACCTTAAATGTTGCGAAGGAGGTTAAACCCCCATCATTATATTTATGAAAATATACTTTATGCAGTGAATATGGCAAAATTATTTTCAGGTCCTGATTAGGAGGATTCTCTCTCTCCTCTCTCTCTCTCTCTCTCTCTACAGTTTCGCACACACATATGTGCGTATCTCCGCATAAGCGAAGTGGCATCTTTTTTAAATCAATGTATTTATAAAACTAATAAATCTGGCCTAACCTAACCTAACCTAACCTTATTGCCATCGAGCCAAGAAGGATGTAATAAATGTTATGAAAGCAATTGAGGTCTCGAAGGTGTTTTATGTTGTCCCCAAGTAGTGAGATGCTATCTCACTTGAACTAACTTAACGTAATTTAAACTAATTTTGACTTACCTAACCCCGCGCTACCTTTCTGGCAGTAAAAATTTTTCTAGATTTGTTAATATAAACCTTTTAATGTTCCGAGGTACCAAAAATTATATCCCACAAAAAATATTACTCCAGTATTCTATAAATTATCACACTCGACCTCACTTATAACCAGTTGGCAACGGGCGTACACACACACACACACACACACACACACACTTACACACATATGGCTTATGGGAAGCAAGTATATGTCGTACTAGAAAACTGCTAGATCTAAGTTAAATCTAACCACACTTAATCTAATCAAACATCTGACAGACTTTGATTTCATTATTTAATTTTTTTCCTCCTTTTTAAGAGGACGTCATACGGAGCGCAAAGTCGAACCGGACCCAACTCAAACACCTATTATAGTCGCGTTCAAGGTCTCATAAATAATAAATAATGCACGCACACACACACACACACACACACAGATGCTAACTGAACTAATGGTACTTTGTCATTTTTGAAGCTCTTAAAACACGCTTTCAGATGTTAAAACATACGCAATGCTTATAAACTATTAATCACCAAACGTTGAATTAATGAAGGGTGTATCCAGTGGCGTATTAAGGGGGGCAGGGGGGGGCCATTCCCCAGGGCCCAGCTGTTTTAGGGGACGATGTTTATAATGATATCAATGATAAATTTGAAATGTTCAACAATATCTCTCAACTAACTTCAGAGGAAGCATCAAACGCAACAAAAAATCTAGCTAGTCCATTACCCAAATGATTTTGACTTTTGAGGACAGCTTCCCATTTGAGTTTCAGCATTTTGTACTGTTTGTCAAACAAAACGCTTTAGCTGACACTCGCCCATTAGTAGTACTACAGGAAATTCACAAATTGAGGGCTGTTTTCCCAAATGCTTTCATTGCTTTTCGCGTTTATTTGTGTTTGATGATGTCAAATGCAACTGCGGAGCATTCTTTTTCTCATTTGAGCATGATTAAAAGTGTTAAACGTCAAATGCTAACCTAAAAGAAATTGCAAAGTCTGTCATTGTTATGCATAGAAAAGAATATTTTGCAGAATTTAAATACTGAGCTTGTGATTGGAAAATTTAGTGATATGAAGCAGTTCAAAAAACTTTTGTATACTGGTGGTGGATGATTTTGTGACCAACTTTGGTAGATTAGTAGTGGACTTGTAGTTGTGTAATTGGTTTGGTGTAATTGTAGCAGCTTGGTATTTGTGTAAGACTTGCATTATCTGATTTAGAAATAAATGGTTTTATTAATTTACATGACTCGAAGATTTGTCTTGTTGAGGGACCCCAAGAATATTTTGGCCCCAGGGCCCAAAAATCCTTAATACGGCACTGGGTACATCGTATCGCGATATCACAGGAGTTTCTTAAGCGCCAAAAAAAAAGTGATTTACGAGTATAATATTAAACTTTTCGGTTGTAAATACTTAAAAGCTAAAAAATTCGATAAATGGATTTTGTACAACTCCCACAAAGGAATTTTGTGAGATTATAAGCTAACTGTGATTCCTCCATGGGACAGTTCATTCCTCGTGCGTTTGATTGGCGAGGTGGGGGAGGAGGTCCGTGTGAATACACACACACACGTACTTCCTCTTCTGTCTCACTCTTTACTTATCTACCCACTTCATATATATATATATATTATACTAGAAGCAAGCGAAAATGTTGATAGCTCTCACAAATGAGTTTATGCTGACACAGGAGATAACAGAAAATACCAGAAATAATAACTGCCTAGATCTGGTATTCACGAATAACACGAACTTGATTGCTGATAGAAAAATAACCCCAACAATACACATATTGAGGAAAGAAGCAAATTTGGGGCATTTAACTTAAACTCCAAGACTATAAATTGGGAAGCAATCAGATCGCACATGGCCCAGATAGAGTGGAGAACAGTTTTAGAGAAAACAACTGAAGAAATGCTAACAACCTTGGAAGAAAAAATCCTGAGAATTTTAGAAAAATATGCTCAGAAATCCCAGCCAAAAGGAAAGAGGAGCTGGCTAGAGAGGCCAAAGAGAAGAATATTCCGCAAAAGAAAGAGATTGGAGGCGAAGTTAGCCAACTGCGGAGATAATGCCAGGAAAGTAATACAAGGAAAACTGGAAGGTATCGATAGGGAAATACAAGCCCCGATTAAGGACCATACAGAGAGGGAAGAGGAAAAGGCGTTAGAAGCAATAAAGGAAAATCGAAAATACTTCTATAGCTATTCGAAAAGGAAAACAAAAACGCGTGCCGCTACTGGGCCCTTAAGGAAGAGAAATAATGAGCTAACCGACGATCCAAAAGAAATATCTGAAACATTGAGAGCCCAGTATGAATTATTTTTCAGTACCCCACAAAGTGACAAAGCTATACCTGACATAGATGCATTCTTTGAAGAGAAATTGCAAGGAGAATGTATAACAGACTTTGATTTTATCCAGAAGATGTAGGAAGAGCTATAGGACAAATGAAACCACATTCAGCTGCAGGTCCGGACAATTGGAACGCATTATTGATTAAAAACTGTAAAAATGAAATAGCTACATCTTTATACTGGATATGGAGAAGATCCCTAGACAGTGGGGAAATACCGAGCATCTTGAAAAGAGCAAACATTGTCCCTATATATAAAGGAGGTGACAGATCTCAAGCAAAGAACTATAGACCAATGTCATTGACGTCCCACCTCACCAAAGTACTTGAAAGAATAGTTAGAGAGAAAATTTATGATTTCTTTGGGAGACTGGAAAGATTCAACGAAAATCAACACGGATTCCGATCAGGTAGATCATGCCTACCACAACTAATAGAAACTACAACTGGAAGGCAATGACAACTATGATGTCATACAGTATACACAGATTTTGCTAAAGCTTTCGACAAATGTGATCACGGTATAATAGCACATAAAATGAAATATATGGGGATAACAGGCAAAGTGGGAAAATGGATCTACAACTTCCTCAGAGAACGTCTACTGGTCGTCAAAATTCAAGGTATATCATCATCAGAATCGGAAGTACGTAGCTCAGTATCACAAGGGACAGTACTGGCCCCACTCCTGTTCATTATCATGCTAACGGACATAGACAACGGAGTAAACAGCAACAGTATAGTAACATCTTTTGCAGACGATACAAAGATCAGCAGAAAAATCAGCGAGGCAAATGAAGTGGAGGCCTTGCAGAAGAACACGAACAAAATATACAAATGGTCAGAAGACAACATGACATTTAACACCGAGAAATTTCAGCTCTTGAGATATAGTAGAAAAGAGGAACTTAAACAGACTGCATATTATGCTCCCAGATAGACAGGAAATTCAGAGAAGCACGAAAGCGATCGATCTCGGGGTAATAATGACCGATGATGCGAAATTCGAAACACAAAATCAGATAGCGATAAATAAAGCAAAAAGAGTTGCGGGACAGGTACTAAGAACGTCCAAAAGAAGGGACAAGACAGTATTGATTCCCCTGCTAAAAACACTGATTATACCAAAACTTGAATACTGCTCAGTTTTGACGTCCCCACATAAAAAGGAAGAAATTAATAACCTAGAAGAAACGTAGAGACATTTCACTACTGGAAAAGACTACGTAAACTAAATCTGTACTCCCTGGAAAGAAGAAGAGAGAGGTACACCATAATCTACATATGGAAAATGATCGAAAAACTGGTACCAAACCTAAAACTAAACCCAATTACTAAAACAACACTGAAAAATAGGAAAGGCAGAATGTGTAGCGTTCCCAAATTAAAGACCCGACAAGGAGCCTCCTCAACATTGAAGGAAAATAGCTTGATTGTCAGGGGGACAAGACTTTTTAACCAGCTTCCAAAGGACCTCAGAAACGTTACAGGGGTGAAAGTTAAAGTCTTCAAGAGAAGACTAGATGCCTGGCTCAGGACGGTACCAGATAAGCCGGGTGTACCTGGCTATGTACGGTGGAGAGCGCAAAAAAGTAACTCGCTCCTCCACCAAGCCAGACCTAGAGGCGGAGCCACCAGCTTGACTTTCGTGTGAAGAGAGACCATCACACGGAACAGCAACGAGGTTAACGAGGTGTATAGATATATGCGCCTCGGTGGTATAGTGGCTAATACACCTCGGTGGTGTAGTGGTTAGCGTCACTGCCTATGAATCCATCGGCCTCAGGATCGAGACCTAGTGACGGCAGGCGGCGGCGCGCAGCAAACCCAGCTGTTCATCCTTCCTCACAATAAAAATTGGTTGGTAGATAAATGGGTAGCCTAGTGGTTAAGACTCTGATCCGCTGGTGGGGTGTGGTTCGGATTCCACGTTAAACTGTAGGTCTAAGGTAGAGTAACAAACTTGACCTTCGTCAGAATGAACAAGTCGGGCGGAAGCTAAACCAAGGTTAACCAAGGTTTTATATATATATATATATATATATACTCTATATATCAGGTGTCCCTCCAAAATGTCCCTATTTCTATATAAATGTTGTAAGGAGAAAAAAGAGGAATGTAGACACAAAAACAAAGGTACATAAAACATCGGACTTTATTAACTTTAATTAAAGAATGTTGAGTTTAATCACAATTTTTTTCTAACGCTTCGTCAAAAAGTTGCGAATTTCACAAGCGATGTGTGAAGGTGCTCCATCCTGGTGAAACCACTGTGAATCTGGGTAATGTAGTTATTTCTTTTACTATAACCTAAGTAAAGCCTTCTATGACTTTACTAGGTTATAGTCTATTGGTATTGGTCTTTCCTTAATTCTCTAAAAATTAAGAAAAGTTATTGCTTTAAGTATGAAATGGTGAAAGAACGGTTTTAATATAGAGTATTTATTAGTTATTAAGTAATGAA
This sequence comes from Bathynomus jamesi, assembly GCA_023014485.1. NCBI lineage: Eukaryota > Metazoa > Arthropoda > Malacostraca > Isopoda > Cirolanidae > Bathynomus > Bathynomus jamesi. The sequence goes on along the minus strand of JAJOZX010000018.1, from coordinate 2,153,025 downwards.
AGATTAGAAATGTATAGGTATAACTGGGGAATAAAAACCCCAATCTATTACCTTTCTGGAAAAGAAACCCCAATAATAAAATATACCTTCATTACAAAATAACAAGCAAATAAAAAATATAATAGGGACATTTATTTTGAACACCCTGTATATATATATATATATATATATATTATATATATATATATATATATATATATATACTACTAGGGGCACTCAATATATTTTGCCCCACCTTTTTTCTTAGCTAAATAATAGGCCATGGGGCTGAAATGTCTTTTGGGCCGTAAGTTTGAACTTTCTGCGCTTCACATAACCGGATTTTTTCAGTTTGAACCTTCCCTCCTTGTATAAAACCACTTTTAAACGCCCTTGTATAAAACCGATGGTTAACGCAGTTTCGAAAATGGCGTCTGACAGTGATGTGCGTCGTAAACAGAGAGCTGTTATCGAGTTCTTAACCGCAGAGAAGGAAATAGTTGGAAATATTCACAAACGTCTACAAAACGTTTACGGAGATGCTGTAGTTGATCGAAACAAAGTTGGACGCCTGTCTAAAAGTGTGAGATCATCGGAAAGAGAGAGAGCCAGCCTCGATGATGAGCCACGCAGCGGTCGCCCGTGCTAACAGCATCATTCGATCAAATCGGCGCGTCACATACAAGGAGCTATCACTGGAGCTAGTAATTAGTGAAAGAAGTGTGAATACGATAATTCAGCAACTGGGATGCTCAAAAGTGTGTTCACGGTTTGTTCCTCGCCAACTGACTGAAGATACAAAGCCCAAAGAAAAGAAATTGCTTCTGAGTTGTTGATTCGATACGAGACAGAGGGGATAACTTCCTTTCACGAATTGTGACTGGGGATGAGACTTGGGTACACCACTTTGAACCTGAAACAAAACGCCAATCCATGGAGTGGCATCACGCAGATTCCCCATGCAAGAAAAAGTTCAAAATGGCCCCTTCTGCAGGAAAGGTTAAGGCCACCATCTTCTGGGACATGAAAGGGGTGATTCTGGTGGACATTATGAAGAAAGGACAAAGAATCAACTCAGAAGCATATATTGCTACCCTACAGAGACTCCAGAGACGTATACAGCGAGTTCGACCGGAGAGAAAACTGGAAGACGTCCTTCTTTTGCACGATAACGTAAGACCACACAAGAGTTTGCAAACAAGAGAGGCCATCACAAAAATGCGCTTTACTGTGTTACCCCACCCTCCATACAGCCCGGATCTGGCACCTTCAGAGTTCCATTTGTTTGGGCCAATGAAGGATGCTATTCGTGGAAGAAAGTTTTAGAGTGACGATGAGGTTGTTGAGGAGGTTAAGAGGTGGGTCCAACGGAACCCAGCGGAATTTTACCAGCAAGGAATAAAGACCCTTGTTTCGAGGTGGAGGAAAGCCGTAGAAAAGGATGGAGACTATGTGGAAAAATAAAAACTTGTAAAAAAGGTATGTAACTACTTCTGTACAAAATTTCTGGAACTTACAAAGAAACTTGGAAAGAAAAAAAAAAAGGTGGGGCAAAATATATTGAGTGGCCCTCGTGTGTGTATATATATATATAGGGGATAGAACTCAGAATGGTCCCCTGAGGTTTTTTATAATACACACAGACCGTGCATGGAACAAGGAACTCTTCTGGGAAAATTAAATCCACTATAGTCCGAATAAGTAATGGTAAATGACAAACACATAGTTTTTTTCTTTTTCATGATGTTAGCCCGACGTGGGCAACGGGTCACTCGCAAAGAGGCCCCCAAAATATAGCCTCCCTCACCAGATAGCTATCTGCCAAGCAGATAGGATCCAGCTTTGGGACAGGATCTAGGGTTTAAAACTCAATTCTACCAGTTGAGGCTTAAGTTTTGGTTTCTGACTAAAAATACAATAGGTACCCCTTTTTCTTTGATGTATTCAATCCGATGTGAATCCAACGAGTCTTTTGCTTATATTGAGGTTCTAAATATAGTGCGGCTAGGCTGCTTTAAACCCTAGATCCTATCCTAAAGCTGGATCCTATCTGCTTTGCAGATAGCTGGTGAGGGAAGCTATATTTTCGGTACCTCTTTGCGAGTGACCCGTTGCCCACGTCGGGCTAACATCATGAAAAAGAAAAACTATAGTGTTTGTCATTTACCATTACTTATTCGGACTATAGTGGATTTAATTTTTTCAGAAGAGTTCCTTGTTCTATGCACGGTCTGTGTGTATCATGTATATATATATATATATATATATATATATATATATATATATATGAATTTATGAGCATGTAAGTCAATAAATTGTAGCTACCAGTAAGCACGTCTGAGAAAACAAAAGAATAATTTTAGTTTTTCCTTTATTATAAATCATGCCGAAAAAATTATTCTTTATTTTATGCAGTCCAAAATAGTATAATGCAGGGGTTCGAACATTGTACAAAGGTTTTTATTTAAAATTCATCGACATACAACAATACCTTTATCAGTTCATAATTTTATACTTGTTTATAGAAGATTAGATAAATTTATGCTTGTTGTTTATTTTCTGTTGGTTGGTAACTTATTTGTTTACGTTCACTTCATTTGTCAGTCCGTTTTCTGCAATGGCCATCCGTCGGTCATACCTTTTGGCCTTTCAAAGGAAACCGCCCTCTAGGCACTTCTTTCAAGTGGGCGTAGTTTGGGCGGAATGGGCGTGCAAAGACTGCTCAAACAATGAAACTCTCAGATATGATATGCCATCTAATATAGATAGATAGATTGGAAGAGAGAGAGAGAGAGAGAGAGAGAGAGAGAGAGAGAGAGAGAGAGAGAGAGAGAGAATACCCTTAAATATTTTTGACCACACAGTTGAAAATAATGATAATGAATCTTTTGTTATGAAATAAATAAAATGACAGCTTTTGAATGTGCAATAAATTTTAGGCTTGATAAGGAATCTTTTGTACATTTGAAAGATACCGTTCAGTTATTGACAAATTGATTAATTACACAGGCCTGCGAATGCAAACTTTGTAAGAGTTGTTTTCTTACTAATAACTGATTTTATATAATTCAACTACGCTGATTTCGAATAAGGTGTCCATTTTTTCTATCACGTAAGGATTTTCTGCAAACTGGAAGGGAAAAAACAACAACATAAATAAATATTATTTATTTCAATTTACATTAGGTACCTATTTCGCTTTGTTATACTAATTACAAATGCAAGGAACTTTAAAGAGAAAGAAGACTATTAACGTCAATTACATATTCATCTTTATTTGTCACGAGTTTTCTTGCGAGATCTATGCCTTTTAGTCTCGAATGTACGCGCTGTTCCTTTTCTTTTATGTATTAATTCTGGAGTTTCTCGTTTCAACATCCAACAGTAATTAGCCATCATGCTGATGTCCCACCTTCCCTGATATCTCTTCTCCATTTCTTTGATGTCTTGGTGAAACCAAGCATTTATAAGCATTTATATGCAGTAGTTTTTAATCAAAATTTAATGAAAATTACTTACATATGTAATATGAAATATGACATTTTGTGAAAAATCTGTACGTGATGGCGAAAAATGAATATTAATTTCGGAATCAGCGTGCAAAAATTACTATAAAAGTGATAAAATACTCGTATTTCGGACAACAAAACCATCGCAGGCCTGTGAATTACCACTACATAATAATAATAATAATAATAATAATAATAATAATAATAATAATTAATTTTAGTCTTTAGAAATCAGTGTTCAGATGAACATCAAAATCGGAATGAAATAAACATTTATATTATCAATTTTATTACATTGCTGAGTTATTATTTGAGGTTCAATAACGTTCAATCGAACGCACAATTTGTTTCAGTGAAAAAAATTCCTCTTATTGTATCTTAGATGAAGTCCGAGAATTCGAAAATGAGGAAATTGCTTTTAAGCTAAAGCTAAAAGGACCATTTTCGAGGCCAAAGTGAATTAAAACACTTTTCAAGCACCGTTCACTCATTTTATTTCTACTCGTATTTCCTGCATCACTATTTTTATTTCTCTTTTCTGCCGTTGGGGAGATAATCTCTCAGGGAGAGTCGTCACTAAGGGCGAGAAATGTGAGTTCACATTTTAAAGGTCATAGTCGAACGGAAGCCGTTACCAGTGCCGGGCTCGTCATTGCTGCCCCTATTCCATTTCTCAGAATTGGTTTTGGACGGCTATGCATGAGTGGCAGGTTTAGTCAATACCTTCGTCCTTTGGTCGAACGACCATAGCCCAAGTCTTTTTTTTAAGTGTGTGTTTGTTTATTTTTATAGTGCATATCTTTATTACAAAATTTTTGAAAATACATTTGGAATTTTTTCCTTTTATCTCCATCCACTGAAGAGGCTTCTCACAAACTGTCAGTTAACATGCCCATGTGCCCTTTACTCAGTCCAATCCGAGGCATGGCATGTTATGTATCCTATGGGGACATTCCCAGTGTATATCCACATGTGTGGCAGAAACTAATAGTAGTAGTATATGATACTAATTACCCTTTTAAAATGATAAATAGTTACATAATATAATTGGTAAATAGTCGTTCTTCAATGAAGGACAAAAAGCTTTTTAATATAGATGGAAAAATACTTTGTTGTAGTTTCAGACTAAGAATGAATAAAAAATAAACACTAAATTTAAAAATGAAATTCCAATTATTTACAGAACATTCAAAATGCATTTACACACCAGATAATTGGTTTGTTTACACTTCACTCGGGTTGCTCTCATCTGTAACAGCCTTTGTGAAGCGGAGGCGATTCAAAGACTCGCATTTGTCATTATAATCCCTTGTGTATTTGCTTTCTTGTCCTATCCACACACACACACACGCACACACACCTTTCTCATACACAACCCAAATAGACGAAAGCTTTCTCCTGCAAAATATAAAGAAAACACATTTATTAAATACAAGGAAACTTAAATGCATTAATAGTCTGGGCGCAAAAATGAGAGTGGGATGGGGAGGGGTGATGGGCCATGAGGGATGGCAATGACACGGAGGAGGGGTGGTGAAGAGTGACAATCATAGGTAAACTTTTTTGATCTTTTTAATCCCTTTAATCTCACAAGGGAGCCATTAATGTTTTTAATCCGTTAATGATTTTTCAATCCTCAAAAGAAACAGGGAAATGTAAAAAATATTTTTACGTTAAAAAATAATTATAAGAGTGTATATATATATATATATATATATATATTGTAAGAGCATAATGCATGACATAATTTTCAACCAGTGGATAAAATTACAGTGACATTAGTTTGTGAAAAGAACAAGGGTTAGATTTCGAGAGTCGGGAAATTTTTAAAATAAGGCGTCATTATTCGTGTAGATGATTAATTGGATTCTATTCTGTCGTAATTTTGAAAATATGTTTATTGCAGTTTGCAAATGTGCTGATTTAGTTTGTTTAAATCACTTTGGCTGAAATAAATGGTGAAATATTTAGAATAAGATTAATAATTTTCAAGTTATAAAAGATATAGTAAAGTGAAATTAATTTTAGGTTTGCGGAACAACGAGTTTGCTGCGTCGTAGCGGGCATTTCGTGATGTTTTGTCAGCTCCTTTACGATAAACAATTAATAGTATTATTGTAACATAAATAGATATTTATAGTGAACGTTAGAATTAGCAATAAAGTTAGGATTATTTTTTATAGTTAGGTTTGGAATTTACGTTGCTACAATCCGTGAACGTTTGTGCGTTGCACTGGTTCGAGGTTATCCTCAATTCTGAAAGAAAATAGCTTTGTTGTCAGGGGACCCAAGACTATTCAACCAGCTACCCAGAGACATAAACATCACAGATGTCAAAACTGAAGTCTTTAAAAGAAGCTTAGACACCTGGCTGAGGACCGTACCGGATGAGCTGGGTGTGCTTGGCTATGTATGTGACGTGGATAGCTCGGGACAGCAATTCTATCCTACATGAAGTCAGGTCTAGAGGAGGGGCCACCAGCCTGACCTCCATGTGAAGAGAGACCGACGCAAGGAACATCTGTAAGGTTACAATATATATATATATATTATTTCGTTTAAGCTTAACTTCGGCGATCGACGGGAAGCGGTGTTACGACACTGTCCCTTTATATTCAGAAGAAACCTAATCTGTTTACTTCCATGGCCCCCTAATCTCCTAATTTCCTAAACCACTGTTTTAAATCGTGAATTACAAGGAAGCCTTTTACTGGATCTGTTTCAGAAGTGATGAACATTTTGTGTCCTTCTGAAATATCTCTTCCCTATCCATCCATTCGACAGTTTCTTCATCGAGATTATCCTTCACAATAACTATTATTTTTCTTTGTCTCATGGCTGCTACTCGCTCTGACCTACTCGCATTGTCTATATCTAGTTTTTTAATTTCTTCTGGCAGACTTTTTCATGCTCATTTTTCAGCTTCTGACTGACCTGGTAAAGCTGGCATTATTTACACAATTTTTTACCCGTTATATTGAAAGCTAATTCACGCTATAGAGTATAAGAAATCTGAAAAATGGTATATTTTATGTTTTCCGTTTTTCTATTACATAGAAGCTAAAAATAGATCACATTATGCAGGACTTCTATTATGTATATGGGGGATCTTTCAGCGGACCAGTAGTCAAACGCAGACCTCAATTTTGAGTAACAAAATTTATTCTGTAACAAAAACTGAACAAAACTTAATCAGTAATACTTATAGTGGCCTGTTGACGGTAGGCCCATTATAATAAAGTAACTGAGTAAAATATGAAATGGTTACAGGGTCACCAATTTGGTCTTTCGACCAAATAAACAATATTTAATAAATGAGACAGAAATGACTTTGTAGTTTTAGTTTAATTGGAAAAAAAATTAATTATTTGTTTACAGTGATTAACAATCATTTATATGGAAATTGTGCAATATTACAATGAATGATTATTGAAGATAAGGAATGATTTTACACAGGTCAGGAATTAAATGATACAATGCCGTTAAAGGCAATAATTGTGGTAACAAAATCTACGGTATTAATAAACAACAGTGAATTTGCAGTCGTAAACACTCTAGTTCGTTTTAACGGTATGGAAACACTTCAGAGGGCCTATACGGTTAGGCTGAATGTTTGTTGATTTTGTAGGTTATGTAACGAAGTAGCTTAGCACGACGAAGTAAGACACTGTAGGCCAAGCGACCTGGTGACCTATGCAAGGTTTACAGACCTGGTTCTTGATGATGAAGATAGGCTACGAATACGGGGTAACTCTGAGTAGGCTGAATAACGAGACTCGGGCCCCGGTTGAGTTTTGTAGAAGTGATGTTGCTACGCCGGGGTGGCGAAATAGTCGTGGGCCTGCAACGGCGATGTACTTCGTGTAGGATCTAGCTGAGGTTCGAAGGTCGTCAGGACAGATGAGTGCGAAGTTTCACGATGAAGTTCATAAAGCGGAGGATGGTACAGATGACGAAGGAGGAAATGAATAATACAGAAATGAGTGCGAATTGAAGGGGATTCACGATTTTATAGACCCTCTGATGGCGTATTTATTTGGCGCGAACCTTTGGGAAGATGGAGAAATTTGTATTTTATGTGGGCCACATGCTAAGATTGCATCACCTTCTTTACATCTTCAAGCCATGAGAAGGAGGCGAGAAAAAGGAATTTCCGGCACGCCTCTACATACTTCTACATTTTCCTAATTTTTTCTCCTTTTTTCTGCACTTTTCTACATTTCTTCGTCAGAACTTTTCTTCCACATTTTTCCTACTTTTTCTGACGCAAAATCGTCGATAATGTCCACATAACAGCCTATTCTTGAGAGTCAGTGGCAGTTGACGTCCGGTTTAATTGAGTAGCAGGAAGGAAATGTCACTTTCTGGCGAAACAGTCTGAAAACAAGCAAAGTTCAGTGAGTAATCGAAGACTAACTAGACTGAAGAAAAACACGGACATTACCAGAGAAAAACATTCAAAACGATTTCACTACGACTTGAGGGAGGAATTTCCGTCATATAAAAATATTTGCCGGGAGCCTAACGGAGGCACTGTCATCATGAGAGGAAATTTATTAGTAAAAAGAAGTTCAAAATATATACATTTTCCAAGGAAAAACTTAATAAATATCGAATTATTAAAATTCACTTTTGTACTAAAATTTATCTCAAGAATCACATCAATCTCACTTGTTACTACGCACGTATTTCAGGAAGAGGCACACTACTTCGGAGCCTTTCGCCAATAAAAAGTAAGCAAAAAACGAGGATGGTCAGTATTTTCACGTAATGTTGCTGCCTTGAGCTCTGGTAGTTGTCACAAGAGCATATAGGTAGTAGTAAGAATGATGTTTTAAAAAAGAACTGACCTTGAACCTGGTGGTCAGAACTCTGGATGGAAACTACCAGAGGCAAAAAGTGAGGGAGGAATCTTGTGCTGCCATTTAGTGAATTCTTTCCAAGTCAAATTCATTCTGAAGGCAAAACATTTCTTTCAAGTTCAGTTGAAAATTTTAATGCACTATGTGACCCCTCCTCCCTTCCCCCAACACTTTGTAAAACCTGAATAAACCCCTCTCCCCTCGGCGTGTTACCTAATACTTGAATGGCTCCTTGAGAGCGAATTAAAGCCAACAAAGCCGCATAACGCTGACTTGACTATCTAAAATGACTGAAAAAGCCAAGAAGGCTGGTACTAATCATTGGGAGAACATTGTACCCTTTTGTTTTTGCTTTGGTTAAACAAGATATTATGATTTGTTATAAATTAACTGGAATTTCCCAGAATCTAGGGAGAAGAACGATGCCATGTATTGTTTACCTGGCTTCATCTATGGCCGGAGGGCGGATGTTTATGGCTGGATGAAAACACATATATACATGCACACATACTGTACATTTGGAATTTCCACTGGCAGGGATCTGGGAATGCGTTTGGCTTCGGCCGATGCAGCGAACCTTGGATAGAATCTTAGGTAGCGCCAAGTATTGATATTTGTTTTACCGTTTTTAGCGTTTACTTTGAGGGTCCGGCCAAGTCAAAGATAGTGGCGATGTTATGAGCTCCCAGGGAGAAAAACGTTACCGTGTATTGTTTATCTGACTTCATTGATCAATAGCTGGAGGGTATTTATGACTGGGTTTACCAACTATGATACTTTTCATACCAGAGTAAAGTTGTCATATACTTCTTTTTATTTTCTAAAACTCAGCCTGTACCATTCTTTGATAAACAGAGGATGCTGCTGATGGTTAATGTTATAGCGATGGTTTATGTTATAGCGTCTTCCATAAATTTGTGAGTAAAGAGAGCAGTGCTTTGAGAATTTATTTTAAATTTGAACTTGCGTACAATTGTGACAGCATGAAAGATAGTGTATGTGATTTTATTATTATTATTATTATTATTATTATTATTATTTTTAAATATTTGCCCTTTATTGGTTATCTATTTTTTACATTTGTGAATTTATTTGAATTTGTGGGTGATAAAGTTACTTAATTTTATTAACTGAAAGAATAAAAGAGCGATTTTATTTTAAGACTTAAAGGTTTTTGTGAGAGGGGAGCTGTATTAAAAGGAATATTTTTGCTAAATAATGCTTTATTTTGAACTTGGACTGAATGAAACATTTTATATAGGTTTGTGAGTTTATATCCGGAGTTCATTTTATAATTAAATTATAATTAAATTATAATTAAATTAAAGAGATGTGCTTTGTGAATTTTCATTGAATGTGTGAGTGAATAAGAGTGAATGTGATTATTATTATTATTATTATTATTATTATTATTATTATTATTTAGAATTCTTAACGTATTTATGCATTACTGATTATTATCTATTTCTTACATCTGCGAATTTACTCAAACTTGTGAGCGGTAAAGTGATTTCCTTTTATTTATTGAAAAAGTGAAAGAGTGATTTTATTTTAAAACTTACGCGTTTTTGCGAAGGGAGCTTTGGATAAACAAAATTACTTTTACTAAATAGCGTTTTACTTTGAATTTGCGAGTATATGAAAGAGAAAGTATTTGCGAATTTATTTCATTTCGAAATAATCCAGGCAGCTTCGTATTAAAATTATTTACTCTTTCCATCCAAAGGAAATCAAAGTAGTGGCGTGCTAGGGTAAACTTAGAATAGTGCCTGGGCTTCTCGGTTTGTGTACGTATTGTATAAATAGATGATGCATCCGTCTGTAAGTAGGAAACAGCTCTGTTGAGTCAATGTTCATCTAAATTCTAAATGTTTGTATTAAATGATGTCTTTCTGTAAGTTTTGCTCGATTGTACTTGTAACGGGTGGGGCACGGGAATCAAGTGTTTTTTGAATAGCTAGTAATCGGCCATTAGGAATGGGAGGGGCGTGCGGTAGGTAGCATTCCATTCCTGGGTTCATAGCATTTAACTTTAACTAACACTCACCTTTATCTTTCAGGTGCCATCATGGAGCAGTGGACGTTAGAACACCGCATGTTCGCGTATGATCATTTTGTTAGGAGTGGCGAGTCAGTGACAGCAGTTCAGCGTGCGTTTCGCCGCAGATTCAACATTCATCGAAATGACTCTGTTCTCGCTCGTGACACAATCTTACGTTGGGTTAACAATCTTCGAACAGGAGGCTCAATAATGGAAACAAAACCGAAGGGGCCGCAACGCACTGTGCGTACTCCAGAGAACGTTGAAAGGGTCAGACAAGCGATGTTGCAAAGCCCAGGCCGCTCTGCTCGGAGACATTCAGCTGCACTCGGAATCAGCAATCGTACTGTTAGACGGATTTTGCATGAAGAATTACATTTTCACCCATACAAGTTAGCGATGGTGCAGGAATTGAATGTAAACGATTGCCCCCAACGACTGAATTTTGCACAGGAAATGCTTGCACTTTATGAGCAGAATGAAAACATGATGGTGGTAATGAGTGATGAAGCCCATTTCCACCTTAATGGGGCCGTCAACAATCAAAACTGTCGGTATTGGGCTGCTGAAAATCCGCGACAACTCCATGAAAAACCGCTGCATAGCCCTAAGGTTACAATTTGGTGCGCGGTGGGAAAGTTTAGCGTCATCGGTCCCTATTTCTTCGAACAAAATGGGGTTACCGTTACCATAACATCTGGGCGTTACATTGAGATGGTGAACACCTTTTTCATCCCTGAGTTACGAAGAAGGCGTATTGCTCGTCGACATTTGTGGTTTCAGCAAGATGGGGCCACGCCACACACCGCCAGAGCGTCAATGGCTGTTCTTCGCCCCCTGTTTCCCAACCATCTCATTTCGAGATTTGTTGACATTGCATGGCCCCCTCGGTCCCCTGACTTGTCCACATGTGACTTCTTTCTATGGGGGTACCTCAAGTCACGTGTCTACGAGGACAAGCCCCGTACATTAGATGCATTGAAGGAAGCGATCCGTCAACAAATCATCCAAATCAACAGAGACCTGCTGGGAAGAGTGGAGGCCAATTTTCGTAAACGCCTTCAACAATGCGTCGACGGCCAAGGACATCATATGCCAGATATAATTTTCGGTACATGATTATTATGACATGAAATGCTATGTTCTTACGAATGTTGTTCTACCAATATATTTTCTTTACAAAAATAAATATCATTTTCCTGATTATTCCAAAAACACTTGGTTCCCGTGCCCCACCCTGTATTTGTGAATAAAGTTCTTCATTGAATATGAATAGATTTTGTCAAAGAAACATGCAAACAGTTAAGGGTTGTCAATGACATCGCTGAAAGCGGGTTGGCCCTTATGGAAGAATTATTATTATTATTAATCAAGTCTGATTTTGCGGCGGGCGGCAGTTAAGACGCAGCCGGGTGCTTTGCAGGTGGCCCCGGCGGGCGTAGGCGGGCATTGGATCTTTGCAGTTGCATTAATCGAGCGGTTTTTGTTAGTTTCAAAGTACATTTTAATTAAAATTTTAATTATAAAGTTTTTCATACGTTTAATAAATTTATTTGTTTTATTAATTTTTAATTATAAAATTTAATACGTTTAATTTAAAGAACTTAATTTTAAACAGGAATATATTTATGAAATACATCTGCAATTTACCTCTAATTTATGTATTTTTTAAACGCGTAATAATTTTTCTTTTTATTTATAATTCATTAATTTTAATGTAAAATTTGTTTAAATACATTTTTATTCGTTTTTGTAGTATGAAAGAGCCAAAATTTGAACTTCGTTTTTCCTGTCATTCTATAAATATACATATATATATATATACACACACCTTTGGTTAGCTTCCTCCCGAATTGTTCATTCTGACGAAGGTCAAGCTTTTCACTCCACTCCACTCCACCTACAGTTTAACGTGGAATCCGAATCACGCCCCATCAGCAGCCCAGCGTCTTAACCACTAGGCCACCTAGGGTACCCATTTATCTACCAACCACTTTCTTTATTGTGTGGAAGGATGAACAGCTGGGTTTTGCTGCGCGCCGGCTGCCGTCGGGTCTCGAACCTGGGGCCGATGGATTCGTAGTCAGATATAACCTTGGTTAACCTTGGTTTTGCTTCAGTCCAATTGTTAGTTCTGACGAAGGTCAAGCGTGTTGCTCCATCTTAGACCTACAGCTTAACGTGAAATCCAAACCACGACCCACGACAGGTGGTCAGAAATTGCTAAGTTCTCACCCGGACTCGATCTCATGACCTCCCGATCAGCAGCGCAGCGTTTTAACCACTAGGCTACCCAGGGTACCCATTTATCTACCAACCAGTTTTATTGGATGGAAAAATGAACAACTGAGTTTACTGTGCACCGACTGCCGTCGCCGGGTATCGAACCTGGGGCCGGTTGATTCGCAGTCAGCGATGCTAACCACTACAGCACCGAGGCGCCATATATATACGTACACAAGGTGTTTCAAAACCGGTCTGCCATACTTTGGGGGTATTTTTTTTATGCAGGAAGGAGGAGCCAAGGGCAAATGCTTGTAGTAAGAGCCCAAATGAAGGTCCAAATTTTTTGAGATGCCTAGAGACTCTGCGTTTGAAAGATGGGAGTTCATAGACAAGAGGAATGATGGATTGAGGAAAATTGTTCCAGAGTTCACCGTTCAGTAGACAAAAGACTGAAAACACCGATTAACCCTTGCACTAGATAGTTGGACAGAAAAGGAATGCGACAGTATAGAAAGTCTGGTACTGCGTGCTCTTCTTAAAGGAGGAGACATGCAGTTAGAGAGTTCAGAAGAGCAATGTTCGTTATGATAGCGATAGTAAAGAGAGTGAGACAGCATTGCGGCGAAGAGAGAGATTGAAGACAATCAGTAAGAGGTGGGGAATTGATGGGACGAAAAGCCTTTGATTCCACCCGGTCAAGTACGGCTGTGTGGGTTGAACCACCCTACACATGAAAAGCATATTCCATACACGGGCGAATAAGACCCCTATACAAAGACAGCAACTGAGTTGGGGTGAAGAAACCGAGGAGGCGGTACAGCACACCTAACCTCTTAGAAGCTGTTTTGGAAAGTGAGTATATGTGATCTTTCCAGGAAAGATGACGAGGAAAGGAAACGCCAAGAATGTTAAGAGAAGAGAAAGGATTGAGTTGTGTGTTGTTGAAGGTAAGGGGATAGGTGTGTGGAAGATTGTGACGAGTAGACAGATGGAAAAACTGAGTTTTAGAGGCAATGAAAGCCACAAGGTTTTCTCTGCCCCAATCAAATATAGCAGAAAAGTCAGAAGTCAGGTGTCCCATAACCGATATATCTAGCGCAATAGCAAAAGTTTTACCGAAATCCCGAAATGATCAAGAGTCAGAGAGATATGCAAGAAGATCGCCAGTAGAGCGTCCCTTTCGGAAATCAAAGCAGTTGAACGATAGTTGGAGGGTTGAAAGTGGTTACCCTTCTTTGGGATAGGCTGAATGAAAGCGAACTTCCAGCACGAAGGAAAATAACCAGATAAGAGACAAAGACGAGAGTTTGCCCAGGCATGGTGTCGGTACAGTTTTTAAGAACAGGAGGAACACCATCAGGACCATATGCCTTTCTAGAGTTGAACCCAGATAGAGCAGAAAAAGCATCTTTAGAAGAGATTCTAATTTGAGACATAATAAGGTCAGAGGGGGGAGGAGATGGAGGAACAGCACCGGAATCGTCCAGGGTAGAATTGTAAGCGAAAGTTTGAGCGAGGAGTTCAGCTTTGTCAGGAGAAGAGACGGCAACTGTGCCGTCGGAATGGAAAAGAGGAGGAAAAGAAGAGGAAGTAAAGTTGTTGAAGATGTTCTTAGCTAGATACCAGAAAGAGTGAGAAGAATTAAAATTGGAAAGGTTTTCACATTTTTGTCAGATGAAGGAATTTTTGGCTAGTCGAAGAACAGATTTTGTACGATTCAGGGCAGAAATATAGCTGAATGAGAGTCAGGAGTTAGATTGCGACGGTATCTTCAGAAACACTCCTCTCTGTCGCGGATAGCATTAAAACAAGTCAAGTTAAACCAAGGTTCTTTGCATTAGTAGTAGGAATAGAATATAGAATATATGCCTCCATGCCCGAGAGAATTACCTTTGTGATGCGCTCTGCACACTCAGAAGGGTCCCGGCCACGGAAGTAGTAATCATTCCATGGGAAATCACAGAAGTACTGCCTAAGGGCCTCCCAATCAGCAGCGCCGAAGTGCCAACGGCGCCTCTTCGTGGGAGAATCCAAAGGCCGAATTGGAGTGATAGGACAGGAAACAGATATAAGATTGTGATCGGAGGAGCTCAACGGAGAGAAAAGTTTGATCGATTAAGAAGAAGGATGAGAGGTAAGAAATAAATCCAGAATGTTGGGCCTATCTCCAAGACGAGCGGGAATACGATTAGGGTGCTGTGCAATCTGCTCTAGGTCATTTAGGATAGAAAAGTTCTACAGATCTACAGAAGCTAAGGCTAACAAAGACCCTAAGATCCACTCTAAGGTTAGCCCGAGAGAAAGGAAAGAGTAGGGGGTTAATAGAAGAGAAGAGAATAAGGAGTTAAGTAAGGAGGAACACTTATCACTCGTGGGTTAATATTCATTCAGAAAAAGAGAAAAGACTCACCATCATCATCCGCCGGCCACTGCCGACAAGTCAGAAAAATAGTCGGAGAGAATTGGAGAGGGGTGAAAGATGAAAAGAAGTAAAATAAGAACGCTTACAAACCATGCAAACACAGTCTTAACTCACTGTCATACCATGCAAACTACAAACATGCAAGAAAAGAGAGTTACAGACATGCAAAGTAAGGAGAGGATAAGAAAAAAAGTAGGTAAAGTTAAACAAAAAGTGGGTTAGTTTACGCTACGAGCTACATCTACGTTCGTGTTAGTTTAATTTTTTTTTTTTAATAATTTTATTGCTGGCATCACACGCTGGCATGTCACAAGCTGGCATTAATCGTCAACAGACTCATCCTCGACCACCACCCCAAGAGCTCCTGTTGCTAATTGTTTTTTTAAATTTTAAACAACGTTAATATTTTCAAAATGTCTGTCAAGACGGTTCTTAAATACCTTAACGCTGGTAGAGTTCACGACGGGCGCGGGAAGATTATTCCATTTATGAATTACTTTAAACGTAAAGACGTTTTTAGCGATATCAGTAATGAAATGTCTGCCACGCAACTTAAATCCGTTATTACGAGTATTACTATTATCGAAAGTGAACAATTTATCAAAATTTACGTTATCGATTAATCTCCTAGTTTCGAGATCTAACTCTTTAAGCCTATCTTCATAAGGCTTGTTGCGCAATGACGGAATTAGTTTCGTGGCACGACGCTGAACCCTTTCTAACCCATCAATATCCTCACGCAATTACGGGCACCAAAACTGAACGGCATATTCTAAATGAGGCCTGACTAGGGACTTATAAAGGGGCAATATAATATCCTTCGATTTAAATTCGAAATTACGCGCTATGAAGTCTAACATCCTATTAGCTTTTACGCAAGACTCCAGGCACTGGTTCCTAACCTTTAAATCCTTAGATACGCGTACGCCTAAATCTACTTCCTCGTCAACGCTCGCCAACTCCCTATCATCCATCGTGTACGTGTAATTATTGTTACGAGAACCTACATGCAAAACTTTACATTTGTCTACGTTAAATTGCATCTGCCACTTATCTGTGCACTCCATAATCCTATTTACATCGTCTTGGAGCCTATTTCTATCGTCCTCGTTAACAACCTTACCGCCTATTTTAGTATTGTCCGCGAATTTTGACACGTTACTAGTCAATCCTACATCTATGTCGTTAATGTAAATTACGAATAGCAATGGGTCTAACACTGAACCCTGTGGGACACCGCTACCTACATCCAACCACCCGGATTCACTACCATTAACTACCACCCTCTGCCTCCTAGCACAAAGCCATTCTTCTAACCAGTTAGCTACCTGACCGCGTATACAGTGCGCTTTGACCTTCGCAATTAATCTCCTATGCGGAACTGTATCGAACCCCTTTTTAAAATCTAAATAAATAACGTCAGCCGCTCTATGCCTATCGTATTCGCGCACTATTTCGTTATAAAATTCTAACAAATTAGTTAAACAAGACCTATGGCGTCGAAACCCATGCTGACTACTATTAATCAAATCTCCTTTCTAAGTGATCGATGATACGATCCCTAACTACGGATTCCAAAAGTTTACCGACAATTGACGTTAAGCTAATGGGCCTATAATTGCTAGGTACTACGCGGTCGCCTTTTTTAAAAATAGGCGTGACGTTAGCTAATTTGAAGTCTTCAGGAATAATCCCCGTTTCGAGTGACTGATTAAAAATCTTCGTTAAGGGGCCTACGATAAGGTCTTTCAAATCTTTCAAATGTCTGGGATAAAAAGCGTCAGGGCCTGGAGCCTTGCTAACTTTTAGCCTATCGATATAATGCGCAATCTCACCCTCGTTAACAGTCATTTCATCCAAAATAGTCTCGCTACTAAATGGAACGATATCGTCCACGTCAGGGACATTATTTACGTCTTCTACGGTAAAAACTGTCCCAAAAAAGTTATTGAAAATACCCGCCATCGCCTGAGCGTCAGAAGCCAAAGCGCCGTTAACATCCACTAGAGGGCCTATGTTATCTTTTATCGGCTTACGATTATTAACGTATTCAAAAAACTTTTTTGGATTATGTTTACTATCCGCAGCTATAAGTATCTCTAAATTACGCTTAGCATTCCTAACTGATCTTTTAACCTGACGTCTAAGCTCGATATAGCTATTAAAGTTAGCTGCCGTGCCATTGCGCTTATTAAGTCTATACGCTCTATTACGCTCGTTTATGAACTCGCCTATTTCCCTAGTCCACCACTTGGGCCTACCATGATTTCTAGCGCGCTTGGGCCTACGAGGAATAAACTCCCTTTCAATATTCCTAAAACTTTCTTTAAACGCCACCCAATGCAAATTTGTGTCATTACCCATAAATAAGTTATCCCAGTCCACTATTCTCATCCTATCCGCAAAACTATCAAAATTAGCCCTACGAAAATCAGGGGCTTCTATTACGTTACTATCCTGTGTTTTTTGTCAATAACTTAAACCTAAGAATTTGATGATCACTACATCCTAAACTCTCGCCTACTTCTAAACTATCGACTATATTTTCGCCGTTCGTCATCACCAAATCTAAAATATTGTCACCGCGCGTTGGTTCGGTAACTATCTGTCGTAAAAAATTATCCTCCATGAACTCAATCAATCACAAACCCTCCTCATTACCAGTAAAAGTCTCGTAATTAACATTAGGGCAGTTAAAGTCTCCGACAATTATCGACAATTATACTATTCCGATTGTCAATAAAGTTACCAAGAAGCGAGAAAAATCTACTGTCGGTGTCGAAGGGTTGAACGGGATGTCAGTGAAATGGGAGGAAAGCCAAAGATGGTGGTAAACATTGAAATCTCCTAAAATGGAGATTTCAGCAAAGGGAGAGCGGGAAAAAATGTATTCCACTTTGAAAATGAGTAGTCAAAGAATTTTGGATAGTCAGTAGAATTAGAGGAAAGGTAAACAGCGCAAATGTATTTAGTTTGAGATTGGCATGTAAGCGGTAGCCAGAGGGTATAGAATTCGGAAGATTCGAGTTCAGGAATACGAAAACAATTTAGGTCATTGCGTACATATATGCATTTGAGGGGTAATATCGAGTAAAAAAGTTAATACAACATCGGTGCTATTTCCAACCGTTGCGGAGCTACGGACGTTTTAAGGTGCACGAAAAAAATAAACGAGAGTATTAATATTATGTATTTATTGCTACATTTTATGAGATACACATTATAAATGTTCAAAATGTCCGCCTCGGTTTTCAGTGCGCAGCCTTGCTCGTTCAAAACAAAAGTCCACTGCCCATTGAATCATTTCGGGGTGTTCTCGTATGTAAGCAGTGGCATCCATAATCCGAAGCAAGAGTTCCTCTCTCGTTTGTACTTTGGTCTTGGGGTTAGGTCCGGAGATCTCGGGGGGCCACGATATTGAACCAGCACGACCAATCCAACGATTCCCGCACCTCTGATTCAAGTAATCCGTAAGATGACGACCAGAATGTGGTGGCGCCCCATCGTGCTGAAAGAACATCCTGCGCCTTGTCTCTAAGGGCACGTCCTCCATCAAAAGCGGCAATTCGTTCGCCAGGAAGTTCCGATAAATATCAGCAGTTAATCGTTGTTCCAAAACGAACGGTCCAATCAGCTGATCTCCGATTACACCCCACCGAGAATCGATATTGAAAGTTTCCTTAACGATACCGTGGGGATTATCGGCGGACCACAAGTGTGAATTTCGTCTATTGTTAATTCCATCCCGAATGAATTGTGCTTCATCACTAAACAGTATGCGATTAAGAATTTGGCGATGCATAACCATCCACTGGCAAAATTGAACACGTTTATTGCAATCATCCGGTTGAAGAGCTTGCACACGTTGCAAATGATAAGGATACAAACCCTCATCATGTATGGTTCGCCATACACGCGATGCGGATTCACCAATTCGTCTAGAAATCCTTCTAGCACTGGTAGTTGGGCTACGTTGTACTAAGTCCAGTATGCGCTCCTCCACAGCAACGGTCCGTCGTGCTACATGTTCTTGGTTACGTGGAACAATTGTCCCTGTTTCCCTTAATCTCTGGTGTGTCACTAAACACTTGCCTGTTCGGTATTCGGCGGTTCGGAAAACGTCTCCGATATTCCTCAACTGCTGCTCTGCTGTTACCATCACACAATCTATAAATGAAATGGATATCAGCGTATTCAGCGGGTGTGTACTGTTGATTAATTTTGATTGTTCACCTGCGCGCAACACAGTGTCTCGTACCACAGATCAGAACCAACTGAAAGATAAAACTGAGGATTCGTAGTGGTAACTTCGTTAACCGAAACTACCACCACTGCTGCCATCTATCGAATTACACACAAGTAGGGATTTGTTATCTGTGCATCTTAAAACGTCCGTAGCTCCGCAACGGTTGGAAATAGCACCTATGTTGTATTAACTTTTTTACTCGATATCACCCCCCCCACACACACACAAAATCACCCCCCAAAGTATGGCAGACCGGTTGTGAAACACCCTGTATATGCGTGAGTATATGCGCGAGTACACCCTGTATATGGTGTGAGTACACCCTGTATATGCGTGAGTACAGAGTTTGGGGCACACACACACACACACACACACACACACACATTTCTATCAATGATCTTCGCTAGTAAAAGCCTGTTTAAGTTTATTTTCTTTTTTGATGACGATGTACTCCCCATTACTTCAGCCAAATCGATGCTTAGGCCGGCCTTTTCAGCCATTTTAGGTCAGTCCAGCATGCTCTCAAACACACACTTCTCTCCCTATTCCTCACTACACATACATGCTTCTTACACACTACACAATCTTTTCAAAATAAAAAAAAAAAAATGGCATCATCTTCAAGAGACTCGATGTTCCCTGGGAGATCATAAATATCTTCACATCTGGCCCCTCCATTGCAGATACCAGGAACGCAGATCCGGGCAGCGGGGCTAGTTCAGCTGTTGCCCATTCGAGATGTCCGGATTCACTTTTCATAAATTTGTGCAACATTCGCGGCCTTTCCTCAAATTTCCGATCTCTTGAACGCCAACACTCCTCCTCTAAACCTCATTCTCTTTTTCACTGAAACTCAGGTGTTTGAGATGACTGACAGCATCCCCTTTTATATACCCTCTTACTTTCTCCATACTCAATTTCATTCCAATGGTGAATGTTGCGTATATGTACGCAATGGCCTACTTCTGACTCGTTACTTCGGTCAAGCACCCTTCCACTCCAGCACCCTTGTTTCAGTGAGTTATAATTGTGCTTACTCAACAGGTGTATGCACACAAATGCCACTAGGTTCCCTTTAACCCCTTTGAGTTGGCGTCCACGCCGGTCATCCCCACCATCACCCCAGTGCAGAAAAAATCTTGAAGGGTTCGAATCAGTTTTATTTTGATATAGAAACTCCTAGTCTTGTGGATTATAGAAATTTGAGAATATTGCTGAACCTACCTCAAATGTATCTATATTTAAATCCCCCTTGTCAGGCACTATGCAAAACGAACAAATAAATGTATGTCCCCTTTAAGTCCACTTTTTCGTATTTTATTTAGTTCTCTATGTTTTATCCCTGTATTCTGTATTCTTTGAGGCTCTAGCCACAGAGGGGTAATTTGGGATAGCCAGGGGGGGTAATGGAAGCCATACATATTTTATTTAAGAGTGGTGTTTAAAGACAATTGTATGATTATAAACTACTTCTTTAACTTTTGGTTAATTTACGCGTCATTAGAGGTAACGGGGTGAGAGCCAATGCTTCAGGTGGGTAATGGAAGTAAGTGGGTTGAGAACCCCTGCGCTGGCCCTTAATGATTTTAATTCCCCTGTGATTCTTTTACTAAAGCTAACATAAATTTACAGGTTGACATGGCTGCCAAGCGAAAGTTTAGGGATGTCGGGATGGACAACGTGGAGTTCTAGCCCTGGTTGTCTTGTGTGAAAGGAGACCCTTCGAGGGCCTTCTGCACGACTTGCAACAGGGACTTCATTGCCGAGCTGACAGCCATCAAGAGGTACAAGGGGACGCGGATCCAGGTCACAAATGAGGGGAAGGTCCAGCTGGAGGGACCTGCCACCTCCTCTCCAAGTGGGGTGGCAATGACAACCATCTTCTTCGCTTGCTTCATCGCTGAGCATAACCTTCCCTTCACCTCTGCCGATCACTTGATGAACTTGATGAAGGTAATGTTTCCCGACTCCGCTACTGCTCAGAATAAGTCAATGAAGAGGACTAAGTGCACCGAGGTGGTGAAACCTCTGGCTAAGAGTGTGAGTGAGGAGACGGCGAGGAAGCTGAGACGTAACAAGTTTTTTGTGATTACACAGGCCTGCGAATGAGAACTTTGTAAGAATTGTTTTCTTAGTAATAACTGATTTTTTATAATTCAACTACGCCGATTTTGAATCAGATGTCCATTTGTTTCTATCACGTAAGAATTTTGCGCAAACTGGAAGGGAAAAAACAACAAATAAATATTATTTATTTCAATTTACATTAGGTACCTATTTCGCTTTGTTATACTAATAATAAATGCAAGCAACTTTAAAAAGAAAGAAGACTATTAACGTCAATTACATATTCATCTTTATTTGTCACGCGTTTTCTTGCGAGATCTATGCCTTTTAGTCTCGAATGTACACGCTGTTCCTTTTCTTTTATGTAATAATTCTGGAGTATCCTATTTCAACATCCAGCAGTAATCAGCCATCATGCTGATGTCCCACCTTCCCTGATATCTCTTCTCCATATCTTTGATGTCTTGGTGAAACCAAGCAATTATAAGCATTTATAGGCAGTAGTTTTTAATCAAAATTTAATTGAGTCAATTTTTATGAAAATTACTTGCATACGTAACATGAAATATGACATTTTGTGAAAAATCTGTACGTGATGACGAAAAATTAATATTATTTTCAGAATCAGCGTGCACAAATTACTATATAAGTGATAAAATATTTCGAACAACAAAACCATCGCAGGCTGATGAAACTACTGATGTTAGTACAATGAAGTCCTACACAGTAATTGTACGCTGTTTGGACCCTAGCACCAGGGGTGCCAAATGAAAATCACAGTTTAATGCTAGACTTCTATGAAAAAAGTGCTAATAAAATGCTAAAAAGGACTAAATAAGAAAAAAAAATGCTACTTACTTACTTTATTTAAAAAGAAGCTTAGAAATTAAATCTCTGCTAATATCTCTGAATCAGCATCTAACAAATCTTCTAAATCATGGATTTCTTCAGTAATTTCAGCATTGTTGTCTTGTTTCTGAGTCTCACTATATGTTTCCATAGTTCCAACCTTATTTAGTATTGCTTGAGGTAAAGAATAATTTTTGCAGCATTTATCATGCCGTTTTAGACCATATTTCACAGAGAGAATAGCTCTAAGCATTGGAAGCTGCATTTTGTTTCTCAATTTTGTCTTGACAACATTCATGCTACTAAACAATCTTTCTACCTCAGCATTTGAATTAGGTAATATTAAGAGATTAAGAGCAAATGCCGAAACATCTCTAAAGGGGTTTCTCCAGTAGCATCTTTATAATCAAAAACTTCTGTCCAGAATCTTTCGGTATCGGTAGTGTTTGTCCATTCAAGCAAATGGATGCTATTATACTGGAATTCAACACTGGCAATTTCTTTACCATTCAAATGCATTGATTCTAAGAGAGAAATAATTGACTCTTTTACATGTCTCAAAGTATTTTCTACAGAAAAGCATTTAATATTCTTCAATATATTAAAGTTTTCCGGTAATCGTTGTTTGAGCTCCTTATACAGGCAGATGAGAAAATGTTGTGATCTTTTGCGAATATTTTTTTCTTCATTAGCTGTTATCTTCTTCTCGAGCATCATTTCTGCTATTTTTCTCTCGAATCTGTAGCCAAGATTTGGGTTAGGATCCAAAAACTCTTCAATATTAGATTTAGGATCAAGAGGATCTATTCTACTTGTTGGCAGTACTAACATATTAGCAATGGATTTGATCAAATGGGAAAGATCTGCGAGTAACTTAGTTTTATCTACAGTGTTTGATTCAAAAAGTTTATTTACTCCTTGAACATGCTTTAAAATTGGATGTAAAAATAAAAGGTAAAGCATATTCTTAGAATCACAATACATTTCATATAACATCTGAGCTGTAAAGCACTTTTCTCTTGTACTCATAATTTTAAAGTGAGTTTGTAATTCAAGCCACTGATTTAAAATTCTATCCACAGCAGGTTCGATTGATAACCACCTAGTTGCACAAGTGTTCAAAATCTTCAAGGGTTCTTTATCATTAATAGCAAGGTACAACTGGTTATAAGCTATTTGTCTGGTTGAAGAGTGGGAAAACCACTTATAAGTTTCTGCTACCATAAATTCTAGGTTTCTAGGGAGGCATTCAGCACAAGTATGGGACACTGCTAATTGCAAAGAGTGACACACTCATCTAAACAGAAGTAATGATGGAACTTCTTCTTTTAATTTCTGGTAGACACCATTGTTGACTCCTACCATGACACTGGCATTATCAGTTCCAATAGCTAATAGATTTTTAAGGTCTAATTTTTTTTTACCTAATTCTTTTTTCAAAGCATCTACAATTCCATTTGCATCACACTTTCATAAAAATACCAAACTAAGATATGTATGCACAACTTTTTTGTGATTTTCACTGAAATATATAATAACAATTCCTAGAAGCCTGGTAACTGTGATATCATTGGATTCATCTAATAAAAGACTAAACTTTCCAGTTCCTATATCAGAAATCAAATCTTCATCAAAATGTGGACCAAGCACATTCCTTACGATATTTGCACATTTAGTACGATGCAACTTTACTTTGGACACAGTTTCACTATCCAGTATTTTATTTTTACACAATTCTACTAAATGATTACAGCTATTAAACGAAGAATGGCAGCAAATAAACATTGCTAAGTTAGCTTCAAGCATGGATGTTTTATCACATTTTCTTATGATAAAATTGGTAACAGGAATTGCTTTATATGGAACTGCTGTCTTATGCTTTTTTGTTTGGCAATGGCTTACTAAAAGAGAATATTTTGGTATGATGTCACATCTACAAAATCTGCAGTGCGCTTTAAACGGATCAGCAGGGACTTCACACAGCCACTTAGTAAAAGTTGGTATAGTAAGCCATTCCTTTCGGAACTTTTGTTTATATGTCTTTGTCGTCTCTTTGCTCATTATCAATATGGGTGGAAGCAGGAAGAATCAAAATTTAAATGGCTACTGATTTAAAAAGAACAAGTTGAAAACTCACAACTTCATTCACTAGTCACTTTGCCAAAGAACTACGTAACGGACTAACTGTCTACAAGCTTATTCTCACTGCAAGATCACCCTCCCCCCTTGAATATAACTGTAACCTTTAGCTATAATGGTCAAATTCAGCACGAGAAATCGAAAGGAAGAAGTATTCAGGAAAGCCTCCCTTCAGCTTCTTGGTTGTCATGGCAACGTAATGATGTCACGCTTATATTCTGCCCTGTCAAAAGGCATGAATTCGTGAAATGGAGGCCCAAAATCACAAATCCTCCGCGAGCTTTATCATGGCCAGCCAGTGGGCGGAGTTAAATGGCTGTTGCCTAGCAACCAGACCTTCGGAGTCAAAATTATTGCTAAATACCACGTGAAATTGAATTTTTATTTAGTTATTATATTTTGTTTACACGAACCTGTTACGTTGTCATTCAACTCTTAGGTATGTCAGTGTTAACTTGTTATTTGTACGTTTTTAAAGGCTACGTTATGGTAGTGTTATGTTATTTGTAAGTTTATGAAGGCAATATATCAGAGTTTATATTCTTTGTGTGAACTTAACCCTTCAAAATGGAAGAAGTTACTGACATAATCGTTTCACTATTGGACATTTCTTTTGTTAGAAGAAGCGAAGAAAATAAAAGATACATTTTAAATAAAGGTAGATCAACTCCAAACATATCTTGTGTTCAAATAAATAAGAGCAAAAACAGAAGTTTTAAATCTAATTGGTATGACAAATATAAGTGGCTGTGTGGAAGTTTGCAAAACAACGGTTTGTTTTGCTGGTCTTGTCTTTTAGTTGGTGCGAAAAAAAATGTATGGAGTGATGGAGGGTTTCGTGATTGGAAGAACTTGGCAAGGAGCTTGGAGAGACATTCCACTTCGAAAGAGCACATTCAAAATGATATTTGTGTTAAACAGTTATCTAAACAGGCGTTCAGTATTTTTGAACAGCTAAATGAACACGCGAAGAGATCGAAAAATGAGTACAATGCAAAAATAGCAAAGAACGGAGAAGTCTTCAAGCGATTGATTGATTTAACTTGTCTCTTCTGTAAACAAGAATTGCCTTTCCGTGGGCATGACGAACCGAAGAGCTCTTACAATCAAGGAAATTTTAAAGAAATCTTCAATGTAATGCTCAATCATAATGAAGAAGTGAAATCCCATTGGAAAAATGGGGGCTTTTACTGGCTTGTCAAAAACAATACAAAATGACATTATTGATTTTATTGCGGGAGAACTGAAAGATGCTATACAAAATACTATAAAAAGTGCGCCATTTTTTCAATTCAAGTAGATGAAACAACTGACAAGAATGAAAAAGCTCAATGTTCAATCATTTGCCGTTGTGTTCATAGAAATGGACATACAAAAGAACATTTTCTAGGTTTTTATGATGTTGGCCAAGACAAAAGTGCAGCAGGCATTTGTCAGCAGATTGTGGAAATATTACAACCATTTGATTTTCAAAATAAACTTATAGCGCAGATTTTTGACGGAGCCAGTGTTATGTCATCTGAATTGAATGGGCTTCAAGCAAAAATTCGCAGCTATGCTCCTCAAGCTCTTTTTACCCATTGTTTGGCGCATCGTTTAAATCTAGTATTGCAGCACAGCTGCCGTAACATAATATTTAATTTAGCTGTTAATATTAATATTTAGCTGTTAATATTTTCTTTGGCACTTTACAAGGAATTCCTGCCTTCTTTCACAAATCGACAAAAAGAACAGCCATCCTTGACCGAATCGTGGGAAAACGAATACCAACCAACAGTGAAGTAAGATGGAATTGGTTTATAATATTCTCCAAACAAAATCAATAGATCTTCAAATGTGCATGGATCACATATCTATTTGCCAAACAGCCATACAAGATATGCGAAATGACGAAACATTTCAAAAGTATATTAGAAAACACAAACAGCAACTGGACATTCTCCTTGTGCTTTGAGAAATAGACTTGAAACCAACAATTCAACATCTTGCCATTATCGAAAGAATTTTTATGAGATCATTGATAATATTACTACTCAAATAAGGACAAGATTCTCGAACATGGCATCCTTAAAGTTTCTGCAGCTATCCAACTCAACCCAATTTGCAAATTTCCCCCCAAAATTCCCGGAAGATGCCTTAAATTCCTTGATAGCTACCTATGGAAACTTCTTTGACAAACAGTTTCTACGAAATGAGCTAATGGCTGTTTATGCAGGAGAAAACAAACATCTTTTTCATAACACTGATATTGAAACTATATTGAATAACATTGTTGAAAATGACTTGTGCGATACACTACCCCAAGCTTATAGACTTTTCAGTCTCATTGCAACCATCCCAGCCACTACTGCATCTGTTGAAAGAAGTTTTTCTTGTCCAAACCGCATTAAGACATGTTTAAGAAATACTATGGGGCAGGAGCGACTTTCAAGCTTGGCATTAATTTCCATAGAAAAGGAATTACTAGTGAAGCTATCGAATCAACCTTGCTGGTATGAAAATACCATAAATAGGTTTGCTGCTGGTAAAGAAAGGAGAATTGATCTTCTTTTCAAGTAGAAGACGTAAGTAAAACCAATTGATGATATTTCGTTTTATTTTCTGATATTTTAATAACTTTACTCCATGTTGTTTAGTTAATTTATAATAACGGTTAGTAACTTAACGGTAATATCTATATTATGAATAATTTTGTGCAGATTAAGCCATCTTAATTTAAGTAATTAAGTAACTATCCTCGCACTATGTAATAAAACATAGCAATAATTATTGGTGGGTCTCCCCACCCTCTCAGACCACGAGCCGCCACTGCTACAAACTGACATCTCTAAGTATCCAGATATGGTAAAAAATGTTCGGTACAGGTGTCGTCAGTTTCTTATCACTATGTGCATACAAATTAGAAAAAGATTTGATTTAATTAACAAATTATGGTGGATGTGCTCCTTCTTGTCACCAAGAAAGGTTTTATATAAGATCTAGGGAGGCTATGCCTTCCCTCTATGACTTAGTGAAAGCTGTACCTCGCATCTACCAAGGTAATATCCATCATTTAGATGATGAGTGAAGAAATTTGTACACTACCACATTACCACAAGACCTCAAAGACTGTAATTGCGAGATAACAGAATTTCATAAAAAACTAATGAATGTTAAAGACAATGAGGGATCACATAAATTTATTATATTATCATAATTTGCAGTGGCGGCTCGTGACTTTCAGTTATGGGGGTGCTGCCTCAGAAATTGCGAACAATTGTGTCGATTATATATATATATATGAGAGAGAGAGAGAAAGTCGAATAGATAAATAGATAACTACTCACTACTCAGTCATAAAAATAAGTAAAATAGTATCATAAAATCAATTATAGGGTACTTACGCTTAACGGGTAATTTCGAATTTGCCAAAAATTTTATTTATAAACAAATTCCATTCTTCTGTTTTAATTCTGAGCGAAAAGGTCTATTACTTTTTCATGGAAATTCTGTGTACTGTTGATCAAATTTTTCTCTATTGAAATCATTGCAAGAGCATTTAGTCTTTCCTGATTCATAGTGCTCCTTAAGAACGTCTTTATTCTTTTTAATGTTGAATGGCAGCGTTCGGCCTCGGATGTAGTCATGGGGATAGTCAAAAGAATTTTTATGAGCTCATGCTTTTCAGTTTTTTCTTTCATTTTGCTTATATTTGTAAAACCACTTTTTGTCCACGTCAAGTCACCACCGAGTAGTAGACACGGGAAACAAAATAATTCATTTTTAACTTTACAACCACAAAGCCAACTTTTTCTTTGGTACCATTCTGAATTAAAACTACGAATATATTTCTTATTGTTACTTATTCCGGGCTGAGATATTTGAATTTCTGGTGTAGGGCGTCCTTCAGTTTTAATAGCTATTTTTTCTTGAAGAGATAACTGAAAAATTACGAGACTGAATTTTACTCACCGTCACCCGACTCACTTCTGGGGCTAGCGCAGCCATGATAATAGAATAGGCGCCTAGTTAAAATTTCAAAAAACAAAAAGTCACTTGCGAAAAAAATATTCTAAGAAATGAAAGCTATATATTGTAAATAATCCAATTATTATATAATTAACTTCAATTTCACGACAAAAAATAAATGATAACGAATCATTGATAAATGCAATTCGGAAATTAAATTTTGAATTAGCAAACGATACAGCAACACAACTACCACGTCAAACAAACAAATCGGCACTGCTCTGTCCACAGTGCTTTGGATCCTCTTAAACCCGCGATTCTGACTCGCTCTTCGTACGTCCGCCACCGAGGTTTCAAGCGTTTCGAACAAAATCTGGAACTGTTAAGTACGCGGTTCCACGGGAAGGCTGAAGCTACTTTCGTGATTCATTCGTTCGGTATTGAAATAGTTTAAGGAGAAAAGGATATAATCTGATTTAAAAACTCAAAGTTCATTAAAAAAAAACAATCAGAGAGGCTATTTTAAATATTTAAATATAAAGATCATAAGATCATGGGGGTGCTGCAGTTCCACAGTGCCTACCTGCGAGCCGCTCCTGATTTAATTTGCCTTGCAGGTATTATTTTTACCTACATCGAATGCTGACGCAGAACGACTTTTTTCAAAATTAAATTTAATGAAAACTAAGTCACACAACTTCTTGCACTTTCCATTTATCAATGAGCTTATTATAATGTCTGAAGCTGTGAGAGCACAGGGTGGTTCCCTGAAATTCAAACCCAGTCAGGACATGATTAACAGTATTTAAAATTGGTAATAGGGAAGTACTTTGTGTAAATATGGTAAGGGATGATATGATATTTTTATCTATTTTGTAAATATGAAATCTGTAGTAAAACATGGAAATTAACAAAGTTTGTATTAATTCACACCAAAAAATGTAAATGATACGTATATATATATATATATATATATATATCATACAACAAGGCATCTGATGGATGTTAAAATATTTAAACTAATTATAAATTTGATTGCTGACAGACTCATTATTATTCTCCCTGAAATACAGAGTGATATACATTTCAATTTGTAGTACCTGTATGAATAACAGAATAACTTAAATTAAATTAGTTATACCTATACCACATTTTCTAAAACTAAAATAACCAGAGAAAACGTGCCGAATTGTGACGTCATATACCGTATGCGGCATAGCGGCAGCCTTGCTCTCAATCTGTCTTTCTGGCCGTAAACTCGGGGGAAGAAGGTTGCGTTCTTCTGTCATTTCTTTCTAAATAATATATTACTTTTATTTTTAAACTCAAAGTTTTTCCACTTTGTAAAGTATATTTTTTAACTCGAACCCTATTTTAAACTGTAGGTTCTTTGGAAATAATAATACAGTAGATATATTTTGGTATTTTTCTAGAATATTTTCATTTATTTTAAGTTATTATAAAACAACAACAAAAACGCAGTTTTTTTCCGGGTTTAGGGATTGTAAGGTGTGTTTTTTGTGTTTTTTGGGGGGAGGGCGAATTTTAGATGTTTTGTGGGGATTGTGGACGAGATAAGACGGGAAGTGGGCACTGTCTGGGTGTCTATGGTGCGTTGATGACGGTGAGGAGTGTTCGTAGTCTCTATACTTCATAATTTATATTTATATTTACGATAATACTAATAATTAAATAATTTTTAGTATATATATATATATATATATATATATATAATATATATATATATATATATAAGCCACTAAAAACACTAATGATCTGTTTGGAGATTAGAGGAATTAAAAGGGATTAAAAAAGTTGAGTGCCACTCCTCACCCTCTCCCCTCACTGCCAGAGCCACCGATCACCCGTCACTCCTTTCCACCCTACCGCTCCTTGCCCCTCTCCCTCTCTCCCCCCAAACCCTGAAAAACTCTCTTTTCGCACCCATACTACTGTATAACAGCGATGACAGTGATTCCATTTTTGTTTCAAACGCATTATTTGGCTGCATTACACTTTGCAGAGGCAACAAAGGTGTTAAAAGTGATAAGGAAGATATAAATGCATGAAGTGTGAACCGTATAATGCGTTCAGAAAAATTCTCTCTCTCTCTCTCTCTCTCTCTCTCTCTCTCTCTCTCTCTCTCTCTCTCTCGCTAGTGCATAAAAACTAACTACATATTACATGCATTAAACGTGAAAAAGGTCTGGCAGGTAAGTTCTGCGTCCCCTAATTACAGGTAATCTCCGAGCCTCTGTTACGCTTCCAAATGAACTTTTATTACAAAGAATAAAGTAAAGCCAAAATAAAACACGGAGACCAAATGCATTGACAACTTTAATAAAAAATTATTTCCGCACCAGAACTGTTGTATCTTACAAGAATTTTCATTACACATACGACAATTTCGTTCTTTCTTCCTCCTTACCTAAGTTTAATGTGTAAAAATTCCTTGAATTTCGTCTCTCCATTCCGACAAAGCGTCTCCGGACCCCGTTTTGGAGGTTAGTTGGTTGTTTTGGCTTGTTGAATGTCCTCCGACTACGAGGGGGAATTGAGGCGGGCGATAACGCCGCAAATTAAGGGGAGTAAGACTAGGTATAAGTCGGAGAGTGACGCAGTTGAGACAGGAAAATCGTCAACAGCGGACTCGTCAATGTCATCCCTCATGGAGGGAAGGACTGCACTCACTTTGAAAGTGTTGTCAGTGCTCTCGCTTTCTAAAGTAATCATGTATAATCAATTCGTAAGTGCGTTCTTACATGGGAATGAAGAGAACGTCTATTAAAACCCACATCACTTAAAAAATAATGACTGAACACCGCCGAAAATCGGGATTTCATAAGGACATTTCAAGTTCATACAGTAGACATGAGTCTTCATTTGCAGCTTCTCAATTTCAGATTCGAACCGAGCACCTCTTGAGTAGAAAGCGAAGGCTCTACCACTATGCTACGAAATGGTAAAAGCAAGTACGGCTTGACGCATATTTTAACACCAGAGGGAACGCAGCTCTTTCACGTCCAGAGGTGTTTACCGTCTAATTCCCCTTAGGCCTTAACTCGATGCCATAGCGGCATTTTATTGAAATCTTCTGGTATAACACTGGGGTCCAGAAACGCGCGAAAGTATTAGCATTCCATAGAACGGTGAAATGTTGAAATATGCCCCAAGTTGTACTAGCTTTTACTTTGTCAAGGAGAGATGGTAGCGCCTTTCTACTCGAGAAATTCTGGGTTCGAATGCTAGCGATCGTAATTTTTCATATAGTCATAAATGCTTAAATTGGTCGAACATTTGTATAAATTGTCCGTGATCATATTTTACCTAGTATGTCGAACAGGCTATATAAGAGTACCTCATATTTTCAAATTTTTAATCACTTTCGCTCTTGTTAAAGTATGGGGGGAGAGGGGGAGGGGGGGCTGTATAAGAAAGTTTAGAGAAAGCATCTTACCGTATACAGTGATTATTTTTTCGAATTATATCCGCGTTAGGATTTTAATTAAAAAAAATTTTAGTCAAATAAGTAGTTATTTATGCTTCCTCAGACTTTACACACCCTTTGGTTTGTTTTAAGTTAGGTTACGCTACGTTAACTTAGGTTAAGTTAAACTAACCTAACCTCAAGAAAGTGGGTCGTACAAGAAAATCCAATTTATTTACAAAGTTCAATCTAACTGATATAAAAGGTTGCTTAATATTGGCGCTGTTGAGGGATTTATATATATACAGGGTGGGCCGTAAGTTTCCATACATAGGAAAAATTAAACGTTTGTTTTTATGTTTCAGATACCCTAAGAATATGCGTTTGACGTAAGATCTTGTTTACTGATGAAGCAAATTTTTACGTCAATGGAGAGGTTAATCGGCAAAACATACGTTATTGGAGTAATGCTAACCCTAACTGGCTGAGTCCGACGAAGATGCAAGGTGCCGGTAAAGTGATGGTGTGGGCCGGGATATGGGGTGACAGAATTATTGGACCAATTTTTGTCAGTGGAAATCTTAATGCCGAAAGGTATCTTAACATGTTGCAAGAAGAGATTTTCCCATCCCTGCTAAACGAGGAAGGTAACTTCCCAGTTTACTTCCAGCAAGATGGAGCTCCACCTCATTATGGTCTTCACGTGCGTCGGTATTTGGATCAGCAGTTTCCGGATGCTTGGATTGGTCGGCGTGGTCCTGTGGAGTGGCCTCCCAGATCCCCAGATCTCACCCCCCTTGATTTCTATCTTTGGGGGCACTTGAAGGCCATGGTGTATCAGGAAAAGATACGAGACATAAATCATCTAAAGGAACGTATCACCAGCGCCATTACAAGCATAACGTCAACTGTGCTAATGCGTGTTCATCAACAGTGGGGAACACGTATTGAAATGTGTTTTCAAAACAATGGCAACCATGTAGAGCATATTATATAAATAAAAATGGTTGTCCATAAAAAATGTTTATTTTTCCTATGTATGGAAACTTACGGCCCACCCTGTATATATATATATATAATATATTATATATATATATATATACAAACTCAGAATGGTCCCCTGAGAAACTTATATGTTAAACACAGACCGTGCATGGAACAAGGAACTCTTCTGGGAAATTACATCCACTATAGCTCGAATAAGTAATGATAAATGACAAATACTATAGTATTTGTCATTACTTATTCGAACTATAGTGGATGTAATTTCCCAGAAGAGTTCCTTGTTCCATGCGCAGTCTGTGTTTAACATAACCTTTGGTTAGCTTCCGCCCGAATTGTTCATTCTGTCGAAGGTCAAGCTTTTCACTCCACCTTAGACCTACAGTTTAACGTGGAATCCGAACCACGCCCCATCAGCAGCCAAGCATCTTAACCACTAAGCCACTTAGGGTACCCATTTATCTACCAACCACTTTCTTTACTGTGTGGAAGGATGAACAGCTGGGTTTTGCTGCGCGCCGGCTGCCGTCGGGTCTCGAACCCGGGGCCGATGGATTCGTAGACAGCTACGCTAACCACACCACCACCGAGGCGCATATAGTTGTGCGAAAAAGTAAGTGAACCCATTCATTGCAATCGATTTGTTTGGCTGTGTCTGGAGAATGTTTTGTTCGTACATATGACAAACTTTTTGTATATCTGGCAACATTATCCTACCATTCGAAAATAGTTTACGCCTGTATAATTGCACCTTAGTGACCTCAGTTGTGAAAAGGAGGTCGCGCAGAATTGAACTACGTATATATGTATCGTCGTAAATTTGTTATACGAAGGTGATTTGCTTACATATTTTATTCCATATAAGGTTAAATTCGTAGTATGAACGTGGTGATATTATTTTAATGTGATTGGTCACCTTTGTAATTAGTTTCTCGAATTACCTACTGTATTGTATAAAAGGCCATTGTCAATGCTCATACATCTGGGGAGAGGTACAAGAAGATATCAAGGAAATATGGAATCCATATGTCAACTTTTTGTCAAATTAATTACAAATTGAGGGACTAAAAATGACGATAACCTTGCCTGGGAGTGGTCGACTACCGAAGGATTAGGAGACTCGCTCGTGAGGTTAGCACTAATCCGAGAGTGACACCTAAAGATCTCGAACGATCTTTGGCAAACGCCAACACACAAACGTTCATCGTTCGACAGTACAAAAAACCTGAACTGATCAGGCCTTCATGAGCGGGTCGCACGATAAAAGCCGCTGTTGTCGAAGAAACACGGTCGACAAACGAAACTTCGGTAGGGCTCACCTGGACGACACTCTTACCATCTGGGAAAAGTTACTTTGGACGGGTGGAACAAAGATAGAGCTCTTCGGCCATGATAACAAACGCAAACCGAATACAGCCTTCGAAGATAAGAACGTATTGGCTACGGTAAAGCAAAATGGAGGAACTCTTATAGTTTAGGATTGCTTTGCCGCTTCAGGGTCCCGCAGACTCGCCGTTATCAACGAAAAGATGAATTCGATACAGTATCAGCGGATTTTTTAAGAAAATGTCGCTACATCCGTTCGCTACAGGCATCTTGGCCGTGGCTGAGTACTACAACACGATAATAACCAAAGCATATAAATAACACAACCAAGACCTGATTAATGAAAAAGAAATATCGTGGCCTTGAGTGGTCGAGGCAAAGAACCGACCTCAATCCGCTCGAGATACTTTGGAGAGACCTGAAGTGATCCGTACAAGCCAGAAAACCATCAAACATGACACAGCTGAAAGGATTTTGCAGAGAAGACTGGTCAAAAATCCCTCGAACATGACGTCAACCTCTAATTCGTGATTACAGGAAATGTCTTCTTGCTGTCATTGCAGCAAAGGAAGGGACTATGTACTGGGTATTGATTTGAAAGGTTCATTTACATTTGCGCGCCTACCGTGTTTGGTAAGTACATTAAACACTATTAAATGTTTCTTTGAGAAATTGCATTTCAACAACAGATACATGGTTAAATATGCATTAGTGGACAGGGTTCAATTATTTTTTCGCACAACTCATATATATATATATATATATATATAAGGAAACTTCAATAGCTTGTAAATAAAACTTTTTGAGTTCTTCTTTATTTGTATATCTTGCTTTTCGCTCTAGCTTTGGTAGTTTTTTCATAATAAATATTTAAAATTGGGAAGATCATTTGTAATCACTAGCTACATGCATATATATATATATATATATATATATATATATATATATAGAGAGAGAGAGAGAGAGAGAAGAGAGAGAGAGAGAGAGAGTATATATTCTTATGTACTATAATATGATATGAATACAATTTTAATATTTTTATTACTATTATTATTTTCATGTGAACTACGATACTAATAGTTTATATTTCAATTTAAGTTGGTCCACTTATTTAGAAGAGATTATGTAACAGTATTATATATTTATAAATTTTATATATATATATATATATATATATATATCTCAGGGATGAGGAACTGAAAAAAAATCTTTTCGATTTCAGTTTTAGATTTTTTGTCAGTTTTAGTTTTTTTCGATATTAATTTTCCATCGAAATTGTGGCTACTCAAATCTTTAGTACTTATACGGGCCTTATGAATGCCTTCCTTTACAGACATCACATGAATAACATAATGTAACGGTTCTTTAACACCTCAGAAGTTATATCGTTGTAGTAAAAAACAAAATCATTTTTTCCCAGATCATTCAGTCAAATATTTGTACACTCTGTTGCTTTTACTTCGTCCCATTCTATATACAAATGTACTGTAAATATAAACATACGAAGCGTCTCCAATAATATCTTTTCGTCTATGAAAGTTTAAAAAATGAACTGCTATTTCAGAATTCAGCCGAAGGTATTTACTTACAGATGCGGACTCGATAGGCGAGGTTAATCCTGACCTGACCTCCATAGTCATGCAAAAGTTCCCAGTTGTTAAAATGATAAAAATAACCTGTCGTTTATCAGTTATAAAAATAAGTCTTTAATGTATAAGGGTCTGCATTAATCATTTACTTTGCCAGGTTACTCTATATCTTTCATTAGAGCGGGGGTTCCCAACCTTTATTCTGCTGCGTACCCCTCGATGGCTTCGACAAATGCCCCGTACCACCGCCCTACTCAAAATTGCTCAAAAGACGGTGCAGCCGCTACATCGTCTTTTGAGAGTACTTTTCCATGTGAAGGTTAGTGGTTAGTTCCAAAGCAGGATCCCTATTTGGGAACCCCCTGTATTAGAGTTTATCACTTAAAGCGTGTATAGAGAGGAATTTGTTGTCAATTGGCCAGAGGCCTATTAAAATATCTCACGGGAAAATGTTTAAAATATTGCTTTTGTTTTTCTTTGCTTATTCTCTAACTCGCCCTTCTATTTTATATGATTTGTTATTGTAAATAAAATTGTAAATAAAACTTAAATAATTGTAAATAAATAATTGTAAATAAAACTTAAATAATTATCTATATTTACTTCAGTTTCGATGACGGTTTTCAGTTTTTCATTTCATCTTATTTCAGTTTCAGTTTCGATTTCAGGTTTTTCATATTTTTCGATTTTTTTTTTCAATTTCATGTTTTCTAATAATTTCAGTTTTATCGGTTTATCGGTTCTAGTACTTAGCGATTCCCCATCCCTGAGACTTCAGGGCTACGTCGTAGCCAATGTCGTAACACCGCTTCCCGTCAATCAGCGAAGTTAGGCATATTGGGCCTGGGTAGTAGTTGGATGGGCAACCATCCTCCGCATCCAGGTAATGTAGCGACCCGCGGTTCGGATTCCACGTAAAACTTTAGGTCCCGTCCTCATATGACCTTAGATGTTGCGAAGGAGGTGAAACAACTCCGTCATTAC
This sequence comes from Bathynomus jamesi, assembly GCA_023014485.1. Classification (NCBI taxonomy): domain Eukaryota; kingdom Metazoa; phylum Arthropoda; class Malacostraca; order Isopoda; family Cirolanidae; genus Bathynomus; species Bathynomus jamesi. Next base: position 2,116,409 of record JAJOZX010000018.1, on the reverse strand, counting down.
ATTTTATTGTTCTTAAAATGAGAGGCAGTTTATTTAAACCGGATTAGTAGTCTCTTTACACATTGAACTTGAACAACAGTTGTTAAAAAACAAATTTGAGAAGGAAGGTAATTAGATACTCAGCTTAACGTTAAAGAAGTTTACAATTAACAAAAACAAAGTGAATAAAACATTAACGCAACGAGTGTTCAATATGTCCTCCATTATTATCAATGACCAATTGTAGCCTTATGCGTCATTGGGGACGTTTAGTTGACAAAATTTACGGACAATATTCAAGATATCAATCAGCTTCGAAAGTGTATTTTAACAGCGTGGAATGGAAGTCGATCAAAACACCATTTCTACAGCAGTTCACTAGTGGCGCACAAGGCTACAATTAATCATTGATAATAATGGAAGACACATTGAACACTTGCTGCGTTAATGTTTTATTAATTTTTTTTTGTTTATTGTAAACTTCTTTACGTAACGTTCAGCTAATTCTCTAATGTAGTGTTTGTATACGGAATTTAAATAATTATTTTTAATATAATTTGTTAATTGAAATTTATTATGATGATTTTAATAATTTGTTAATTAATTTGATTATTTTGGATAATAATTATTTAAAAAAGAAGACGAAAGAGAGAGTTTAAAAGGGCGTTTTAAAAAGGTAACCAATCATGTAAAAGCTTACAGTACAGCCTTTTCTTTTAACCAATAAATGAATGTACTGTATAAGAGTTGGGTTGACTACCTTTTTCGCGGGGCATTTTGATACCAACAAACAGATTCCTGCCGGACTGTAATTATATGAAAAGTTACCTAAAAAATACTTTCCTGGGACTCTCTCTCTCTCTCTCTCTCTCTCTCTCTCTCTCTCTCTCTCTCTCTGGGTAACTCACTCGGTTGACTCGGGTATTTCAGGGAACTGGAGTAGGTAGAGGGAAGGAGAGCAACATTTTGGAAGAATTCGGGTGTCGGTGAGGAACAGGAGGAAGAAAACGAACCATTATAAACTAGGCCGAAATTGGAAAGTTTTCAAAATTGAGAGTTCATATTAATCTTTGATAATTAACTTATGGAAGGAGTGCGTGGATTGTATTAAATTCATAAAGAATTTAATACAAGAATGACTGCCATCATAAATGTCGTGTTCCTTTTTAATACATTAACTTCTATTACCGTTCTACTTCTTTACGTGTATTCTCTATACGAAATAACGCCATCCCTACTCTAAACAGCGGGGCCGAGGACATAAATAATACATACTCGCTTTTCTTAAAGTCGTTTATTAATTTTGGCTTTGTAATTTACGAATGGGGATTTTAATTTATTGTTAATTTAACCTACGAGAGAGTGAGACAGAGAGAGAGAGAGAGAGAGAGAGAGAGAGGAGAGAGAGAGAGAGAGAGAGGACAAATCAGGAATGTACTTACGTGACTGTTACTTACCCGGTCTTTAAATTATATAATTTTGGACTTAAATCTATCATATCTTATACCTGTCACAAAAGGAAGGATCTGTTTGTTGGTATTAAAATGCCCCTCAAAAAGGGTACTCAACCCAACTCTTATACATTCACTTATTGGTTAAAAGAAAAGGACGCACTGTAAGCTTTTACATGATTGGTTACCTTTTTAAAACGCCCTTTTAATCTCTCTCTTTCGTCTTTGTTTGAAATTATTGTCATAAAAAATGATCAAATTAATTAACAAATCATTAAAATAAAAATATTAAATTCCAATTAACAAATTATATTAAAAATAATTATATTAAATTCCATATACAAACACTACACTAATTACCCACCTTTTAGAACTTTACCTTTTAACAACTGTTGTTCAGGTTGTAAAGAGACTTCTCATCCGATTTAATAATCCGGTAGTTGATAAACTACCTTTCATTTTAAGGACAATATACTGTAAAGGGTCTAATAGCATTTATGTTTCATTTAGTTATCCTTAGAATTGTGCTTTTGTTAGCCCTGTGAAAAAGGTAGCCACATTTTGGGACAGGGTATATATATATATATATATATATATATATATATATATATTTAGGAGAAATCCAATGACAAGGAGAAATGTAAATGCCATGAAAAGTCTTCTTTAATGCGCAACGTTTCGAGCAATACGCTCATCTTCAGGCTGTTTAATAACAATGTGAAATTAAAATCAATATTGAATGAAAAACAAAACAGAAAATTTCTATAACCTATTCATAAAGACAAATTTTAAAAGACTGAGAAAAGAGGGTTAAATTCTAAGTTATACAGATTTACATATAAAAATTAAGAAGCTATTTTTAAATACATATAGTAAATGTGAAATTAATACACTGGAAAAATTAACAATAGTACACTGGAATAATGAAACTAACTAACCTTACACTGCAGTTTCCGAGGCTAACTGATTGAGCAGAGGCAATACGGGAAAAAACAAGAGATGGCGAGGGCGATTGGGGAAGGGGGGATTATAAGGAATTGGGGAAGGAGGAGGGATCATAGCAAATTGAGGGGGACGGCAGATGAGTCAACATTCAGACTAGGGGACAATGTTTTAATGAAAAGCGATTCCAAAATTCTTAGTGAGTTGGGACAAGTATTACAACCAAGAATTTTAAAATTGTCTAAAGTGACATCAGTTTTACATTTTATGCTGTGTTCGCGAATACTCGAAGCTTCTTTAGTTTTTAAAATTTTACCTGTTCGGCCACTTATTCCCATATGCGAATAAAATCTAGCCCTGAGAGAGCGAACAGTGCTGCCAATGTAATTCCCAAGGAGACACCTAGGGCAGGTAAATAAATATACAACACCGCTACGCAACGAGTCAGGGGTTCGATCCTTCGCTGAGAAAAAGCTACCTAAAGACGTTTTATTAATAAATATGATGCGGAAATCAGTATGATAAAAAAATTTCCTTAACAATTTTGTAAATTTAAGCTTAAATTCCTTATTCAAAGGACCCATTTCAGGTACCAAGAAATATTTTATATCCTTCGGCACTGTAATACATGGAAGTTGAGGGCTATAAACATTATTTAAGAAGGATCTAATTAGTTTGTCTACATATTGAACAGGAAAACTATTATTAGTAAAGTATGATCTTAGATTATTAAATTCATCATTAAGTAAGGTAAAACTAGAGGTCAAATTATATCCTCTGAACAGGAGAGTTTTAATACAAGACATCTTATAGTTGAAATCAGTAAAACTAAAGAAATTCATGCCCAAACCAGTGAAAGTGGGTTTCCTGTAAACTGATGTAGTAATAGAATCACCGTTTTTCGAAATTAAAAGATCTAAGAAGGGGAGGGAGCCATTTTGCTCAGTTTCCATTGTATACGTTATATTGGGGTGCAAAGAATTTAGGAAGTTGAAGAATTGTTGCGCTTGTACCGCATTATCAAAGACTGCTATCGAATCATCAACGAAGCGTCGATAGAAAATTGGCTTGAGATGAGTGGGAGATTGTCTAAAAATTACACTTTCTAAATGAGTCATAAAAAAATCAGCTGCTAACGGTCCGACAGGTGATCCCATCCCTACTCCATCAATTTGTTGGTAAACCTTATTGTTGAAAGTGAAATAGCATTGTTTGAAGACCAATTCTAAAAGTTCCTTAAAATGAGACAATGAAAAACCATGAAAATTATCAACTGAGCTAAAAACCCTATCTAAAATAATGGCAATAGTTTCAGATACAGGTACATTTGTGAAAAGCGACTTTACATCAAAACTGACAAAAAACTTTTTTGAATCGAAGTTTTTACCAAGGAGGTCTTTTTGGAAATCAAACGAGTTATTTATAGTGTAAGCATTTATAGTGTAAGCATATATATATATATATATATATATATATATATATATATATATCTTCGCCTAAATTCAAATAATTTTTAAAAATTATTTTGAAATTTAGATTTTAAAATTTAATTTCTGTAAATTCAGAAAAAAATTATCATTAATTAAAAATAATAAATTTCGTTCATTCCACATTTGAATTACTTTACTTACCTAATTAATTAATGCATTATATTAATTATTTATAATTATTTATAAAGCAGGTAATAATTCAATGGTATTTTTTTATTATTATTATTATTTTTATTATTTGGGAAAGGTTCAATAATCCGCGAATTCTATTAACTGACTTAATTTATAGGATTTTTTTTTTTTTCGACCGCGGATTATCATAATAGTTGGTTTCTTGGAAGCATAAAATCATGCAATTTGTGCTTTCAAACAGCACTTCTTTAATTTTTTTTATGGACACGTTTTTATGGACAGTAATCTTATTAAGTTCTTTTTTGTGGGAGTGTTTGTCAAAAAAAGGCATTTGGAATGGCGGAACACAGCATGAAGTGAGCAAAGTCCCTGCTTGCGATTGCGGTGTATTCAAGCAATGAAGGAACGACCATGCATGCAGTCCATGGGCGTGAGAAAGAGAGAGAGAGAGAGAGAGAGAGAGAGAGAGAGAGAGAGAGAGAGAGAGAGAGAGAGACTGCAGGCGAGCGAGCCATGATTGAATGCAGGATGAGCAAAGCGAATGTTAATGCTATAAAGAAGGAACGGGGGAGGAGGGGAAGGGTCAGACAAGGGGCTAACCTGCTACGAACGCAGACGAAGTCCAAAGGCAAAAAGATTTAAAGAAAGAAAAAAGCGAGAAGAAGAAGAAGAAGAAGAAGAAGAAGGAAGAGAAAGAGGAGGAGGTTTTTCCTCTCAAATCAGCTGATGGAAAAGGCGTTTGTCCTCTCTTCTAATTTCGAGAGAGAGAGAGAGAGAGAGAGAGAGAGAGAGAGAGAGAGAGAGAGAGAGAGAGAGAGAGAGACAATAAGTATATAAATACTTAAAACACATACGGTATTGCTTCTTATTTTGGCATATTGTTGGCATCTGACAACATTGCTGCCAAATGTATTCATGTCCTGATTCAATAGCTGTTTTAAGGTCTCGCATTTGTAGTTTAAGTAATTGTGAGATGAAAGCATAAATAATGGTAACACATTGCGTCACTCTAAAAGGACCGACGTTATAATGTTGTTAAATGACAGTCGTGTCTGCTTATATAGTTTAGCAAACACCATTCACATGAGGTCATCGAGTAACTTGTTCCTGGGAAGCTTCATTTTATTGCTACACACGTGAACCAAACTTCTTAATTGACCTTCTTGCACTGAAGGAAACATCCTAACTTCCTCACTTACCCTACAAAAACGTAACTTTAAATTCAGCAGTTAAGGGATAGCGTAGTTCATCCGACCTCTTTTTTAAAGTTTTCCATATCCAGAATCACTCATACCAGGGGCCGCCGAGAGCTGCCACGGGCCCCGGGGAAGGATTGGTATATGGGCCCACCTGTTTACTCAGTATTTTATTATGAATGTTTTTTGTGTACATAACAAGCAAACTGATTATATGTCCAAGTCACTATTCAAAACATACAGTGTGAATAAACAACTCAGAAGAAAATGACCATTTTATTTTTCGAATCAATTATATTAATTCTATCACCATACAATTTACAAATGCAGTACCAGTCCATGCAGACAAGACAATTGTTTACTGCAAGATTTCCACAATTAGAAGTGTACTTTCTTTGCCTTCTCTCCAGCAAAGTGGTAAATGATGCTGATAAAATTTAAAGTACGGACTAACTGGCTTTCAATTACAATGGTTCCCAGATAGATCTGTCAGTCGGTCTTGGGCATTGGTGGACCGCAGATAATATTTTATCTCTTTCAGTTTGACTATGATAATCTCTATAAAATGTATGTTCATTAATTATATTTCCTCTCTGTTAGTTAATCAACTGCGTTATTAATATTTTTAGATTTTATCCCCCCTCTTTCTGGGCCCCCTAGAGGTCCTGGCCCAGGGGATTTTTCCACGGTATCCGCACCCTCTCGGTGGGCCTGCTCATACCATGGTTCCAACCACTTAACCGATCTCAGAGTTTCACAATCAGTTTCTTAGCCTCAAAAACAAACTTTTTGCGGTTCTTTATTTTCTGTTCATACCATTAGTTACTGTACTATGGCTCAGACACTTCTCTTGTTATGAGGGTTTCAGTGTCTATATCCCCATGGGGTACATAATCCTTTATGTCATGGACGACACATTAAACTGAACAGTAATAGTACAGTAATGAAAAAAAGTTCGACTGTACATCAGCCGGTAAAGAGTTCATAACAAAATATTTCTCGTAATCAAATAGTTACTATATTTTCAATATGATTTTCAAGTCAATAACTTTGATTAACTGTTACGTACCCAATACCCCAAAAATACCCTCCTTTGTTTTTAATCTTCAGCTCCAAAAATAGGTTTCGCCTATACCCATTTCAGTTATAAAAACGACGACTAACATCAGGAACCTCTCTTTACCCCACAAGGATAGTGTGGGCGTGAATTCGGAGAATCACTTGAACCTGGGCAATCAAAGAGTAAGTGGTCGGTCCAACTCCAACCGCGACGGCGGTGGGGTCGAACCCGGACATCCGAAAACTGAATCATATATCTGGAACTAAACGAGACAGTTACATTTCTTCACTTTCAGAGTCAGAATTTATTAAATGATTTTAATTTTTTTTTTTTAGGTGTTAAATTTTTATGGTTTTTAAACGTTGAATAAAATTATTAGTGTTTTCATTGAATAGAAAATTTTAAGTTTATAATTCAATATTTTTTGAGTCAATGGTAATAAAAAACGTTTGTGAAACTCTTGGTTTTAATACTAGAAGATGGTTTTTCTATTAATCCTATTAATTATTAGATTCTCTCTATTGTTACATGTTTTGGGGTTGTTTAACCCCCTTCGAAACGTAAAGGTCACGTAGGATCCGAACCATCCGCGTATCACCACATCATTTGAACGCGGAGGATGGTCACCCATCCAGCTACCGAACAGACCCAGCGTCGCTTAACGTCGCTCATCTAACGGTGTTTTAAAGTGGTCTTATTGTAGTTTGAATTATAACTATATACAATACCTTTATTGGTTGCGGGTGAAAACTTTTAAAAGATTTGTTATCTTTGAGACGCGGAAGATAAGTGATTTATGAATTAGTAAAAACAAAAGCCAATGGATTAGACCCATTTTATCTATAGAACTTAGCATCAGTATAACCTGCAGAAGGTGTGTTGTAAGTACGTGGTGCCTATTGCCTATGTCATTTCGTCGGCAGTATCTGAGGCAAAATAAATCCAGTCATTTTTTAGATATGCTGATAAGCTCTCAGCGCCACAGTGCCACAGTGCCAAAATGCCACATCTTTTCTGTGCTTTAGTAGAACGGGTTGATTTCGTCACCCGTTGGTGGATGGATTTTTCACAAACGTCTCCTCCCGCATCGATCAAGTTCCTCAATTTCTTCGGATCAGGCGGCGGACGATAAAGGATATTATTTCGTTAACTTCGAAGCCCTCCAAAGTGGTATTAAATACACCGCCCTCTTCGCTACCTTCCCCCAACTACAAAGGGAGGGAAGATTTGGGGACGGTTCTCTTTCTATCGTAAATATATTTGAGTGTTTAATTACAACAGTTTATGTGTTGATAAAATGAAATATTACTGACAAATTGTTTTGTGTATTCACACACACACACACACACACACACACACAGTCACTTCCGGTATGTAACATCGGCAGAAATTCATGCTTAGCTTTGTTTTGTTTGCTATTATTGATTTGATTTAATTCCAATTCCGGAACTTAGGTTTATAACTTCGCCTAACCTAACTCGACCTGACCTAATCTAACCTCACTTGATCTAGCTCGACCTAACTTGTATTTTGGGAGTTTAACATTATTTAATTTCGATGGATTCCTTTCTCAGTTGATTCTCATCTCAGTTTTTCGACTTCGATCTTATTCCGTTCGATTCACTTCTGCTTACCAATAGACAGTATATACTGCATATACATATATATCAGTCAAGCAAAAATTAGTTATTTATGAGGTAGTAAAATGCTTAATTCGTCAACTTGCGAACACAACTTGACGACAAAACCTCTCATACCATTTCTGAGAAACGATTATATTCCAGCAAACGGAGGCATATTAACTAAACATGCGTAACCGTTCATAAAACGCCTATAAACTTTTTCAAAACGTCGCTGTTCCTTATTAATAAGGGACAGTGATGAGACCGCTGTCGGTAATTTCTGTGATTTAACTGAACTTGGATTCTATAAGCTGAAACTTTATATTTCTCAGAAGTCATTTGTTTCAAGCTCGCTAACCGCCTCCACCCACAAATCTTCCCCAAAGTAGAATAAAATAAAATAAGGGAGAGAAAGAAAAATAAGCGATTTTAACCGTGAACGAATGATATAAACGCTTCTTTTAAAAATGGTTTTCCAAACATCTTTTCTTTGTAATTCTTTGAACTAAAATGAAAACTAAAATCAGGATTTGATGTCAATGAAGGCGAAAACTTTGGTTTTCACACCTAAAAATTTTTTATTTTTATTTTTATTTCAAACTGATAAAAATAAATATCGTTAATAATATTTGCGTCAATAATATAATTCGTGGAGAGGGCCAGAAGTTGGCACACAGCGTTCAAGACTACTAATGCGGCCCACTGCGTTAATTCTTAGATTAACCAGCATCATCGGGAATCGAACCCCCGACCTGTCTCTTCGCTTCGCACATAGAAAAACAACTTTAACTCATCGAGCCGCGAGCGTTCGTATCATTTTGGTGATCCTAAAATTTATCTGAAGTAAATATTTTTATTTTTGATTCTAACCGAATACACTTTTTTTGAGTTAGAATTTAAATTCTGTAAAATAACTTTTAATATCATATAATTTTATCTTGGTTCATTAGCCACCTTTTTTGTGCGCTAAATTCACTCACTGCAATTTTATCTCTACAATTAATTAAAGTTCTCAGTCTTTAGTATTTACTGCAATATACCAAATAATAATGGTCGGGATTTTAAGCGTCTTCATACCGGTGGTGAAAGTCATGCAATGGAGGGGACCTACAGCTTTATGGAGTGTCCGAACCACCGGTCGCTACATCATCTGGACGCGGAGGACGGTCATGCATGCACCCATTCAACCGGTGAACAGACCCAGCGACGCTTAACGTCCTACAGTATTCAACTATTCATATGACTCGTATTTGGAGAGTAACGATACATATTTTAAAAATCGCCTTTGTTCGACGGGGTCCATAGATTAGTACATGGAGACACTGAGGTTGGGGGTTCGAATCTCAATAATGCTGGTAATACAGGAATTAGCGCAATTAGTTGGCCTGAGCGTTGTGCCAGTTTGTGGTCCTTTTGATTTATCATTAATATTACTATTATCATACATTACTGCAGTACATTTTGAAAATCTTGAAGATCCTGTTTGCAGAAGAGATTGCTATTTCATTGGCACGTCGCAACACCGCTTCCGGTTAAATCAGCGAGGTTGAGTGACATTGGTGCTGATCAGTAGTTAGATGGGTGACCGCCCTCCGCGTTCAGATGATGTGGCGACCCGTGGTTCGGATCCCGCGTAAAGCTCTAGGGCCTCTCCGTCACGAAAACGGTTGAAGAACCCAAAAATTAACAATATTATTGCATTATAAAGTCTAATATGATTAATTTTAAACATGTTTTACATTAGACGCCTTTTTTCAGCGAAAATTGTTGTGCTACTCTTTGTCTGAAAGGCGAGAAGCGTTTATTAATACTTAGTGAATCCGTACGTCACTTATAAGACAAAAGTAAGTGTTAAGTGCCTCTTTGTACGAGATATTCGTTTGTTCAGTAAAGTTTCGAAATTCGCGGACGATACGAAACTCGGCGGTAAAGCGTATGTTAGATTCGATTGAGAAAGTGACCTCAGTAAAGTCATTGATTGGTTGGATAAATGGCAAATGAAATTTAATGTCGATAAATTTTAAGTAATGCGAACCGGCAATCGAAATAACGAGTAAAGACTTTAAGTAATGGAGGAGGAATAGTTAGGTTTTATAGTTACTACAAATTTAAAGCTTCTAAAACAATGCGTCGAATCCAGTAAAAAACTAATGAAGTATTGGGTTCGATATCACGAAATTTTTAGTGCAAATCTGAAGACATCAAATTACCTTTTCATACTGTAAGTTCAACCACATTTAAAGTCTGACGTATAGTTCTGGTCTTCGTATATGAGGAAAGATATAGAAACACTTAAAAAAATTCGGAGAAGACCGACCAACCTCGTACCTGACCTTCGTAATAGAAGCTACGAACAAAGATTAGCAGAACTTGATCTGTATTCACTAGAAGAGAGAAGGCGGAGAAGCCAAGTTATTGAAGGTTTTAAGATATTAAATAGATTTTATGATGTAAACTTCGAACACCTTTTTAAATTGGGTAATGAGAATGTAACCAGGAATAATGGATTTAAAATTAAGGGTTGAAGGTTTAATAACAATAAAGCAAATTTATTTTTTTTATTATATCGTTAATTTTTTTTTTTATATCAGTTAACATGCTTAAGAATAGATTAGATACTATTTTTGCAAATCGAGGTCTGATCCAGAGTTGGACTTGGAGTTGAGAGGGAAAGGGCAAATCAGAGAGACGAATAAAAGATGCCCCGATAAGACGATGCTTCTTCTATTCAATAAATTAAAAAAGAGAAAAGTGTAGATTTAATTATGGAGTTCAGTTTAGTGTTTCGCTCTTTCCTTTTTGTCTTCTACTTTTTACTACCTCAAATTTTCGTGTGTGTTTGACTGTCTGTGTACACGAGGTAATGCGTATACATGGTGTGAAAATTATTGTTTCTGAGTAAAAGTTTACACTTGCATAAGTGTGAGCATTGTATGAGGAATTTAGTTGGAATTCTTCTATGACTGTCCACTTCCAAAGCTTTCCTACTTTATTTCCTCCTTTGACTGCCCTAAAGTGGATCGTCGGTTCTTTGGTAGCCTCTAACTTCTGTAAAGCTTCTGTAATACTTATGTAAGTGGCACTTGTGCCAAATGCACGATTGTGAGTGAAATCTATCTGAGAGGCATGTTTCCACGAAATATCTTACTCTTTTAGCACTTGTAAATTTTTAGAAAACCACTGAAATAGGGTATATATATATATATATATATATAATATAGAGAGAGAGAGAGAGAGAGAGAGAGAGAGAGAGAGAGAGAGAAGGGGCGACAAGCTTCACCTTCATGAAATGAGGAGTCATCGCACGGAACATTTGAAAGGTTGAACGGTATCATATATATACAGTATATATATCAGTGGCGTGCGGTGGGTGTGTCCACAGGGTAAGCGGTAGCTGCAAATATATATAATTACGCCAACCCGCAAGGAAAAAAATATAAAATTAATTATAAAACAGTGTTTAAAAAGGCTAATTAATTTCGGCTGGTCACAACCAAGCCCTTTTCAAAGCCATAAACTAATTAAAATATCTAAAAAAGTTATAAAACTTCCGTCCTGCGGAAGAGCTAAGGTTAAAATGACTGTGTGAAGGCATAAACACGGACAGAGAGATGGTAGCTGTCGTACGTCTGGCAGTTGGCAAAGGCAAACTATTCCCCAGATTTCAAACCTTCGAGATAAGAAATCTATAAATAAAAATCAGTCCTGTACATCTGGCAGCCGGTCACGACCCGAAATTGTCCTAAAATATTTTAAAATGTTAAAAATAAAGCTATCCATACTGTAGTACAACTTAATATTGGAAATGGTGTTTTCTGCCAAAATATAAAATGTCTCGTATATTTGTCTCTGTTCCTGGTCCCTGACCTTTGTGATAGGTTTAGAATCCTGGAAGTTAAAAATATGATTATGTTGTTCCCTATGGGATTTCATCAGTATCACCCCGATCTCAGGTCACGTTTGTGGGAATTAATCCTTCTCTGTAAATCAATTGTCTCCCCGATGTATTTTTGAGGGCAGCCTCCACATGGGATTTCATAAACTACGCCAGAATTGTTGGAGACTTTAGTAATAGGATGACGAATGAACGAAGACAATTTATTTGGCACAACGGAGACCAACTTAATCTGCTTTGGCAAGAGTGAGGAAAGCCCTTTGTTAACCTCAAAGGGCACTTTCAGGAATGAAACGTCTTTATCCCAGTTCCCAGTTTTGGGAACAGAGACAAATATAGGAGGATTTTATATTTTGGCAGAAAACACCATTTCCAATATTAAGTTGTACTACAGTACATTTTAAAATATTTTAGGGCAATTTCGGGTCGTGACCGGCTGCCAGATGTACAGAATTGATTTTTACTTATAGATTTCTTATCTCGAAGGTTTGAAATCTGAGCAATAGTTTGCCTTTGCCAACTGCCAGACGTACGACAGCTACCATCTCTCTGTCCGTGTTTATGCCTTCACACAGTCATTTTAACCTTAGCTCTTCCGCAGGACGGAAGTTTTATAACTTTTTTAGATATTTTAATTAGTTTATGGCTTTGAAAAGGGCTTGGTTGTGACCAGCCGAAATTAATTAGCCTTTTTAAACACTGTTTTATAATTAATTTTATATTTTTTTCCTTGCGGATTGGTGTAATTTTATATTGTTGCGGTTATTGCAATTAAAGGTTATATATGTGTATATATATATATATATATATATATATGATGAATAAAACCACGAAGGGAAAAGAAACACAAAGTGGTGCTCAAGCACTTTCGTCTAATGACATCCTCAGGAACACTGGAGTGAAAAGAGAGTTCAAGACAATATATAGGTTACAAAAATAAATATATATTATATATATATATATATATATAGTAAGTATAGAAATAAAAAATTGTGGCAGGAGCAAACACATTTGTACGGAAAAATGACAATTTTAGCACTTTGCCCGTGATCTGGATGATTTCCTCCTTCAGTTAAATGACCAAGTCCCCTCCATTAAGTTTACTTTAGAAGTGGAACAAGACAACTCAATCCCGTTTTTGGATGTGCGTGTACATAGGGATAGCCAGGTTTTAAGAAGGCCATATTTTCCTCAATGTTTCTCCTCGCTCTTAGGATCGCCAGTCCGGAATACATCGATGCTGAATTGGAAAATATCAACGGTATTGGAAGTGAGCTGTGTTACCCATCTGCGTTCATGGAATCTTGTCTTAATTAGGCTAAACGAACCTTCTATCGTGTGAATAATAACACTCGCACCTTGTCAAAGAATATTTTAGCACTTTCATTTTTCCCGGGCTTCTTAGGCATTGCTAATGTACTTAAACTTTTGGATATCAGTGTGTTTTTTTCATATAACAATATTGTGAAAAACATCATAGTACAAAATAGCCCTACCAATAATTTAGGCATTATCTATAAAATTGGGTGTAAGCAATGTGATTCCTTTTATATAGGTCAGACGGGAAAGGATTTGCAAACGAGTGTAAAACAGCATCAATATTCCGTTAGAACGGGACAGTTGTCCAGTGCCCTTTTTGTCCATTTGTCAGAGTTATCCCATTGTATTGATTGGAATAATGCTTCAGTTTTGTTTCACTCTAGCAACATTGTTAATAGAAATATTCTTGAGTCTGCTATAATTCAACTTACAAATAACTTTAACATGAGTAAAGGTCTGTTTCAACTCGATCCCGTTGCTCTGAATTCCTTCAAAATGGATTTAAACAAAAGGGCAGGTTGCTAAACCTTTGTTAAAAATTTGTTTTTCGTCTCTTTTTCCTTATAAATTTGTATATTTTTCTTACAATTTTATTTTTCAATTTATTGTTGTATGCGTATTTCTTATATACAGGGTGTACATAAAGTCAGGATCTATTTTTGTGAAGCACTTGGAAATTATATGGAATTCAATCATAAAATGATAAAGTGGTAACATTTATTAAATAATTAAGAGTAGGACTCGACGTGACGCCCATCAGTATCCCTGCACAGCTCAAATCGTTCCACAGCATTTCTAAACACATTCTGGAGCATTTGCGGGGTTATGTTATCTGCAGCAGTTCGTATACGTGTACGTAAGTTTTCAAGACTCGTAATCTTCGTCTGATAGACGTGCGATTTGATAAAGCCCCATGCAAAGAAATCTAAAGGGGTTAAATCTGGTGATCTCGCTGGCCAAGGTCTTTGGTTGCTTCCGCGTCCGATCCAGCGATTTGGAAAACGTCCATTTAGATAATCCTGAACAATTTTGGCATAGTGACAAGGAGCACCATCATGTTGATAGACGACGGTACTAACAATCCTATCCCCGTCGTCTATCAACATGATGGTGCTCCTTGTCACTATGCAAAAATTGTTCAGGATTATCTAAATGGACGTTTTCCAAATCGCTGGATCGGACGCGAAAGCAACAGACCTTGGCCAGCGAGATCACCAGATTTAACCCCTTTAGATTTCTTTGCATGGGGCTTTATCAAATCGCACGTCTATCAGACGAAGATTAGAGTCTTGAAAACTTACGTACACGTATACGAACTGCTGCAGATAACATAACCCCGCAAATGCTCCAGAATGTGTTTAGAAATGCTGTGGAACGATTTGAGCTGTGCAGGGATACTGATGGGCGTCACGTCGAATCCTACTCATAATTATTTAATAAATGTTACCACTTTATCATTTTATGATTGAATTCCATATAATTTCCAAGTGCTTCACAAAAATAGATCCTGACTTTATGTACACCCTGTATATGTATATGTATGTGTATGTATGTGTATGTGTATATATGTATATATATATGTATATATATGTATGTATATGTGTATATATATGTGTATATATATATATATATATATATTCGGTTATGCGGGTGTATATGTGTACATGTGTAGTTGTACGTATTTCTTATATATATATTTTTTTTTTGAGGCATTATTTGTAATTTTTCCAATTTATATTTATTTTTATTTCTTTATTCTTTTGTGACCTACGGATGTTTCAGACAATAACTATAAAACCTTTGGTAATTTTACCCTTATGTATATATATATATATATATATATATATATATATATATTCCTCATATATATTGCGTTTATATTTCATATATATATATATATATATACCTTATATATGTCGTATATATTTTTATAGTTCTTTATATATCATCTAGGCATCATTTTGTTTTCCAATTTATATTTACTTGTACTTTTTTATTCGTTTGTGACCATAGTATGCATGATTCAGACAATAACTAAAAAACCTTTGGTAATTTTTTCCCTTATAAATTTGGGTGCCTCTCTTACAATTTATTTTTCAATTTATTTTTTTGGGTTTATTTCTTTATTTTATTTTTTTGTGACATATATATCATTTTGGCATCATCTATTAAATTGATTGTAAACTTTCCTTTTGAGCTTGAATTTGTAGACTCCATTTACAATTTTTGTTTTTTTATCTGCTGTTTTATTTCTTTATGTTTATTTCGGTTGTGACGTATATATCACTAAGGCATTATTTTGTAATTTTTTCCAATTTATATTTATTTTTATTTCTTTATTCTTTTGTGACTTGTTTACCATTCAGAAAATAACTATAAAAAAATTGGCTGGAAACAAGCCATTTGAATTTATGTCGAATTTCGGGCAAGGTGCTAAAATTGTCATTTTTCTGTACAAATGTTTTTGCTCCTCCCACAATTTTTTATTTCTATACTTACTATATATATATATATATATATATATATATATATATATATATATATATATATATATATATGTATGTTTATTTTTGTAACCTATATATTGTCTTGAACTCTCCTTTCACTCCAGTGTTCCTGTGGATGTCATTAGACGAAAGCGCTTGAGCACCCCTTTGTGTTTCTTTTCCCTTCGTGGTTTTATTCATCATAAATATTTTTCACGTGTCACTTTCGTGAAATAATTTTCATACATATATATATATATATATATTAGTGATGGATCGAGTGGTCGGTTTTTCACAACCGCGGTTGCGGTTGTGTTTGCGGTTGACGAATTTTTTCCAACCGCGGTTGCGGTTGCGGTTATCATATACTAGGAAAAATGCGTAATTATTAACTGGATTTAGCCACTATAGTGCGATTTAGCCACACTTGGTACATAATATATACTAAATAGTATTTATTTAGTAAATACCTTATGTTGAACACAAGTTTTGCAATACACCGCTACCGCTATTTGTGTGTTGCAAAACTTGTGTTCAACATAAGGTATTTACTAAATAAATACTATTTAAATGAAGTATATTCTAAACTTATATAGCTATTATGAAAGAATAGGTCAAATTAATTAAAACCATATTTTGCACTAAGTGTGTTACCAGGATGAGGGACGAGGACCCATCGCACTGTTCATCCCACCTACCACTTTCCCCAGCCTCCACCCATTGGAAAGTTATGGATTATTATTCATTTGAAAAACTGATGTCAAACTTAATGACAGGCAGTGTGAATTTCAAGAATAATATTTTTGCTGCATTTTCACCTTTCAAGCGGCAACGCCTCTCATCGTACAACGTTCCCGCTCCACGCATAAGGAGACCCATCATTTTCTTTTTAAAAAAGAAATATTTCTAATTAACCTAAAATTAAAATTAACTAAGCTTTTACAACCGCAACCGCACTTATGGAACGGCGGTTGCGGTTACGGTTGCGGTTGTGAATTTTTGTGCGGTTGTAGTGCGGTTGCGGTTGCGGTTGCGGTTATTCGATCCATCACTAATATATATATATATATTATACAAGCATCATAACTTTATATTAGTTTTCCATTACTGTAGTTGAGTGTAGTAATATAGTGACTTTTTATAATTTGACTTTTAACTGGGTAGGCGGCGCATGCCCCGCTTACCATGACTGCAGGCCACTGATATATATATATATATTCCCTCAGCACCTTTTGTCCTGGTACGGGCACTTTTACATTATACAAAATCGTGCGTATTGATGCATGATACCGCATTTATGAGTGCCCAGTGTTAAGCCAGAGACATAAATAAAATACTGTCATTGCCTCGAGTGCAGGAGGGTTAGTACGGAAAACATCTCAAGACGCGACAGTGTTATGTTTTCTGTCGTGGTTACCCTCTTTCATTATTATACTTCATTATTTACTTTACTTTCTACTCGTTATTCAATTTCTCTTCTACCATTAATCATTCTCTTTACACGTTTTTCACTCGCTTTCGCTGTACCGTATATAATTGCATGGTAGCGTGGTCGGGGTGAAAAACCGTTATGCAAGGGAGGCTGGATTTAATTATAATCTTCATTACACTTTTTACTACTTTATTATTGCCGAAACAGACTTAGTTAAACGGGGTAATGCAAGGAGTGATTTAATTATAATACTTAAGACGAGAGAGACACAAAAAAAAAGTTTAAATTTACAATTACATTCTAACACGAAAAGACGCCTTCGTAAACGCGAGGCGGGCCGATGACTCATTTTTGGGCATTTGTCTCTCGTCCCGCTTGTTTTCAGGCGTTGTGTTGCCAATTCATATTTTATAATTTTAATAAACAAACCATCATTTATCGCAAACACATTTGTTAACATCATTATCTCTATTAATTTCTTATAACCAAAACATTCTAATTAAATATAATTTTAATATAAACAAAACATTCTAATTTTTAATTAGACCTTACTACACTCACATCACCCCCTTGAAAATAAATTTTACACTAGGAAAACTTATTAGTAACGTTTAACAAATTTATTTATTTATTTAACAAAGTTATTTATTTTGCAATTTTTTTTTCTTTAACAAATTCAAGTTAGAGATAGACAAGAAATCATTAGAATGACAAATTCCACACTTCAGATATTTTGTATCATTTTATAAAAATCGAAAACAAACTATAATTTTCACAACATTTGCATAAAATAACATTTCACACTAATAATCAAATTGACAACCTGTAATGAATCTATAACGTGCCAAAAAAATAACGGACAATTTTCTTAACATTGGTTACACAAATTTCAAGTTCACAATCTATTCCAGCGATTCCTCATCAAAGATCGCTTTACATTTGAAACAATTATTTATACAGTTACATAGTTATACAGTTACTATCAGGGCAACCTAGAAAAAATAAGAAAACGTTTATATAAAATACTGACCAGAGCGCACATACTATTTCACGAAACAAAAAAATATGGGCAATAATCGCACCCTTTCACTTATAATTTCATTACATAAAAATGAGTACATTAATAGCTGGACGTTGTTTAGATCAAAATCCGCACGGTGACAACGGACTTCTTCAATTTTCAATCGTAGCTCCTGCTCACTTCGCTAGAATGCAAGGGATTGCATCACCATGCAACAGGTCAGCACACTTGAGGTTGGTTCCGCTCTCTTTCCAAATGGCGAAAAAAAAACAAGAGAGACGTCCAATTCTAAAAGGATCAGGGGGGGGGGAGATATACTGAAAATACTGAAAAGGGGAACCACGCACCGGAATTGGACGGAATTTGCAATTCTAGAAGTCGATGAATCAACTCGCCTGTCTCATCTCAACTTTTGTCGGTGAACGCTGCTCTTCCTACGTCCCACTGAAAGACTCTCTTACTGGCAATAATCAAACGATCACTTCGCCGTAGGCAGTTTCGCAACAAACCTACTGTATGTCTGTATGAACAGTAAAGCCTTAGACACTCGTTCAAGCTCTGGTGGCTTGCCTACCGAGCGCTAAAACACATATTTAGCGAAGCATCGAGCAGCGTGACCAGCTACTCCCCGAAAAATACTAGTAGACCATCGAAACTGTCCTGTGCCAAGTCCCTGCACATTTGGTTTCTCTTCTCTGTTCTCTTCTCTTCCGAAACTGTCCTGCGCCAAGTCCCTGCGCCAAGTCCCTGCGCATTTCGGTTTCTCTTCTCTTCTCTACTCATCTCTTCTCTCTCTCATTGGTGATTGATCACCTATCGGGTCAACTAAACTCAATGAATGGAATTTGGATCCAACTTAGCTGCCTCCAAATCGATCCTCTTGAAATTTTGAAAAAAAAAGTTATTCGAAACGTTTATACCGCTACTGATTATCATTTCATATTTAATTTATCGAATTTTCTCGACAGTTCACTTCGAAACAATAACTACAAATTTGCTCTGGCCAAATTCACAGAAAAATATGACAAATCTCAAAATTTCGTAAAAATTTAATCACGCCTAGTTACCAATAAGGTCATTTATGGCAGTTACATCGGAGAAGATACTAAAATTCATGAAACACACGAAACAATACTGTACAGTAGAAATATAAAGCGCCCATACATAATAACCGTTATTATAATTTAACAAATATTATTCAAACTACCTTCAGAAATCACATCGATACATTTAAATACAAAAGACCAAAATGAAACCCAGAAACTTCATGTCATCAATTCTCTGAAAATCACAAACCCGCTTACACTTTGGGGGAAGCTCACATAGACGCCACAAAAACGTTACTGGCCATCTAAAGGCTCCATCTCCGGGTGAACACTCGAGCCAATGTTTTAATTGCATTAGTAAACCCGACTGAAGTTTTAAACAATAACAATTTTCCAAAACAGATATTAAATAAAAAAATGTAAATATTAATACCGAAAATTAATTTTAAAAATTAATTCCAACTTGAAAAGCTAAATTTCATAGGAAGCAAACTCGCAATTCACAAATTACATCTGAGAGACAACTCTCTCCTTCACCACAAAACCCAGTATGGTTTGTAAATCACAAAAATCCTATAATTTATCGTTTCCAAGTGAAACTACAAATTTAGATCGTTATTCTAAATAAGAACAGATATTATGAACCCAAAAATACACGCAACCTACTATGTAAACAAAAAAATTAAAACAAATCATTGTATAATGAAGAGTGTTCGCTTTGTGTTGTAAGCGAGCCTCTATAAAAATATTCCTAACCGAACCGAATTTAACTGCAGTATATCGGGAAACAATTTTTGTAACATTTTCTATGGAAAAGCGCGAACGAAAAAAAAGAACATTTTTCATTTTTAATACCCAAAATTAAACGTTAAAAAAAACACACTCCCTAACACAATAAAATTTAATTGCAGAATAAAATTTTTTAAATAGCCTAACCATAAAAAATCACTCGGAATCTGTCTTGAAAATGAAAAAGAAAAAAAGATAGACAACAAAAACAGCCCACCTACAAAAATTAATGAGTATTAATGATTATATATCTATATAATTATATATATAATTAATATATAAGTATAAGTTAATATATAAGTATATAATTAATGAGTATATAAAAAAATATAAAAAATTAATTTATCAAAAATTTTACGAAACAATTTCTCTATTTCAATTAAACAAATTTAGCTTATTTTCAAGTCTCACACAATTCGTATACGGCAAGCATAATAAACTTAAACAGTCCGAATTTGACTCAGTATGAATTAGTATCTTTAAGATTATTTTTCGACGTTCACTTTAAAATTAACTTAACCTATAAAGCGAAGCGATACTTAAATTTATACCCCAACTTTCGGCCTTGCCCTAAAAGCCTATAATTAAACAATAAAATAAGCCTACCATTATATACATCCAGTCAAAGAATAATCTCAAAAACTACCTAGTAAATTCTGAAAAATTTTGTTACTCATTGAATAATACATACATATTTTCATTACCTAGAAATGCGTTACAAATTTACGCACAACCTTTTAAATCTTACCGTACAGTCCGAATTTGACTCAGTATGAATTAGTATCTTTAAGATTATTTTTCGACGTTCACTTTAAAATTAACTTAACCTATAAAGCGAAGCGATACTTAAATTTATACCCCAACTTTCGGCCTTGCCCTAAAAGCCTGTAATTAAACAATAAAATAAGCCTACCATTATATACATCCAGTCAAAGAATAATCTCAAAAACTACCTAATAAATTCTGAAAAATTTTGTTACTCATTGAATAATACATACATATTTTCATTACCTAGAAATGCGTTACAAATTTACGCACAACCTTTTAAATCTTACCGTACAAAAAATGCATGACACAATCTATTTAAACACTAAAAGAATTTTATTCGTATAAATTAAGTGTAAATTTTTTTTCCTAATCATTATTATTATTTTCATAACCATTTTTTACTAATTCAGAAAATTAAACACCAAAAAAAACTGTAAACACAAAAAGGAAGGCTGTAAGACAGAAGTAAAAGTGAACGAAAAGATATGAAAATAAATGAGTCACCGGCCGCGTTTTTCAATTTTGAAATGTCTCTCTGACCGAACGAAAACGAAAGAAACAGCACGAAGAAGAAACAAACGACTCTCAAATTAAATTTCAGACTCAAATTGAGTCGCGACAGAGTCCGACTCCATAAAAGCGCAAATGTGAGTCGGTTTGAAAACAATCGAGATTACAACGAAAAGGAAAAAAAAACAAAATTTGTCCGGGCGCGAAAATTACAGACACTCTTAGAATTTCGAAAGTGAGACGCCATTACGCCATTTTGAATTACATTTACAATGAATTTTTAAGGAATGGAAAACGAAATTTACTTGCAAATGGGGTACACGTTGCATCCTGCTATTTAAATAATCTAAACGAAACAGAATATTCATTAATGCTATAAGCTATAATACCGGTAGCAACAATTTTAACCGAAATATTTAGCCCGTGGGAAAGCTCCGTAGTAATTCTAATTTAGGGCCACAGCTTGCCACCAAAAATGTCGTGGTTACCCTCTTTCATTATTATACTTCATTATTTACTTTAATTTCTACTCGTTATACAATTTCTCTTCTACCATTAATCATTCTCTTTACACGCTTTCCACTCGCTTTCGCTGTACCGTATATAAATGCATGGTAGCGTGGTCGGGGTGAAAAACCGTTATGCAAGGGAGGCTGGGTTTAATTATAATCTTCATTACACTTTTTACTACTTTATTATTGCCGAAACAGACTTAGTTAAACGGGGTAATGCGAGAGGGGATTTAATTATAATACTTAAGACGAGAGAGAAAAAAAAAAAGTTTAAATTCACAATTACATTCTAACACGAAAAGACGCCTTCGTAAACGCGAGGCGGGCCGATGACTCATTTTTGGGCATTTGTCTCTCGTCCCGCTTGTTTTCAGGCGTTATGTTGCCAATTCGCATTTTATAATTTTAATAAACAAACCATCATTTATCGCAAATACATTTGTTAACATCATTATCGCTATTAATTTCTTATAACCAAAACATTCTAATTAAATATAATTTTAATAAACAAAACATTCTAATTTTTAATTAGACATTACTACAGTTCCCTCGGGTGTTGAAATATGCGCAAGGTTGTACTAATCTTGTCATTACGTAATGGTCAAATCCCACGCTTTCTGCTGAAGCGCCGCTAGATTCGAATCCCGGTGGGAACATTGTTGCACTATGCAAAATCGTGCGTGTTCATGCTTGATATTCCAACTGTCACGTACAGGGTGGGGGTAAGTGTTCACATGATGAACAAATCAAACAAAAAGTCTATAAGAATTTTATTCATAAAAATATTTTGTTAAATTGTAATTTAATCTTCAAAGACTTTTCCATCCGCTATCATGCATTTGTGAATTCTCTCTGTGAAACTCGTCATTGTTCTTCTGAACATATGGAGTGGAATCCTTTTCACTTCTTCATCTATTCTGCGGCCAAGGGCATTCACATTTGGATAGATGAAACCACGAATGTGGAGTTTGTCACGCAAATTAGCCCAGAGCCACAAGTTACATGGGGGTTAAATTGGGTGATCTGTCTGGCCACTTGATGGGACCTCGCCGCCCAAGCCATCTTCCTTCAAGGTTCGTATCCAGAATCACACGGGCAGCTGCAGAGTAATGTGGCAGTGCTCCATCATGTTGATAAAACCAATTCCTGCCAACGCCATTAGTAAACTGTGGCAAAACTTTGTCTCTCACTATCTGCGCTTTCCATCCATCCTATCTCTCGATATGCCAAAGGAAACGAGTCCTGAATAACCAATGTACGCCCAAACTGTTAGTACAGCCGTTTTAATGGGTTTACCCAATCGTATTTTGGGATTTTTTTCGCCCAGTATTGAACATTGTGCTTGTTTCCTTTACTCGTTGAACCGAAGACACATTTATCTGAAAATGTGATCTTTCCAAGGAAACCTGGATCACTGTTGAACTTTTGTCTCATTGTTTCAGTAAACTGCAGCCGTCTATCAGAATCATCGTCGTACATGAGGTGAGAGTAAATGGGTTTGTAATCGTGATACCCCTGTGATTTCAATATTTCTGCTATTGAAAATTTGGAAATATCCAATTCCTCTGCGACTTTTCGCGTTGAAGATCAACTTGAAAACTGGCCAAGACATTTTCTTTGTCGTTGTCTCCTGTCACCGTTACTGGCCTTCCGCTTCTTGGACGATCTTTTACCAAGCTCCATGTTTCCAAAAGTTTGAACTTCCAGTATCGAAGAGTGGTTGCATGGTGGTGGTTTATTATATTTTTCTTGAAATAAACGCAAACTTTCTTCACACTTATAATAAGAAATAGCCGACAATACAAGATGCACTTTTTCTTCATTGTTGTATTCCATCCTTGCTGACCGGGGCTAGGTCCTAGGGCCTTCCTGTTCTAGCCTTGGATCATCCCTGGCCTTGTATAGTGGCCTTGAAAAGTATCGCATAAACTGCAGTGATATCATTGGAATTTATTTATTATTAACAAATTATTTGTATGTATAAAATCCTTAAAGACTTGTCGGTGACAAAAGTTTTGTCCCTCCGAAAATTATAAAGTACATAGATCTCATTTCTTTACCGTTTTTACAATGCGCTCAGTTTCCATGACAACTGAAATCCATTCAAAGAAATACAAAGGACCCCAAACAGCAACAGACCGGCTGGTTTCTACGGGGCTGTCTGTTTAAGAAGGAAGGTTAAAAGATGTAAGAAAATTTAAAGACAAGTGAAAGTTTTAAAGCCAAACAAAGAAAAGAGGTTGAAAGGAAGGAAAGAAATTTAAAGATAACGTTAAAATTTTAAAGTAAAGAGGAGGAATCCGTGTAAAAATTCTACTTCTAACTGGAGATTTAAGGCAATATCAGCATCTAGTCTCTTTTTAAAGGATTCGATCGAATTACTTTGAACTACGCTGGCTGGTAATCCATTCCACAAATTAGCTATACGATTGAAGAAAAAATGTTTAACTTCATTAGAATTAAATGCTTACCCACTAATTTCAGACCATTACCACAAGTTATATCTGTATTTCTGAAGGTGAAATATTTTTCTGCGTCGACATTATCAAAACCTTTAATCATTTTAAAAACCTGCATTAAATCTTAATCTCATCAAATACGCCTTTTCACAGGTGAGGATAAATTTAATGTTTCGAAATGGGTAGCGTACGATTTGTTTCTAAGTGCAGGAATCACCTTAGTGGCCCGTCTCTGCACTCGTTCCATTCTATCGATGTCCTGTCGTAAATATGGGGACCAGAACTGAACGCAGTACTTTCAGGTGGGGGCGAACTTAGGAATTATAGAATATTAACACTGTTTTCTTAGACTTAAATGCAAATGATCTTCCAATAGATCCTAAGATTGTATTTGCTTTTCTATTCGCTTCGATACATTGCTTACTTGGTTTAAGAGTGTCGGCAACAATAATACCTAAATCTTTCTTTTCGTAACACTCGTTAGTGTATTGTCGCGCAAAAAATACTTTTCTTTAACATTGTTTCTACCGATATGCAACATTTTACATTTATTTATATTAAAGTTCATTTGCCAAATTTCTGAACACTCGAGTAATTTATTAATACAGTATCTTCTTGAATCTTGACTCTGCAAACGTTCTGCCGCTGATTTTGTTCAGTGATAGTTTGGTATCAGCCGAAAATTTTGAAATTATACTCTTAATTCCTATGTCGATGTCATTGATATAAATAATGAAAAGAACTAGTCCCAGAACTGATCCCTGAAGCACGCCGTTAGTTACACTTTTCCCGTCAGACGCTTTGCCATTAATAAATAATCACTCTTTGTTTACGTCCACTAAGACAATTTTTAATCCATTTGAGGCTATTACCATCAATTCCTTGAGAATGAAGTTCAGCTAATAATCTCCTATGTGGCACTTTATTAAACGCCTTTTGAAAATCGAAATATATATGTATTGTTTTACTCTCGTCATATATAGGGTGTTTATAAAGTCCCTATCTATTTCAGTGAAAACGTAACAAAAAGGGTAAAATTCAATAACACTATAATAGAAGGCATACATTTAATGAATACTTAAGTTCGAATCTGTCAGCAGCATTGCGGAACACACTTTTGGAGCATGACAGGGGTTATTTTTGTAACTGCTGTTTCGATACGAGCACGTAAACCTTGCAGACCTGTAAGCAGATCTGTAACCCTCGTTCGATAGACGTTTGATGTGATAAAGCCCCATGCAAAGAAATCCAAGGGCGTTAGGTCAGGAGATCGAGCCACCCAGGGCCTGTTGCCTCCACGTCCGATCCACCGATTTGGAAATCGTTCATTTAGGTACTCCCGAACAATGTTTGCGTAATGAAAAGGTGCCCCATCTTGGTGAATGACGACGGTGTTTAAAATGTCATCTGAATGAAGCTGGGACATTTACGTGCTCGTATCGTAACAGCAGTTACAAAAATATCCCCTGTTACGCTCCAAAATGTGTTCCGCAATGCTGCTGACAGATTCGAACTCCGTAAAGATACTGATGGTGCTCATGTAGAATCATATAATATGCTTAAGTATTCATTAAAGGTATGCCTTCTATTATATTGTTATTGAATTTTACCCTGTTTGCTACATTTTCACTGAAATAGATAGGGACTTTATAAATACCCTGTATATTTACAATATCATTAAAGAAATCAAGCAGACTAGTAAGATAAGAACGATTACGTCGAAAGCTGTGCTGAGAATCTTTGATTAATCTATTAATTTCTAAGTGCTTAACTATTTTGTCCAGAAAGATCGTCTCCATAAGCTTACCAACTACCGAAGTCAGACTAATGGGACGATAATTTTCCAGAAGTGATTTGTCCCCTTTTTTAAATATTGGCGTAATGTTTGCAAGTTTTCAATTGAACTGAACTTCTCCAGATTGTAACCTTTTTTATTATAATCATTATTATTATTACTAGCAAAAAAACCGCCCTATGGGCGGTTTTTGCCATTTCCTGCGGAAGGCTTGGAGCCCTCGGCCAATTACTTCATCTGGGAAATGAATTTTCTTACCTCAATGTATTATTTCCTGTTATAAAATATAAAAAAGTAGACATAATTGTCAACAAATACTCCCTTTTCATTTCTTTCTGTTAGGACTTTCAGCAAAAGATCGGCGCTACGCCCCGATTTCGTTAAATCTACGGTACTTGGGCATTCGGCCCAAACCGAATCGAATTGTGGGCCAACGGCGTATTTTATTTTGAACATCATTCCTATCCCTCTCACCTTGGGCCTTAGTAATTGGGGTGCCTGCGGCTCCCCAATTACTGTCGGTTCAATTATTTGGTCAATAAAACTATAGAAAAGAACGCAGCCATGAAAATCTAAAGCTTCACAAATCTTGATATAATGAGCTCAAATGTGAAGCTTAAGATTTTCATGATTGCGTTCTTTTCTATAGTTTTTTTTGGTTACATATATATATATATATCGCACTTACCTCCATTATAATATATATTATTATATATTACTAGTACAGTTCCCGTCGCTTCGCTGACGGTTAGACAGGCTAAACTACACAAAAGAACGCAGCCGTGAAAATTTTGAGCTTCACATTGTGTCAACATTTCTGAATCTGGTATCTCCCAAAACCTCCTCACCCCCATTCATGCAACTTGGGGGCTAACCCCCTCCCCCATTACCCCCACCCCTCCCCATTACCCCACCCCTCCCCCATTACCCCTACCCCCGCCCTTCCCCCATTACTGCCCGGGATAAATTTTACAAACAGACAAACAGACAGGCTAAACTACAGAAAAGAACACAGTCATGAAAATCTTGAGCTTCACATTTCCGCCCGTAATACAATTTCTGAATTTTTTTCTCACAATTTTTTCTCACAATTTCTGAAAGTGTGACGGACGGACGGACGGACAGACGGACGGACGGACAGACAGACGGACAGCTCTCTTATTATAGTATAGATTATTATTAAATATACATGTGAGAGGAGAAACTATTACGCAGTTCACTTCTGTAAGTACCCTAGGGTAGATCTTATCTGGCTCTGGAGTTTTATTAGGGTTAATTTTACCTTTGGCCGAGAGTACTTCAATTTCACTCATGGTAAAATCGTGAAGCTTTAAGTGATCATCACTAAGCATGATTCCGGGAATGGGAATGTTGTTTATATTTTCGTTAGTAAAGACGGAAGAGAAGAATTTATTTAAAAATTCCGTCATTTGCGAGTCGTCGTAAATTTGTTCGTTGTTTTTGTCGGTGGCGGATCTAAGAATTTTCAAAAGGGGGCGGACCACTTTAAGGTCGCCGTCGGATCCAAAGCTCCTTATACCTTTATAATACCAGTGCTAAGCCAGAAAAAACATTCTTTTACATTTAATTGGGCGTGTGTTATTTAGGCTGATTTTGAAGAACTTCTAACATCGATGATCCTTTGCTTTCGGTTTTAATTGCTTGATATTTGCCCAAAGTTTAAAGTTATTGCCATTAATATACGTTACTTTAATTGTCAAAACCTCACTAGCCACGACCCGGATAATCCGAAGGGAGCAAAATGAAATATGGGCATGCGAGATGAACTTATAAGAGAGAGACTCCCATGTAAAATTGGAAAGAATCACCTCCCACCATTATCCGCGAAAGCAGACAAAAGGAAAACACCTATGAAGGCATACCAAACACATAGGAATTAAAATATATCATTCATGGCCCGTAGAGCGCCATTCCTTCTGATAGGGGCGTCAAAATAGGTACCTAGAGCCAAAAGGGGGCAGCTCCCCCTTAAATCCGCCACTGGTTTTCGTCTATGAGTAGACCAGTAGTCTGCGAAGCTACTTTTTTATTCCTAACATAATTATAGAATTCCTTCGGATTCGATTTTCATCGGACAAATTATTTGTTCCTTTATAACGTTAAGCTACTTTCAATTTCAGCATTCCACCATTTACGTTTAATAGACTGCGCCAGTCCCTCTTTACGTAATGGGATATTACTCGATTCTAAACGTTTAAAATAATTAAAAAAAGAAGTCCATGCGCCACTAATATCATCGCGCGATAGTCTCATCCCAATTATGGGTCGAAAGTTACAGTTTCATGTCACGAAATTTAACTCTTTTTAAAATCCAAAACGTATTCCAGGCTCTCCGAATTATGAAAATTAATTTTAATTTCAAATGTCATTTGCCTGTGATCACTGGTGGAGAAGTAATCTCCTACAGAGATATTATCATTTAAATCTAGGTTTGTACTTAAAACTAAATCTAGAATATTGCGTTCTTTAGTAAGTTCCTTCACCATTTCAAAAAATGAACTTTCGAGCAAACTCTCGTACAGTCAACGACCAGAATTAGACTGTAAAGAACTACCCATTCGCGAAATAGTTTCTTTTTCTCTTTTTTCTTTTCTTTTGTGGATAAAGTGGTGAGTTTGGCATTTGTGTATGAAGTATAAACAATATATAATACCAACTTTAAATCTAGAATTCAATAATAAATTATAAATATATAAATTATAAATAAATTATAAATATTTATAATTTTTTATATATAAAGTTAAGATAAATTTAATTATAATAAAACACAAGAATATTTACGTATGATATTGAGAATTTGTAAAAATAGAGTATTTTGAGCAACGTTGAGAAATATTTATGTCGTAGATGGTTAGAAGCAAAAGGGTTTAATTGGGTTTAAGTCCGGACAGTCAAGTGGTATTATGCCATCGCTGTTATCAATCCATTGACGCACCACGAGAAATGTAGTATGTGACTATTATCTTGTATTAAATAAAATGGTTCTTCTTGTGGAATAAAATAGGCCCTAACCCTCGGTAACAAGACATAACTTATGATATCAACATACTACTGTCCTGTCATCGTCCTTCGATCTTTGTAACTTCACCAATTCAATTACAGACATTCATGTACTCATAAGGAATGAAAAGAAACGCTTTTCAGTTTTGCTTAGTTCATATGACAACTGAAAATCAACATTTATACGCATACCCTTCACAAATAAATATCGCCATCTTATAATGTGAATTGGTATTCAGAATGCAAATAGTTTAATGTAATAGAAGGATTTCTTTATCTTTATGCTATTCCAACACTTTCGATATCCAGTATAGCGTAGCTAAATGTACATTTCCATATTAATTCTATATTATTTCATAACACTTGGAAATAAAACCTAAATACGCAACATCATTGTGATGTCAGAAGCAAAAGTGTTTATTTTTCTCTATGGACACGTTATGTAGATAAACAACCGCAGCAAAGTAATTAAGTAATTATAACATTATAAAATTATGTTGTAAATTCTATACTTTTTTAATGTGACAATTATGTTTCAAAATAAAACAAATATCGCGCGATTACGTTTAATTACGTTTGGCAACATTTCACAGATTGTCACTCAAACAGTGAATTCAGCTTACTTTAAAAAATCTGTCAACATGAAGAGACAAAATGAGAGCTTATCGTGAAACAACCCAAGGTAAGAGAGAAGCTTTTATAGGAATGATACAGGCTGGATCATCGATTAATGAAGTTATTGAACGTTTCGATGTTCATACCATACTAAAAGTAAGTATTTCTACCAGACCAAGATCTGGCCGCCCTCGTACAACTTCTAAAGTTCAGGATGCACCTGTAGTGGGTAATATACAACTATGGAAAACTGATGTGTGGGTAGTTGGGAGGTAACGAAAATGGTTCACTGAGTAGGTAGGTAGTTAATCTAACAATTATTAAATTCCTTTTATGTCAATAACTGGGTGGATGAAACCAATTGGTTGCTCACCAGAGTTATTCTCCACACTAGTATTTATATACTGTGTGACAAGAGCGTGCTCGGTAATAGATATACATTACTGATCAACCAACCGAAGAAAAAACCAAGACGCCGCTGGTGGAAAAAGCCCCGCGAAAAGGAAGACAAGGGAGAACGAAAACGAGGAACGGGGCGACAAGACGGAACGAGAGAAGGGAGAAGGACAAACAACGGAAAAAGATCCCCACTAGCAAGTACACTATCAACAATTAAACAAAAGGGGAAAGGGGACTCTCTAATAACTAGCAATAAGTGACTAATTGTGTTTTTAACCCAGTTAGAAGTAAACGCAGTAAATTAAGCTGGGTCAGACAACTTAGGCCTACATTGTGGC
This sequence comes from Bathynomus jamesi, assembly GCA_023014485.1. Lineage (NCBI taxonomy): Eukaryota > Metazoa > Arthropoda > Malacostraca > Isopoda > Cirolanidae > Bathynomus > Bathynomus jamesi. Next base: position 2,086,131 of record JAJOZX010000018.1, on the reverse strand, counting down.
CTAAGACCTAGCATCAACTCATAGCTTAACAAAGGTGAAGGTAGATTGCCCTAACCTAATTTGGTGAGGAATCCTACTGTGGACCTCAATTTATCTGCCCGCTCTGGACCATTTCCGGAATCTCTAGGCTGACCCCTACAAGGCTAGACTTAATCTACTCTATAGTTAGACTGGAGATATTAGGGGTGGGTTAATTGGGGACCAATTCATACAGAGCATTTTTCACATTGGTGGTCCGTGTGTGGGGAATTTACATACTTTAACCTTACTTAACAAAAATTGCAGAATTAGGCTAAATGGTCTAGCCTAAACCTAACCTAATCAAGCCTAAAGTAACAAACTTGCCTAATTAGGTAATCGCGCCTAACTAGGAAACATTTACATTTAAGGAGTCCCATTCTCTTATAAGCTTAGACCTGAGTGACACATAAATACTTGGGGGGATTTAACTAAATTTAAAACGACTATTTTGTCTGATTACTCAATTTATTTGATCTCTTGTCTCTGGTAATTTCTTCTTGTCCTATATTTCATTACGATCCCCAGTTAAACAACATTAGTGAACAAGCATTTAAAATGCATACAACTCCAAGCATCCAATTCTTCTTTTAAGGAAGAATCACTCAACAGATTTTTTCAACAGGCACATGCATTCCTTGCAATCTGTGTGTATATATATATGTATATATACACTGTACTCTTTACATGTGCCACAAATACACTCAACCTATCTGAACATAAGCAAGGATTGCATGGGTTACTCAAAAGGGTCTTATGGCCTACTGTGGCCATAGCCCAAACACTGAATCTTGGTCTTATGGCCTACTTTGGCCATAACCCAAACACTGAACCTTGGTCTTATGGCCTACTTTGGCCATAGCCCAAACACACTGAACCTTGGTCTTATGGCCTACTTTGGCCATAACCCAAACACTGAACCTTGGTCTTATGGCCTATTTTGGCCATAACCCAAACACTGAACCTTGGTCTTATGGCCTACTTTGGCCATAGCCCAAACACTGAACCTTGGTCTTATGGCCTACTTTGACCATGGGCCAAACAATAAGGGTCTTATGGCCTACCTTGGCCATGGGCCAAATATCAAATGTCTTATGGCCTACCTTGGTCATAGGGAAAACTATTACAAGGGTCTTATGGACCCACTTGGCCATTGGGCAAACTATTACAAGGGTCTTATGGTCCTCCCTTGGCCAGAGACCAAACAACACAAAATAAGACCCAGACTATGGATAAACCAAAGACTGTCCCCAGAGACCAACTAGCTACAGCCAAACAGACAAAACTTGATACTGTAGAATCAAATGTGACCAACTGTAATACACGAACACCTACATTACAGAACTTTAATGTAACTGCTGCCTCAACTTACACACCACATTGCAAATTTTGTGCAAGTAATGAACATAGTAGTACTGGGTGTGACAAATATTCAGACTTTAACTCAAGAGCTAAAAGATGTGAACAGTTGAACCTATGTAAAAAGTGTACTGGCCAGGGACATTATAAGAAAGACTGTAAATCTAGGTTAAGATTCAATTGTAAGTTTTGTAAAAGTTTACGACATGTCTCATCAATGTGTGATTCACCGAAGTGTCCAAACAACAAAACTCAGAGTAGTATATAACTGTAGCCTCAAAGACAGTGATAAACACAGTTTGAATGATTGCCTGATTGAGGGTCCTAATCTCATTTCTGACCTTGTGAAGATCTTACTGAGGTTCAGGTTAGATAAATATGCCGTACAAAGTGACATTTCAAAGGCATTTTTGAGAATAAATCTTAAAAATGAATATGACAAGAACCAACTTAGGTTCTTATGGTTCAGGGATCCATTTGATTTGAATAAAGGGTTCATAACCTATAGATTTAATGTTGTGTTGTTTGGAGCCAATTGCTCACCTAGCCTATTAGCATTGACAATTAGACATCATTTGAACCAGTTTGATAACTCTTTAACATTGAACTTCCTCAAGGAACATTTTTACGTAGACAATCTAATAGGCTCAACAACAACAAAATCTGAATTATCTGAAGTCTATGAACACTCTCAAAACATTATGCAACAAGGTAACTTTGAACTTAGAGAGTGGATTTCAAATGATGAGGATTTAAACAAAAAGATTTTAAAGGATAATAATGGTCTTACTGAGCCATCAAACAGAGTTAAAACTTTAGGTATGAACTGGTATTTGGATGCAACTTCTAACAGTCATGATTCAATCTGTACTAAAGGTTTTAAACTTGATGAGGAAGCAAACACTAAAAGACAAATATTATCAGAGCTTCAAAAATTTTTGACCCCATGGGTCTATTCCTGCCTTCAACAATAAAATCAAAGATTCTCCTCCAAGAAGTTTGGAGGACAAATGTTGGGTGGGATGATCCAATAACAAATGGAGAGCAAAAATCTTGGAAGAAGTTAGCTGCTGACTTAACAAAAGTGCAGAACATTAAAATTCAAAGGTGCTGTGGGTTTAGGGATAAGCCCCAGAGACTTCATGTATTTGCTGATGCAAGCACACAAGCTTATGGGTGATGTGCGTACCTTGTAAGTCCTACAGAAAGTCATCTAATTTATGCAAAAGGGAAAGTTGCACCTCTCAAACCTACCCGAACCATACCTCAACTGGAACTATTGGCTGCTGCATTAGCCATTAAAACCATTTCATTGCTTAAGGATGTTTACCATGATGTGAACATAACTGATATCCACATCTGGCTTGACAGTCAGATTTGTCTTGCCTGGATACGGAATGATAGCATTAATAGTAAGAATATCTTTGTAAGAAATAGGCTAAAAGAAATAGCTGAAGCTAATGAAAGCCTACAAGTAAACTTTCACTATGTTCCAACTAAACAAAATCCAGCAGACTTTCTGACCAGAGGTTTATCCTACAAGTTGTTGAAGTCAAACAAAACTTGGTTCATGGGACCTAAGTGGCTCTGTAATACAGACCAATGGCCTGTGGAACAAGTTAACTTGACATTAAATTTAATCTTTTCAAATGAAAAGGTTGAACCAATCACTAATTACACTGGTATGCATATGAAATGTTTTTGTCTGCTGTGAGGGTTTTTTCAACTCATATTATATAATTTGACCATGCTGAATTCGAAAATGACATTGGTTTTCCTCAATCAGGTTAGGTTTTTTCTCTATTGGTCATTTATTATAAGTCCAATTTTATCCCCAAATTTATTGATTTTTTTAGCTTAAACACTGTAGATACGAATAATATTATAAGAACACTCGTGAAAAATGAAAACATTGTGTGAATAAATACTTTTATTCATACAATGAATATGGAAAAAAGTTTATTGAGGAAGGAATGAAGTTTTTTTGGCTTTCCGTCTGTGTTTTTCTTCGGGCACGTCTCGCTTCAAACACCAGCAATAGTCCGCCAGCATATTGATATCCCAGTTTCCCTGGTACCTCTCTTCCATTATTTTGATATCTTGGTGAAATCGTTCACCCTGTTCCTCACTATAATCCCCGCAATTTTCAGGAAAATAGTCCAAGTGGGACCACAAAAAGTGCATTTTTATGGACATGCGCGACCCATGAGCTTTGAAAGCTTCCATCAAGTTTTCGACAACGGACTCGTATTCTGGACTTCTACGCTTGCCAAGAAAATCAGTGACAACTGATTTGAATGCCTGCCAGGCATTCTTCTCAGTTGGAGTCATTGCGTTTTCGAACTGAGTATCCTTGATCAAAGTTCGAATTTGAGGACCATCAAAAACCCCAGCATTTAGTTTAGCATCAGATATATGAGGAAATTTACTCTCGAGATATCGGAATGCTGAACCCTCCTTATTCATTGATTTGATTAAATTTTTCATCAAGCCCAGCTTAATATGAAGTGGTAGGAGCAAAATTTTTGTTGGTGGTACAAGGGGCACTGAAACGACATTATGCGACCCAGGTTCAAAATTCTCTCTGGATGCCCATTCACGCTGTGCATAGTGCTTCTCATCCGCTCGGCTATCCCATTTGCAGAGGAAACATGGGTATTTCGTGTATCCCCCTTGCATTCCCAATACAAATGCCACAATCTGAAAAAAAATGAAAATATTTAAAGAATTTAAAGAATTTGTTCTATCAGATAAAAAAATCTATGCATTGGACTGTATCACTTCTGTGGGGAAGTTGTGTTCTTATACGCTCTCAAATAACCTTTGGAAAAACAACATAGTCAATAGCAATAGTTTACTTATGATATTAGTATTACCTTCAAATCTCCACAGATCCTCCAGTTATGTTGGTCGTATACGAGAGCATCCAGTAAAATTTTCATGTTATCGTAGCTCTCAGTAAGTTGTACGGAATGTGCTACAGGGACTGATGCAACCCTATTCCCAATGTTGAGAAGTACTGCTTTCAAACTTCGTTTAGACGAGTCTATAAATAGCCTCCATTCTGATGCGTTATATGGCAGGCCCAAGGATTCGATTAGCCCCTCAACATTGCAGCAGTACACTAAGAAAGAGGTATTTTCGTGAATTGCAAAAAACTTGCGGAATTCTTCCTCTCGTTTCCTATACCAGGAGAATGTTGTTCCCGGAGCCAGCAAGTTGTCCTCTCGAAGTCGTGAGCCCAAGATCTCGGCAGCTAATTTGGAAAGTCCTAAATCCCTGGTAAGATCATTAAGTTTGGCCTGGTTGAGAGGCCTCGGCTCATTTGAAGCGGTATTTTGAGGTATATACGACTGGGACTGGTCATTGGCATTGGTCATTGATTCATTATCAGAATCATCGAAGTCCAGGGTTTGAGGTGGGTCGGGTATTGGAATTCCAGGACCATGGGGTACAGGTCTCATAGCAGAAGGAATGTCAGGGTATACAACAATGTGTTTATTCTTCTTGTTAACTCCTGAAAATAGAAACACAGAAACATGGATATAAAACTTGCATATGAAATAGAAGAAGCATTCAGACCGTGGCGGCTCGTGAGGGAAGGCTGCGGTCTGTAAGATATGAAATAGGTCGATGGAGTCTGTATATTTTCTTTCTTTTTCATTCATATTGTCCCTTCGGGGACAATATGAATGAAAAAGAAAGAAAATATACAATCATTGTATATGTAAATGTAACTTGTATAACAATATGTATGTGTAAATGTATTTTCTATAACAATATGTATATGTAAATGTATGATTACCATTATGGTGAATATTATGCTATATATGGTGAATATTACATTATGGTGAATATTATGTCAAGTTTCATACGAGGATTTCAAAATATTTAAGAAAAATAAATTTATAGCCCACCTTGGAGGTTTGTCATGCAGAAATAGCAATTGTCACGTGATCCTTTCCTTCTCTCCAAATCATGGGAATTCCAAAAGGCAAAGATTTCGCTCTGCCTTTGCTCCATCTTCTCAAATTTTCAATGCACGTCTTGCAGCACATATGAGGGGCGAAATTTTTGTCCTGGTCCCCTAGCTTAATTCCAAAGTATGCTCTATAGTCTATACATTGTCTTCACAAATTTAGTGATTTGGGACTGGTTATTTGGCATGGTAACCGTCCCACATATGTAGCAGAATCTATTGGGATCATTTTTACACGCTCTATTCATTATGAAATATTTTATCTATATGCCTGAAAAGTAAAAAAAGATATTATACAAGTGAAACAAGTGATGATAGATGTTACTGTTCCAATTCCGCTTTGACAAAATCACGAAAAATTCTATTTTACTTATGAGGCCCTAGCCGGATAACCTGAGCTGATTGAGAAAAACGGATTGCAGATTCGAAATCAGCAGGAAAAACTCTATAAGAATCACTTACAAAACCCTTCACAGCAAAATTGATGCATACCAGTGTTATGAACATTATTCTGATTTCAGCAAACTTGTCAGGGTCACAGCCTACTGTTTGAGGTTTGCTCACAACTGTTTAACTACAATAAACAAACAGCTAAATAAGAACAATCATAATTATACCGAAGTTGCAACCAAGTACTGGATAGGGCATGCACAACAAAAGGAGTACAATAAAGAGTTAGAATTCTTGACTAATGGGAAACAAACAAAAGAGCCTGTACCATCAGTAGTTGTGGATCTAAACTTGTTCAGAGATGAGGAAGGCCTTCTAAGGTGTAAAGGGAGATTAGACAAATCAAAACTGTCTTACAAAAGCAAACATCCAATCCTTTTACCTAGATTTAGCTATTTGACAACATTAATCATCAGACAAACACACAATGATGTACATCATATGGGGGTACCACAGACACTAACTACATTAAGAAAAACTTATTGGATACCCAAGGGAAGGATCACTGTTAAAACAGTCCTGAGCGAGTGTGTCACATGTAGGCGTATTCATGCTAAGCCCTATAGGAAACCAAATTCTCCTGCTTTGCCAGAGGAGAGAGTTACTCTCAACAGACCCTTTGAGACTGTAGGCATTGACTATACAGGAGCATTGACTGTAGGGGTGGTTGACACTGAACAAAAAATGTACATTGTACTGTTTACATGTGCTGCCTCACGAGCTGTTTATCTGGATGTTGTGGAGGACCTTACAGCAGAATCTTTTGTTGCTGTCTTTAAGAGATTCTGTGCACGACATTCAGTACCCAAGACAGTTTGGACTGACAATGCTACGTCTGTGAATAGAATAATTAAAAAACTGGAAAGGAAAGAACACGAACAACAGAAAGAAACAAATTCGAAATTTTTAATTTTCTTTAAAAAAAAAAAAAATTAATTAAAATTAACGTTAAAATTGAAAATAAATGTTTTTATGAACTACATATTTCAAGGCTGGTGAACAAGTCATCAACGACTTGTTAAGCAACGAACTCACACAATTATATATGCAAAATTCAAACATAAAGTGGAAGTATATTCCAGTTGCCTCTCCTTCGTATGGTTCTATCTGGGAGAGGAATATACAAACAGTAAAGAATTGCTTGAAGAAAGCAATTGGTAAAAAACAGATACACTTGTTTGAGTTGCTCACTCTCCTGGCTGAGATTGAGAACATCATCAACAATAGACCACTCACTTATGTGAGTGACAACATTAATGACCCGGAACCATTAACTCCAAATCATTTGATTCGGGGAGAACAAGTTAGTCTCCTGCCGGACTACAATATAGACTCTTCAGAAGACCCAAACTGGACTCAATGACACGATGAACTCCAGACTAAGTTACAACACTTAACTAGAGTTAAAGCTCATTTCATTAAACAGTGGAAAACTGAGTACTTGATGGGTCTAAGGGAGAGACATAAACAAATGACTAAGAAGGATTGGTCTGACACAATTAAGGTAGGGGACCTTGTTCTCATACATGACAGTACTCCAAGACAATACTGGCCTCTGGCTCGAGTTTTAGAACTCAGACCAGGGGCAGACAGGGTAACAAGAGTGGTCAAATTAAGGACCTCAACGGGTGACACAACAAGAGACATTTCTCTTTTGTACCCCTTAGAGTCTGGACCCAAAACAATGGACTTTGGAGAACCTTCTCCACCGACAGTAACAACTGGAGACACTGAACTTCCAGTAACTATTCCTTTGACAGTAGGAGTGGTAACGCATCCTACTACAACATTGACAGACACAAGACCTCAGCGACAAACAGCATTAAAGGCACGACTAGTTTTACAACAAAAAATAGATGCTGGGGAATTGTAATTTTATCTTCTAACTTTCACTTTTCCTTTTCTTATGGTAAAGACCATAGACAGTTTCATCCTATGGATGTATATTTTCTCTTCTAATTAAATGCTACATCTTCTCCATGAGAAGGTGAGGATAGGCACTGTTAATCAGATTAACAGGCATTTACAGTCAAATAGTTAGCTAGTCTACACTCAGACATAAAAATTGGTGACAATGACACCAAAATTTTTATCTCCCGGGGCCCCCAGTATATTGAAAACTGATGTGTGGGTAGTTGGGAGGTAACGAAAATGGTTCACTGAGTAGGTAGGTAGTTAATCTAACAATTATTAAATTCCTTTTATGTCAATAACTGGGTGGATGAAACCAATTGGTTGCTCACCAGAGTTATTCTCCACACTAGTATTTATATACTGTGTGACAAGAGCGTGCTCGGTAATAGATATACATTACTGATCAACCAACCGAAGAAAAAACCAAGACGCCGCTGGTGGAAAAAGCCCCGCGAAAAGGAAGACAAGGGAGAACGAAAACGAGGAACGGGGCGACAAGACGGAACGAGAGAAGGGAGAAGGACAAACAACGGAAAAAGATCCCCACTAGCAAGTACACTATCAACAATTAAACAAAAGGGGAAAGGGGACTCTCTAATAACTAGCAATAAGTGACTAATTGTGTTTTTAACCCAGTTAGAAGTAAACGCAGTAAATTAAGCTGGGTCAGACAAATTAGGCCTACATTGTGGCCTAAGACCTAGCATCAACTCATAGCTTAACAAAGGTGAAGGTAGATTGCCCTAACCTAATTTGGTGAGGAATCCTACTGTGGACCTCAATTTATCTACCCGCTCTGGACCATTTCCGGAATCTCTAGGCTGACCCCTACAAGGCTAGACTTAATCTACTCTATAGTTAGACTGGAGATATTAGGGGTGGGTTAATTGGGGACCAATTCATACAGAGCATTTTTCACACAACGTTATTGTGACCAGACAATGAAAAACATTAATGGTGGTGTGTATGCTGTTTGTTCTGTATAACCTTCATATGTGAACATGTTTAGACTATTATAAGCAAATTTATAAATGAATATCAGAGAAATTATAAATATAGTTTCACAGTAAATGTATGTGGAAACTATAAACTTATAAACTAAGTATTATTATTATTATTATTTTACTCTTATTCTTCTTATTTTTATTTTTTATGCAGGAAGGAGGGGCCAAGGGCAAATGCCCGCAAAAACGCCCACCCCACAATAGAAGAAGGATAAGAGAAACAAAATCAACGCCCAGAGTTTTGGAGATGCCTGGACACTCTGCGTTTGAAAGAGTGGAGGTCATAGACAGGGAGAAAGATGGATTTCGGAAGATTGTTCCAGACTTCACCGGTTGAGTAGATGAAAGATTGAAAATACCAATTGACCCTTGCGTTAGAGAGTTGCACAGAAAAGGAATGAGAATGTGTTGAAAGTCTGGTACTGCGTGCACTCCTTAAAAGAGGAGGCATGCAATTAGTGAGTTCAGAAAAGCAGTGTACGTTATAATAGCGATAATAAAGAGAGAGTGAAGCAACATTGTGGCGAAGAGAGAGGGATTGAAGACAGTCAGTAAGAGGCGGAGAATTGATAAGATGGAAAGTCTTTCATTCCATCCGATCAAGTAGAGCTGTGTGGATTCAGCCACCCCACGCAAGAGAAGCGTACTCCATACAGTGGCAGACAAGATCCCTATACAGAGACAGGAACTGAGTTGGGGTGAAGAAACTGTGGAGCTGGTACAACGCACGGTGACGCACCTAACCTCTAAGAAGCTGTTTTGGAAAGAGAGTATATGTGATATTTCCAAAAAAGATCACGAGAAGAGGAAACGCCAAGACTGTTAAGAGAAGAGAAAAGATTGAGTTGTATATTGTTAAGGTAAGGGGATAGTCGTGTGGAAGATTGTGACGAGTAGACAGATGGAGGAACTGAGTTTTTGAGGCATTGAAAGCCACAAGGTTTCCTATGCCCCAATTAGAGATAGTAGAAAGCTCAGAGGTCAGGCGTACCATAGCCGTCCTAAGTGAAGCATGGAGTGACTGTTGAGAGGGATGCTTTGGAAAGCGGGTGGAGAAGTGAAGAATGGAATCATCGGCATAGGAGTGGATAGGACAGGAAGTGCGACATAACAGATCACTGATAAATAAGAAGAAAAGAGTGGGTGACAGGAAAGAGCCCTAACAAACACCACTTTTAATAGCTTTAGGAGAAGAACAGTGGCCACTTACAACCACAGCGATAGATCGGCCAAAAAGGAGAGTAGAGATGAAAGCACAGATAGAAGGATAGAAACTGAAGGAGGGCAGGTTCGAAATTAAAGCTTTGCGCCAGACTCTATCAAAAACGTTTAATATGTCTAGTGCAGTAGAAAAGGTTTCACCGAACTGCCAAAAGGAGGATGACCAAGAGTCAGAGAGACAGGCAAGAAGATCGCCAGTAGAGCGGAACCCACCCTGACGATCTGAAAGAAGATTGTGAGAAAAGAAGTCTTCTAATCTTCCTATTAAGGATAGAGTCAAAAACTTTAGAAAAGCAAGAAATCGAAGCAATTGGACGATAGTTGGAGGGTTGAGAGCAATCACCCTTCTTTGGGACAGGCTGAATGAAAGCGAACTTCCAGCAAGAAGGAAAAGTACTAGATGAAAGGTGAAGACGAAAACGTTTGCCTCGGCAGGGTGTCAGCCAGTGATGTAGTCGAGACCACCATGGCCGAGACCGAGACCGAGAGCAGAAAAAAAATTTCGAGACCGGTCCCGAGTCCTACATCACTGGTGTCAGCACAGAAGTACAATTCTTGAGAACAACAGGAGGAACACTATCAGGACCGTACGCCTTCCTAGAGTTGAACCTAGATAGGACAGAAAAACATATTTGGAAGAGATTCTAATTTCAGACATAATTAAGTCAGAGGGAGGGGGAGATGGAGCAATGCACCTGAATCGTTCATGGTTGAGTTGGAGACAAAAGTATGAGCGAAGAGTTCAGCTTTATCAGAAGAGCGGCAACTGAGCCGTCGGAATGGAAAAGAGGAAGGAAAGAAAAGTAAAGTTGTTGGATAGGTTCTTAGCTAAGTGCCAGAAAGAACGAGAAGAATTAGAATTGGATAGGTTTTCACATTTTTGTCGGATAAAGGAATTTTTGGTGAGTCGAAGAACAGATTTTGCACGATTCCGGGCAGAAATGTAAGCTAAGTGAGAGTAAGGAGTTGGATGGCGACAAGTAAAGTTAGACCCGGCCACAGAAGCCGTAATCATTCTATGGGAAATCAGAGAAGTGCTGCCTAAGGGCTTCCCAATCAACAGCGCCGAAGTGCCAAACGCGTCTCATCTTGGGAGGATCCGAAGACCGAACCGGAGCAATAGGGCAGGAAACGGATATAAGATTGTGGTCGGAGGAGCTCAACGGAGAAAAAAGTTTTACGGAATAAGAAGGATGAAAGCTGAGAAATAAATCCATAATGTTGGCCCTATTTCCAGGACGATCGGGCATAAGAGTAGGGTGGTGTACAATCTGCTTTAGGTCATTCAGAATAGAAAAGTTTAAGTTAGTTCACCACGGGTATTAGTGAAATGGAAGGAAAGCCAAAGGTGGTGATGAACATTGAAATATCCTGAAATGGAGATTTCAGCAAAAGGAGAATGGAATAGAATATATTCCACTTTGGAAGTGAGGTAGTCAAAGAATTTTGGATAGTAAGGAGGATTAGGAGAAAGGTAGACGGCACAGATGTATTTAGTTTGAGATTGGCATGTGAGCCATAGCCAGAAGGTATAGAATTTGGGGTATTCGAGTTCGGGAATACGAGAACAAGTTAGATCATTACGTACATATACGCAACATCCACCTTTGGAGTAAAATTGAGTATAGAGAAAGTAAGAGGGTACAGAAAAGGGGTGACTGTCAGTCATCCCAGACACATGAGTTTCAGTGAGGAAGAGAAGGTGAGGTTTAGAGGAAGAGAGGTGGTGCTCAACAAATTAGAAATTTTAAAAAAGGCCACGAATGTTGCAGAAGTTTATGAAAAGTGAATCAAGCAGAGACCCAGAACATCTCGAACGGACAGTAGCAGATCCAGCCCGCTGCCCGAATCTGCGTTCTCGGTATTGGCAGCGGTGGAGCCAGAAGTGGGGACATTTATGGCGCCCTTCCCAGGCGACTCCGAGGCTCTTGAAGTTGTTGTCATTGTTTTTTTTTAATTTTGAAAAGATTATGTTGTGTGTAAGATGCATGTATGTGTATTGAAGAATAGAAAGAGAAGTGTTTGTTTTTAGGGCCGGATTAAGCATTCATGAGGCCCTGGGCTGGGAATTTCAATGGCTCCATGTTTCAATGTTTCCGAACCCCATTTTATGAATTAAAACTCAATATAGTAATGTAATATATCAAATTTCTATTTCTCAAATCACACAATTAATTGAACAAATCAAATATTCACTTTTCTGTCTTTCATTAACGAAAAAGATTCCAAGACATCCGAAAATTCAAAAGTTTGTAATAGCTCATGTTCAATCAATATCAATCACTAGCGGACTTACGGCCACCCCGATTTGGTCAATTTGGCGCCCCTTTTGGTCAATCTTGGCGCCCCTTCCAAATACTTTATTTTTTATAATAATTTTTTTAATTTCTAAAGGCAAAAAAGTACATAGTTTTTTAAATCATAAAAATATCAACACTACCCTCGTAAATACCTGGCAACTTACCTTTCAATTTTATTTTTAGAAATTGTGTATACAAATAATATTTCCCTTCATATACTCAATTAAATTATACTTTCCAGCTTTACATATTCATTTATTAATGGTTGTAAGTATTTGTAGACACAAGGTCAATGTGCTTGTAAGCCCTTCGAGTAGTATTCACATTCACGATCTTCCTCTCTCTAAATGACTGATTCAGAAAATACTTTGAGCAAATGAATTAGATAACGTCAATGAAATTAGTTCCAATATTTACTACCAGAAACCTGGTCTTTAACTACATTTTAGTAAACGCTAAAAATTTGCCTGCTGGTGTATTTTTAATTCCAGTGTATGTAATTATATTTATATATAATTAAACATTATTTTGGCGCAATTTTTACATATGTAGATTCGCTACTGACATCAATGACAAATTATTTAATTTTTCCTGCAACATACTTGACCGTTTTTCATTTTTAATAAGTTTCAGTTTTGAGAAGGATCGTTCGCCAGAGGAATCTGTAATCATAAGTGTTAAATACATTCGTAATGTAACTTCTACATTAGGGAAGTTGAAGCTAAATCATGTTCACACAGAATGTCGTACAAATTTTGAGCACTTTATATACTTTTTTTTATATGTTTTGGTTGCTGTTTAGCCGCAGACCAGTAACGGTTGCTCTTGGCAAGGCTGCCTTTTCCACATACGTATATGACATCACAATTCGGCACGTTTTCCTTGGTTATTGTAGTTTTTAGAAAATGTGGTATAGGTATAACTAATTTGATTTAAGTTATTCTGTTATTCATTCAGCTTCTACGAACTGAAATGCATATCACTCTGTATTTCAGGGAGAATATTAATGTGTCTGTCAGCAATCAGATTTATAATTAGTTTGAATATTTTAACATCCATCAGATGCTTTGTTGTATGATATATATATATATATATATATATATTATATATATCATTTACATTTTTTGGTGTAAATTAATACCAACTTTGTTCATTTTCATATTTTATTACAAATTTCATGGATCTTTTCCGTTTCATGTACTGTTTCTAAGTCCTTTTTTGGAGAAATGAGCGGTTCAAAAGTTATGTTTGTTATTGTATTTACGCTGATTTCAAAAATATGTCTTTTTTTGGAGAAATGAGCGGATCAAAAGTTGTTTGTTATTATAATTTTGTATGGGATATAATGCCCAGTTAGGTTAATTGAATAACCGGTTAGGTCAACTGTATGCCCTTGACGATTGGTTAGGTTAAGTTGTGATATTTTCGTTAAAACTAACGAAAATATCATGACTTAACCTAACCAATCATCAAGGGCGTACAGTTGACTTAACCGGGCATTCAGTTGACCTAACCGGGCATTCAGTTGACCTAACCGGGTATTTAGTTGACCTAACCGGGCATTCAATTAACTTAACCGGACAGGAAAATAACGGTCGAAATCTATTCACACAAATACTTAGTGACATAAGCCAATATTACTAAAGAATATAATAACTCTTGTATTAGTTTTTAGTTATACTGTTATAGTTTTTGACCTAATACAAGATTACAATAACAAACATAACTTTTGAACCGCTCATTTCTCCAAAGAAAGACTTACATTTTTGAAATCAGCGTAAAAATCTACATTAAATATCTTATTTTCAAAAACATCCGAAACAGTACATGGAACAGAAAAGATCCGATTTGATATTTACAAAATGATAAAAGTATCATATCATCCCTTACCATATTTACATAAAATACTTCCCCATATGGACTGATACATGGAACAGAACAGAATAGGGTTCGTCGATGCACTTTCTGCTTGTCATTGCTTACCCATAGTCACACATATAATCCATTATAAAATATATGTTAACTAAAAAAAAGGAATTGAATAAAAACACCTTATATAGAATTTATGTTAACATTTATTATGTTTTTATATTAAAATTGTCATATTTAAAAAGTGAGGAATTATTCAGCATTGACGTGGAATGAGGTCCGCCAGTTCTACATCCGTTCTACATGGTGCGCAATTGTTTTTCGCACTAGCAGATGAAATTTCTCAAAACAACAACCTTGGCTCTAAGACTGATACTAAGCTTGTAGTCAGGTTTGCTAAATTGTAAGACGTCCTCTCAGAAAAATCGCCAGTTTTAGGTTAAAATTTGCCAATTTTCGCCAGTTAATTTATTTCTGGGCTTTTCCAAAAAATTTAATGAAATAATAACTTAAAAATAAATAATAATAAACATTAATGAGGATAATTTCTATTATTCGGTAATTGGCGAGTGGTGCTAGGGGCCCCTCTGAGCCCATGGGCTCCAGCTAGGGTTGCCAGACGCCCCGCATTTGATCCAAAAATCCCTTTGATTTCAAATGTTCGGCAAAAAATACTTTTTAAACAAATTCTTTCGGAATGAATTGATTTAGAATTTTCTAGAATTATGTAGGATCCTGTTGAATTCTGTAGAGTAATGTTGAATGTTCTAGAACATCCTAGAAATTACATAACTCTTATAAAATGTTGTGTTTGGCCACGAATTGGCAGTTTTCCGGCTGTAGTTATATTGTAAGCTTTGAATTAGTGTGAATCCTGAGATTGCGTGACCATACAACTTGAGATTGTGTAATTCAAATAAAATCTGTATGTCTACTTTTTATAAGAAATCGTTCAGGTGTAAATTGCTGCATTTGCGTGAAAGAACATACACACACACACTTGATTTTATTTATAAGATTTTGAATATTTTTTTTAATTAATTATTTACAATCATGACTTGCAAGGAATTTCAGTTATACTTGAAGTCAGAAGATGGAGCTAAAATTTTGAAGAAGATTAAAAGTTCAGAAAAGTATTGACAAATGTCATAATATAATTAGTAAAGCGATGTACTGTATACTACAATATTTAATATGCTATGATAATTTCAATATTATTTACGATATTTCAATATTATGTATGATAATTTCAATATTATTCACGATGTTTAATTGTTAAGCATTATTTTAATACAATTTTTCTAATTTTGTTTGTCGTAACCGTTGAAGAAATCTACTAAGGGCACTCAATATAGTTTTCCCCACCCTTTTTTCTTAGCTAAATAATAGGCCATGGGACTGAAATGTCTTTTGGGCTGTAAGTTTGAACTTTCTGCACTTCACATAACCGGATTTTTCCAGTTTGAACCTCCCCTCCTTGTATAAAACCGCTTTTAAACGCCCTTGTATAAAACCGCTTTTAAACGCCCTTGTATAAAACCACTTTTAAACGCCCTTGTATAAAACCGATGGTTAATGCAATTTCGAAAATGGCGTCTGACAGTAATGTGCGTCGTAAACAGAGAGCTGTTATCGAGTTCTTAACCGCACAGAAGGAAACAGTTGGAAATATTCACAAACGTCTACAAAACGTTTACGGAGATGCTGTTGTTGTTCGAAGCACAGTTGGACGCTGGTCTAAACGTGTGAGATCATCGGAGAGAGGGAGAGCCAGCCTCGATGATGAGCAACCAGCATGGAATAAAGGCCCTTGTTTCGAGGTGGAGGAAAGCCGTAGAAAAGGATGGAGACTATGTGGAAAAATAAAAACTTGTAAAAAAGGTATGTAACTACTTGTGTACAAAATTTCTGGAACTTACAAGGAAACTTGGAAAGAAAAAAAAAGGTGGGGTAAAATATATTGAGTGGCTTTCGTAGTTTCAATTTGAAAAAATTTGGTCTTAATAAAAAAACCTCAGAAAATTTTGTCCCGCATGGGCATTTGAAAAATCTGGCAACCCTAGCTCCAGCCCTGTTTGTGTTTGAGAGTACGCTGGGCTGTTCATAGTGTAGATGAGACACGAAAAAAGATCAGCTAAGTAGGAATAATTAACCGAATAATATTAACTAGTGCTCGATAGATTTTACATATTATACACAATTATTGGTGTAAATTTTTTCTTATTTTGAAATGAATATACTGTACATGTAACATGAAATAAATTCAATAATTTCACACCATGTTCATAGACATCCATTTACAACTCCGAAGGACATTGTTTGTCAACTGGCTCTACCTTGTAGCGGTTGTACTGTTGTTCGGCGTTTGGTGGAAAACAGCATTTCCCACCATATTCCTGCCAAAAAACCTTCATTGATAGAGCAACAAACACTTGTTAGACTGAACTTTGCTCGTGCGTATCTTGACCTTCATGAGGATGTTTGGCGCATGGGTGTATTTTGTGATGAAAAAGGCTTTCTCTACTGAGTATCATAGGCCAAGTCATTGCTATCGTACGCGAGGTACCAGATATCTTGAGGCCAATATTCAAACAACAGAATAAAACAGACGCGTTAATGCGGGGTGTGGGGATAGATGTTTGCAGTTGGAATTGGTAAAGTTACAAAGATTGAAGGACGATTGACAGGAGTGCAGTATGTCGCTATATTAACACTTTAGCGCACGGATGACGCATATTGCGATACAAAAATTGGTGCTACTATAGCGTGCGGTCTACAACATATTTACAAATTCAATTACATTAAAACAAAAAATTTAAGGGACAAATAAAACAAACAATTCATTCTATGGAATATAATGCCCAGTTAGGTTAATTGAATGACTGGTTAGGTCAACTGTATGCCTTTGACGATTGGTTAGGTTAAGTTGTGATATTTTCGTTAAAACTTACGAAAATATCACAACTTAACCTAACCAATTGTCCCGTGGTGCGTCAATGGATTGATAACAGTGATGGCATGATAACAATTGCTTGGTCTGCAAACTCTTCGGGTTTAAACCAATTAAAAATATTTGGAGTACAATGACACAAGAATTTGGAGCTAAAGTACTGGGTAATGAGATTAATATTCCAAGGCACAGTACTGATATATTGGAGAATCTGCGAGTAACCATATTATTTTGAAATCCTCGTAGCATCTATGCGCAGACGTCTCAGCAATGTCATAGAAGCAGATGGGGATATAAAATATATTATATATTACAAGGTATTCCATTCCTTATAAGCACATTCTAAAAGATCTATATGTAGACCATTTTTTTAGGAATTGTGTTTTTTATTACTACTGAAATGCATTATATGATAACTGTATCGGTATATTTTAAGTCAGGAAACATATGTTGCTTACCCACGTCTTCAAACCGCTTCCAGTAAGATCAACGAAGTGAAGGTACACTAAGTCTGGTAAGTGGCTGAATGGGAAACCAATGTACTGTTTTTCGATTCGTTAGCCATCCTTTGGTTCTGAATCCAGAGTCAGTTGTAGGTCTCTCCTGTCATAGACCTTTGACGTTGCAACGGATAAAAAAATAGTAATTAACATAGGTTATTCCCTCTTAATATTCTATTGCGTGTGTGTAAGATGAAAATAAATTAAAGTGAAGAGAGAGAGAGAGTCCGAGAAAGAAACATTTTATTTTAAATTATAGAACAAGAAACAAAAGGTGCGGAAAAAAGGTTCCTTTCGATAGTTTTCTTGTAGATGTAATTCACAATTTTTGCTTCTAAAAAGTGGGCAAATATTCTTCAATGTTGATGAAATTACTCATTTCTACAAATTCATAATATCCTACGTAAATATTCGTGTGTTTTATTGTAATTAAATGTGTCCTAACTTTATACATTAAATTAGAGTTATTTATAATTTATTATGCAGTTAAAGTATCACATATTACTGAATTCTAGATTTAAAGTTGATATTATACAGGGTGTCCAGGAAGTCCCTGGCAATTCGATAAACTATGCACCCAAACATAGAATTGCCAGGGACTTCCTGGACACTCTGTATATTGCTTTATACGTCATACACAAATGTCAAACTCACCACCTTATCGCGAAAGAAAAGAAAAAAGAAAAACAAATATTTCTTTCAAAAATGGATTTCAGTTGTCATGGGAACTGAGACAATGTAAAAACGGTAAAGAAATGGATCGACTGTATATACTTTATAATTTTGTAAACAACCCCAATTAAAAAAATAAATAAATAAAAAATAATAAAAAAATATATGATCTGTATTCAGTGTCTTCGCCTGTGCATGGAGTATGTGACTGTGCATTGGGGTCCCAAGTCTCCAGGGAGAACGGGGCTGAAATTTTGAAATTTCACTTTAAATTTTCAGTTCAAATTCTACTTCAAATTTTTTTTTTTTGCTTTGTTCTATCAGTTCGTTTTATGACAGGAGGGCACAGCGCTTAGGGTTGGCTTTGGTGAAAATGCGGTTTCTTTTTTAACTTA
>JAJOZX010000018.1:1992500-2060000 GCA_023014485.1 Bathynomus jamesi | reverse complement strand
TATATATATATATATATTATTTCACGAAAGTAACACGTGAATAATATTTATGATGAAAATAACCACGAAGGAAAAAGGAAACAAAGAATGGTGCTCAAGCGCTTTCGTCTAATGACATCCTCAGGAACAGTGAAATAAATAACAAGTTCGAGCCTATACATAGGTCAACAAAAAAATAAATAAAATAGAAAAATAAAAATTGTAGAAGGAGCATACAAATTTATAAGGAAAAGCTACCAGAGTTTTAGCACTTTGCCCCTCTTCTCTAAATCCGTTCTGAACGAATTCAAAACAACAGGATCAAGCGAAAAAAGGCCCTGGCTAATGTTAAAATTATTTGTAAGTTGAATAAGGGCAGACTCAAGAATATTTCTATTAACAATGTTGCTTGAGTGAAACAAAATTGAAGCATTATTCAAATCAATACAGTGAGATAACTCTGACAAATGGATGAAAAGGGCACTGGACGACTGTCCCGTTCTAATGGAATATTGATGCTGTTTTACACGCGAATGCAAATCCTTTCCCGTCTGACCTATGTAAAAGGAATCACACTGTTTACAACCAATTTTATAGATAATGCCTGAATTATTGGTAGGGTTATTTTTTACTATGATATTTTTCACAATATTGTCATATGAAAATACTACATTAATATTCAAAAGTTTGAGTACATTAGCAATGCCTAAAAAGCCTGGGAAAAATGGAAGTACTAAAATATTCTTCGACAAAGTGCGAGAGTTATTATTCATAGGGAAAGCCCAGGTTTTAAGTTTAGTATTTATCGGAAAAAACAAACAATTTGTCCTACGTACACTTTTACTCCGGACATGACACCCCCATCAAGAAAGCCATATTTTCTTCAATGTTTCCCCGCGCTCTTAGGATCAACAGTATTAAAAGTGATTTGTGTTACCCACCTGCTTTTTGAGAATCTTATCTTAATAAGGCAAAACGAACTTTCTAGCGTGTGAATAATAACTCTCGCACTTTGTCGAAGAATATTTTAGTACTTCCATTTTTCCCAGGCTTTTTAGGCATTGCTAATGTACTCAAACTTTTGAATATTAATGTAGTATTTTCATATGACAATATTGTGAAAAATATCATAGTAAAAAATAGCCCAACCAATAATTCAGGCATTATCTATAAAATTGGTTGTGAACAATGTGATTCCTTTTACATAGGTCAGACGGGAAAGGATTTGCATTCGCGTGTAAAACAGCATCAATATTCCGTTAGAACGGGACAGTCGTCCAATGCCCTTTTTGTCCATTTGTCAGAGTTATCCCACTGTATTGATTTGAATAATGCTTCAATTTTGTTTCACTCAAGCAACATTGTTAATAGAAATATTCTTGAGTGTGCCATTATTCAACTTATCATACAAATAATTTTAACATTGGCCAGAGCCTTTTTTCGCTTGATCCTGTTGTTTTGAATTCGTTCAGAACGGATTTAGACAAGAGGGGCAAAGTGCTAAAACTCTGGTAGCTTTTCCTTATAAATTTGTATGCTCCTCCTACAATTTTTATTTTTCTATTTTATTTTTTTGTTGTTGACCTATATATAGTCTCGAACTTGTTATTTATTTCACTGTTCCTGAGGATGTCATTAGACGAAAGCGCTTGAGCACTATTCTGTGTTTCCTTTTTCCTTCGTGGTTATTTTCATTATATATACTGTATATATAAGAAATATTAGTAGCATCTACTTCAACAAATCCCTTAAAATATATGTTTACAGAGTGTGTGTGTGTGTGTGTGTGTGTGTGTGTGTGTGTGTGTGTGTGTGTGTGTGTGTATGAAGTAGAAATTGAAGTTGAAATTATAATGAAAACTGGTTTAAAAATCAAACTTCTCCGGGATATTGGACGGAAAAAGAAATTTTACATGAAAAATATATGAAAAAGAGAGCCAAAAGTGGGACAACCACATTGAAAATATATTTTAAGTCCATTAAATCACTTCTACGAATTTAATTAATTTCAAAATTGTTTACTTTTTATTCAATTCCGTACTTTTATCTTCTTCATTACGGGCTAAGAGACAATCGAAATGAGGGCTCTGATACACTCAGAGCCGGATAAGGCTGGGTTGAAGGCATCCTTTGACCCCCTTTATCCAAATGCCCGGTGAGGATAAGCTTCTCGTGCTTGTTTCCCTGTTCTTTTCCTTCTTTGTTTTGTTGTTGTTACTGTTGTGTGTGTGTGTGTGTGTGTGTGTGTGTGAGTTTGTTTAACCTCCTCCGTAACATCAGAGGTCATGTAACGGAGGAGACCTACAACTTTACGTGGGATCCAAACCACGGGTCGTTACATCATCTGGACGCGAAGTACGGTCCCCCATCCAACTACCACCCAATCCCAATGTCGCTTAACTTCACTGATCTACGAGAAGCGTTATTTGGACATGGCCACAACATAACGCTTATTGTTAAAGGGGCTAACCATGAGAAGCCACGAAGTAGGCTTATACTAACTGATTTGTGAATTTCGCTTGATAAGCTCCTAGTATGAAGTTAAAATATTAAGTGGTGTCGTGTTACAGTTGCTGCCAAATTTGCCTTCAATTACATCCTCTACTGCAAAGTTTACATATTTTCGCAACTCATTTCAAATGCCTTCTCAAAGTGTCAAAACTTAATTTTTAAGGTGCTGTTCTAGACTGTAACTTTTGTATTTACTGTTATTTTTTATTCCGTTTCAATCTATTCATTTTACGGGCGAGTTAAAAAAAAATATCGATAAGGTTTTCGGTTTCATTTTCAACAGTAAATCCGAGTAATATTTTTAGGATCAATGAAAGAAAGCCACCCCCAACCTTCTTTGGTTAGCTTTATAAGGCTAACTAACGAAAATATAACGACCTAACCTAACCAATCGTCAAGGGCGTACGGTTGGTTAGGTTAGGTCATGATATTTTCGTTAGTTAGCCTTATAAAGCTAACTAAAGAAGGCTGGGAGTGGCTTTCTTTCATCGATCCAATTTTTAAATACAAAAATATGAATTAAGTTTTTATCTTTTTATGAATTAGAATCGAAAATTTATTTTAAAAAATGGCGTCGAAAAAAGAAGTTTTTACAGTATTTCAACTGTAAAAGTATCACACTATCGACACGGAATTAAAGTCAACAAATAATATTAATAATAATAATAATAATAATAATAATAATAATAATGTTTGTTTGGAATATTATTTTTCAAATAATAAATTTCTAACAATTAGGTTTGTAACAATTTAATGAAATACTACTACTAGTACTAGTACTAATACTACTAAAAATAATAATAGTTAGCGTCACATATTTCCAATGGTAATGAGATCTATAAGGTTCAATCCTCTTTCTTTTTTATATTCTCCACTCAGCATTTTCGAAAAAAAAGGATAACACGGTGCTTTTCTTTCATCTCTTAAAAGGTGCACCACATTTTTTTATACTCTTTCGAGAAGGCACAAAAAATGAATTAAAACTGACCACAAAACACTAAAATGTTAAGGCAAAGGTCCGCTGTAATAATGATGTCAGTGAAATAAAAGTTAATTCCGGTTGAAGGCTTCAGCACCACTGCGGAGCTAATTGCCAAGATTGAAAGGAGATAGGAAGGATGATGTCCACACACTGTATAAGTCCATACTATTCGCTTCTTATTCAAACAGCGACTTTTTTCCAAAACAAGACGAAATAAGTCTTTTTACCTTCTTCTGTGATTCAAGTTGTTTCATTAAAGTGAGAAGTCTTTAACTTTCAGTGTTAATATGGCTGATAGATTTAGACAAAGGTGTCTCTCATATTAATTTGGCGTTTATTCATTTGTTTCCATGTACAATCTCATTTTTTTAACTTCTTTGTAAATTGTTGATTATAGGTAAACAAAATTTAATTTGGAACTTCAGTTGTTACAAATAATTTCCAGATGTAAGAAAGCAATGAAAATAATTGCGTATTAATATTTTTTTCAAAATTCATGACGTTTATTTAGCAGACATAAAACGGGACTTGCAAATTATTTTTACTTTGTCCAACCACGAGATATGAGGGTCTAAAATAAAACCTCGCGATGAATTTTTACCAAGGTCCTTCGCGTAGAATGGAATTTGGTGGAAACCGCAAATTCATTTCCCGCCAGAAATCACTCGAAGCGAAAGTACTACTGGAGGGGTTGCTAGCGTCTCTGAGGCTATGAGGAAGAAAGCTGTGCATGGCCAGGTTTGGAGATCGGAAGAATGGTGAAGAGAACAGGAAGGGAGCTCTGTTGCTCCTGCTGGGGATAATGGGTCGAGGTCTTAACACGGTTTGGCGAGTTTGAAGAGGTTCTACGTACGGGTGGTAGAGTAAGGGAAGGGGAGTAGGATAGGTTCCCCACTCAAAGGAAGAAGAAGGGTTCATTGCGCTGATAGCTGTCAAAGGCTGCAAATCATTAATTAGTTTTAAGGGGGGTGGGTTAGCGCAGCACTGAGAATCACTGAGGCTCAGTTGTGCCCTTCCATCCGGAGAGATCATCGGGTTTTCTACCGGTGGGAATAACAGCGGCTTCACATCCTCTTCGTGAGACTGAGGAAGATAGGGGTGTTCTTGAGGAACAAACGAAGAAGGTACCGAAGGAAGAGAGTGGCCTTTCCTTATGGAGTTCTCATCGACAGGAAAAGTGCTCCGATGTTTAATTCTTGAGTGCATTACCTCAACAGGACGACGCTCCCTTTCTTTAACGGAAAGTGCTTCCTGATGGGGCAGTTCAAAGCTCTTGAGTTCGCACGTGTAAGAGAAGTTTCCTTTATTTTTTCTCTCCGCAGAACTCGTTCGCAGGGCATCCTGATGATCGCTCCTCCTGAACGTGGATTGTGGGGAGCCACTTAAGTTGGAGGTCGGGGGTCGGTTGAATGACTCTGAACAGCTTTTGGATTGCATAGGACTCGCTGAAGGCGTAGGAGTGGGCTGTAGCAAAGAAAGTTTAGGCATATAATAGAAAGGAAACAAAATAAATGTGATACAGTATTTGAGATCATCCTCGTCATGTAAATGTGAAGATATTCATGCAAAAAATTAGATAACATTTTCTACAGGCTAAGAATAAACTTACACAATCCATCGTGACTGAGTTCGTAGCTGAAACGAGCATGTCCACATCAGCATCGCTACATAGTGTAGTAATCTCTCTGTTGGACGCTTCTCGCTCTTCTTCCGCGTTCTGTGCCTCTCCAGACTCCAGAGATTTTTCGGGAATGCTGCTCTCGATAGTAACTCCGAGTCTCCTTACACGCTGGATGTGCTTCATGATCTCTCTTCTTTTGAACGTCAGTTTGCACAGCTCGCAATCACAGTCCTTGTATGGGCACTCATGATTGCTTTTCTTCACGTATCTCGAATGGTTTCTGCAGTTGTCGCACTTTTGTCCCTTGATGTTCGGTTGGTTGCTGAGTTCCTGGTTCCGATACCGCCAGACGCGTTGTTGGTGGCACATGATAAGCTGCGCCTTGCGGGTCAATCGACAAAGATAACACTTGCACTTCTCCTTGTAGTCGCAACGATGCTGCCGAGTTGAAGACTTCTTTTGGTGGTTCTTGCAGTAGGAACAGTGCGGTTTCTTGCGAGTGCTTCCTCCGCCTTCAGGATCTGCATGAGAGAAGAGAGGCAAAAGGTAAAAATGAGGCAAAACACGGTAACTATCAAACTCCCGTATTTCATGCGTGTATGTAGTGGTTAAGGACAGTTTTCACCCAGAATAACTCTTACAGTTTTATAATTCGAGACCTTTCTCTTATTTAATTGTACAGTTGAGGAAATAAATTCACCGAAAAACATAAAGTTTCTAAAGTGCCCCGAATATTACTTCTTCCGCGGTAACTGCACATATACCCATATACCCTGTATGAAGATAGTCACAGTATCATGATTTAATGGAACGTCAAGTAAACACGCTGAATTCTAAAATAAAAATAATAAAGAAAACTTTAATTATAGTAATCTTACAAAGAGATATACTATACAGTGTATATATATATATATATATATATATATATATATATATATATATATATATATATATATATATATATATATACAGGGTGTCCCATAAGTCTGATCTCATAGGAAAATTTGTTTTAAATTAAATTTACAAAAGTAATACATTAAAACTGAAACAAATGTTGAAATTGATGTCTTGTTTTGGGACAAGTGAGTTACAATGGTGAAGGAAAGGCGGAGGCCTTTTCCTCACCAGTGTAACTCACTTCCCAAAACAAGACATCAATTTATGCATCAACATCATGCGTTTAGTTCTAATGTATTAGTTTTGTAAATTTAATTTAAAATAAGTTTTTCTATGAGACCAGACTTATGGGACACGCTGTGTGTATATATATATATATATATATATATATATATATATATATATATATATATACAGTATATAAAAAAACATTAAAGTTGTATATTTTATACAGTTGCCATTTCAAAATACTTGAAAAATATTTGTACTGCAGCACTTATTTTATTTATTTATTCTCAAAAAGTACTTTTATTCATGAGTTTTTGGTTGCTCTCTCTCTCTCTCACACACACATTTAGTATCCACAAAAAACAAAATATTGTACTCATTCTTTGTACTGGAGCATCTGGTGAGAAATTATATATATATATATATATATATATATATATATATATATATATATATATATATATATATATATATATATATATATATATAATTTTTTCACCAGATGCTCCAGTACAAAGAATGAGTACAATATCTTGTTTATATATACAGTATATATATATATATATACACACACACACACCGTATTTACTCGTTCATGTATAATGCGCCATCGCGTATAATTCGCACCCTGATTTTTAGAGACCAGATTTAGAAAAAAACGTTTGCTTGCGCGTATAATGCGCGTCCCGCTCGATCGAGGTGCTGGTGTCCTTTTTAGACCGAGTCTCGAAACAAGGTGCAACTCGTTTATTGTTCTTCCAGTGCGCTGTTTGGTAGCCAAGTCAAAAAAATGCAGTTATCAGCAATGCCCTCGACGGTACTGAAGGTGATCTAATGTGGGAGGAGGAAGAAGAAGATGCGGGCGACCCCGATGACCCTTCTGAGAAAGCGGGCGACTCCTCAAACACCAGCGACTCGGGCACGGATAAAGAAATTGTATAAACAATAATTGCGGAAAACCTTTCCTTCAAAGAATGTCTGTCGCGCTGTGATTACCTGATCAACCTAATATTGTCAATAGTGTAATGTTAAGCAAGTCCTGAAGTCGTTTTATTTCGGGTACTGAGGAAATATGGCTACAAGAGTTTAAGAAAAATGCCCGTGTATTCTTCCACTATTTGTAATACCTATTTATTACGGATATTTTTCGTGTTTTTCCTGCACGTTTAGTGTGCCATCGCGTATAGTACGCACGTATATATATATATATATATATATTATATATATATATATACAGGGTGGCCCAAAAAAAATGGCACCAATTTTGAGAAGTGATATCTCAATAACCATTGCAGCTAGGGACTTACAAAAACAACCAAATGAAAGATAATTCTTTTCTCTTTAAATACTTATTCTATGGCTTCATGGTTATAAGCCAATATAATGCCCAAAAGTGGCTTCCAAAACAAATATACAAAAAAAAGTTGCGCATTTATATTTATTCCTTGATCCTAATTTTAAATGAAAGTTTTCTATTCCAGACCCCTCAAGATGGGATTGAGAGAATCTGATAAGAACATTATACAAGCACTACGTGAAGAAAAGGGATATTCATTAAACAGAATCCTTTACGAATTTCCAAATAGAAATTGGAAAAAAAGAACTGTGGCACATTTTTTACAAAAACTTAAAGAAACCGGCAGCAGTCAACGGCGTCCGGGAAGTGGTCGACCAAAAAGTATTAGAACGCCAGAAAACATTGAAAAAGTAAATGAAATGGTTTTAAGTCAAGAGGAACAACCGGGAACAAGTAAAAGTGAACGTGAAGTTGCGAAAGAAACCGGGATTTCACGTTCATCAGTACAGCGAATAATTCGAAAAGATCTTGGGTTGAAAACATTTAAGAGGGTGAAGGTTACTGCTTTATCGGAGCCTGTGAAAGAAAGACGTTTCCATCGATGTAAAAATCTATTGCGAAGATTTCGGTCAAATGAGTCTGTGAAAAAAATTTGGTTTTCTGATGAGAAACGATTTACGGTCGAAACACCACGAAATACCCAAAATGATCGGGTTCGTGCAGCAGTGGCGACAAAAACTCATGTTGACCCAAAACGACTTTTGCGTGAAAAAAAAACACTTTTCAGATTCGATAATGGTTTCCCTTGCAGCGTCATCTGAGAACAAAACATCCATCATTTTTATTCAGCGAGGCGTTAAAATTAACTCAATTTACTACTGTAATGACATTTTGTCTCCAATGTTGTCAGAGATCAAGGAGACGAGCACTGATTTTGTGTTCATGCAAGATGGAGCCCAATCTCATACAGCCAAGGAAACAATAACATTTCTCAATAATAATTGTCCTGGTTTTATCGAACCAAATAATTGGCCACCATGCAGCCCAGATCTAAACCCCATTGACTACTTTGTGTGGTCTGCCTTAGAGAGAGAAGTCTACCATGGTCAGAAAATCCGTGATGTGAACCATCTTCGTGAACGAATTCAGGCTGCATGGGAAAATCTCTCACAAGTGACGATCTCAAAGGCAATTTCAAAATGGAGGGCGAGATTACAGGCTGTGGTTGACCATAATGGAGGGCAGATTGAGCCATTTATTGAAAATTAGGTTTAACTTAAAACCACAGAACTTCGTTTAAAGACCGTAAATTAGAAGATAATTAATTAGAAAAAAATAAAAGGAATAAATATAAACGCGCAACTTTTTTTTATATATTTTTTTTGGAAGCCAATTTTGGGCATTATATGGGCTTATAACCATCAAGCCATAGAATAAGTATTTAAAGAGAAAAGAATTATCTTTCATTTGGTTGTTTTTTTAAGTCCCTGGCTGCAATGGTTATTGAGATATCACTTCTGAAAATTGGTGCCATTTCTTTTGGGCCACCCTGTATATATATATGTTAATGAGATTAAAATGAGAGAGTGAAACTTTAAAGTCGAAAGACATGGTCAGCAACCATTCATCTAGTTTCGCTGTGCATCAAACAACCTCTTCAGCAGTTCATTAATGGTATTTAATTATTAATAACTAAAAGAAAGAAAATGTAGAGTTCCGGGAAAATAGTTCGCCTAGAAAAATAAATTTACAAAAAACATAAATGTTTAGTTTTTGTTTTTGATATTTTATTACAGTGACTAAAATAGACTAAATTATCTAAAAAGAGAATATAACCAATTAGTAATTTTTTATAGTTTATAAACTATAGGTGTTACTCGTATTCATAAACGATAAAAAATATTGTTATGTTAATGTAATTGTGAAAGGCATTTCCTTTCAAATTGTACTCTTCCCAAATTAGAATATTAGTTTTAGAAAAGGTCATTTTTTTAACCCAATTAGGCTAACCACGAGGTTGCAACAGGCCATTTTATGAGACCTACACATACAACCATACTTTGTTTCAACAACTAGATTATTTTTAGAACCCTTCAAAAAGGTTTCACTCCATCGGGTTATGATTGTACAACCCTAAAAGATGTTTACCTCTTACACTCCAAATTGGTTTTAAATGATCTTCAACCCCATATAAGTAGCTTAAATTATTACATAATTTTGGTAGTTTTGAAAGTAAAAATGTTTTTTAACTCTTTTAATTTTTAAATTAGTGATTTTTAACTATTTAATGATTTGGAATATATACTTGGCACCGACTTGGATTAACTAAAATAAGTAAATAGTTTTTAGAATGGACAAACTATATAATTTTCTTACTAAAAATGTAAAGCTATTTCATGCGATTATTGAGAAGTTCATTTAATCATTTTTAGAGATGGAAAATAGTTTATTTTTAGTTATTTTAAACAAATAAATTTACTCTTTTTAAGAGAGTCTTTTCTAGGAAAAATGTTCCAATATTTTTTGCTTTGTTTTCAATTTTTGGGGATTGTTTAATCTCCTTCGTTACGGCAAATGTCATGTGACGGAGGGGACCTACGGCTTTACGTGAGATCCGTGGGATCATTATCTACGGGTTGATGCATCATCTGAACGATCACCCATTCGACTACTGAACAGATCCAAATCGCTTAACCTCGCTGATCTAACGGGAAGCGGTGTTGAAGCACGATCACGAGTAGCTTGTGAACAGGAAGAAATTTTTAATAAAAATATAGATGCAAGCAACAAAAGCGAGTCCAACATCTACTTTAGCAGTTCCAGAAAGGATTTTCTCAATTTTAATTGGTCGATGACAGTCACTCTTTTTTATTAACGTAGCGACTTCCCTAGAGCAGTCTTCAAGGGGTCATCCCTATCTATCGTGTTCACGTTCCGGATTGGTCGGTTCACCGGTTCCGGAGAAGGTCCTTAAATATTTGAAAAAATTGGCACAATAATAATAATAATAATAATAATAATATAATAATAATAATAATAATAATAATAATAATAATAATAATAATCAAAGTTTAAATTCAAGTAAATTTTGTAAATATATTAACACGATTTTTTCCATTTTGACGAGAGAATAAAAATTGTGTAAAATGGTGTGGGGACCACGTTCATCCGTAGACTTGAATATACCTATAGGATGATAAGGGGTCGCGCCGACCTAAGACCCTGACACGGGGGTGGTGGGGCAAATCCGGCTGAGAAACACTGCCTATAATATCGAAAACACAAAACGAAAAGGTTTGAAAAGAGCCGTTAATTGGTTGTTCACTGGTCTCTCATACCTTTATGGTCTTCGTGAACATTTAATCAATACTGTACACACGTAGAAAAACTTGTTATTTAATATAAACAAAATAGTTGTTTGAATTTTAGACAAACATAAATAATAATGTTTTTAAAATTATTTCGTTCAAACTGAACGAAATAAGTGATTTTACTTAAAAATCAGATAATGTTTGCTTCAAATTCATTTTCTTCAAATTTTCCATATGAAATGAAGCCCAATTCTGAGTAAATATAATTTTAGTTGTGTTTAATCAAAACCTTATTTATTTTCAAGTTACATCATATATTTAATTAGTTTTTTAACTCTGTATTTTGTTCGTCTAAAATCCAAACAGCATTTTTGTTTAAATTAAATAAAAAGTGTTTTGAGTGCGAAGACTTTGCCAGAAAAAAACACCCAATAAAAATGGAAGAGCCGATTTCGCGCGAGAAGCTCGTGTTACGAGCAGAATATACGCTACGCGATGAAAGAATTCGTGGATTATGAAAGATGTCTTGTACAATTGATGCTTATCATATATCACTATGACCCCGTGACGGCGTGACTAGACGATCAAATTGTAGCTAAAGTGAGAATTATATATCTCAAAATGTTAGCATCGTGAAAGGGGGTAATTCATAGCACGAACTGCAGATTTCCATTAAAGAAATAAAGGAAAGGTTAACATTGGGAAGAACGACCATCAGTGATTACAAAACAAGCGCGAAAAGTTGTTGCTCGCCAAATGAGGGCCAATCTACGAACAAAAGCTTGTATATTGCTTCGCTAATAGTACCAATTTACCACGACAAATAGCGTTGTGTCATTTGTATAAACTGAACCGCGATGGACGTCTAGATAATCGAAAATCCCTGTTAAAGTCGCCAAAGTAAAGCAACGTGTGTCAAGGAATTTGCATCGTGAAAGTCTATTCTCATAAAGTCTCATTTGAGTGAATTCACGTTGAATGGACCCAAATGGGGAAAGATAATGGACTCAAGCATTCCAGGTATCCTATTTGCTGTCCACACTCAAAGACTGCTCACAATTTCACTGTAATATTATAAAGGTTACATTTTGCGATATCTAAAATAGTTTCGAGAATCATCTCCCATTGATACAATAGGGTGTTTTGTACTTAATTATACATGCTGTATGCTGCAAAAGGGTTGTCGTTACTTGTCATACCTTTCAAATCACCACTCGCTAGAAAAGACAGAAGGTGCTGCAGGTTTTTGCTTTCCAGCCCCTAAAATCCTAGACGCGGACCTTACTGAATATGTTTAAAAGCCATATTATCGTCATTTACGAAAACGAAGACTTAAACTCCAATATTTGTAGCAGCTCTAGTACAAAAACCACTTGCATCTATGTCAACACGTGTCCTAGCCTTTTATGAGGTACGTAGGAATGCTATTGTATGTTAATTTATTGTTTCTATTTTGTCTGTGTATTAAATGTCTGTTACGTGACAAAATAAAATTGACTTCTGATCATTTTATCCTGGCAGGGATCTGTGCTTCTTTTTGGCAAGAATCAAATTACATCAAGTGATTTTATTCAATTAAGAATAAAGTTGTATTGAATGCGTAAGTATTGTACAGTTTTGTGTGATAATATGTTAAACTATTTTATTTACTTTATTTTATGAAGAGCCCCCGCAATTATTGTAAATACTTAAAGCATGCAACTGCGAAATACAAAGCCAAAATTGGTAATCTTATACAATTAACCTATGTATGGTCTGTTAAAATTATTATGAACTTTCTTATTTGTAAAGGTATAAGGAAATCTTGTTGGTGTTTTTTTTTTTTTGTCTTTTAGGACTATGTGCGGCTATGTCGCAACACTTCTTTCCGGGAGTTAGCGAAGTAAAGCGACATTGGATCTGGGTTGTAGTTGGATGGAAGACCGTCCTCCACGTCCAAATTATGTAACGACCCGTGGTTCAGATCCCATGTAAAGCTGTAAGTCTTGTCTGTGATATGACCTTAGATGTTATGTAAAAGGTTACAAAACTCCATCATTAAATTTTCTTCTTTTTTTACACGGAAAACAAAGCCTTCCTGCAACCTTCTATATATAGAAATATTATCTTCTATTGTTTCACATCACTCAAGTAATAAAGGGTTTTGAAAACTATTTCTTCTATCTAACGAAGTTATGTATTATTAAAAGAAGTTATTATATCATCTGACAAGAAGCTTTGATACAAAAAGAAGGAAAAACTTCCCCTAGATGCACCTCAAAAAGAAGTTACAAGTTCTAAATTTAGAATTTTTTAGTTTCAGTGTACATTTTTTAACACTATAACGTAACCATCTTTGATAAACAGTTATCATTGTTAACTTCTGCATTAGGTACAATGTTTTTTATATAATTTTTCATTAATTAACATCACATGGCTCCACATGTGGGACTTTGTTTTCATTTCGTCATTCCTTTATCAGGGTGAGTTAGTATTTCGTTTCGTTGCTAGGACGACAGAAGCTTATACCGCTAAGACAGGGCCTTCCATCTCACTTGAGACCAATTTCATCTGACTTCATGTTTCACGAACAATTGTATACCGCTCAGTTTCACAAAAATGACGGACTTTTTGGGTGCTCCCTCTCTTCTCGATGCGTCGGAAGTAAAACCACTTGAATTTCTGAAACAAGGGTAATAACGACAACTTGTACACCTTTTACAGCTTTATTCACAGAAAATACTACTGACAGGAATGAATAAGACGGAAGACTTATAACTGAAAACTTAGTTTGTACACTACACTTGTTCTTTAGAGGATTTGACAGACAACTGTCCCTAAACAATTCCCAAACAACACTGACTCCTTGCCAGAGGAGATTCCATTAGTTGTTACGTTTACGATGGGTTACTAAATTTGCTAATAAGCATTTATAAGTGTTAACAAATAGATTATAAATTTTAGTTAGATACTATCCCGTTATCTCCCCACCAAGTTTTAATACGGTTAGTTGAATACCCGGGTAGGTCAACTGTACGCTCTTGACGATTGGTTAGGTTAAGTCGTGATATTTTCGTTAAAGCTAACGAAAATATCACTGCTTAACCTAACCGGGCATTCAATTAACCATATTAAAAACTGGAGGGGAGGTAACAGGATAGTACCTTTAGTTGTTCTAATTAGCTCATTTATGTGACTGAACTTATCTGAAAGGAAACATTGAAATTTGAGGTGTTCTCTTTTTAAATTTATAGAATAGATTTGGCAATTCTGGGAACAGAAACCTCAGCCATACGTAAACAGTTGCCAAATGTCTGCAACCGAAATATTTTAGTGCAGATATTAACGAGCATTATAAACTGCTATAGAGTAAAAGATCAAGACAAATTTAACATACATAGAAAAATAAGATTGAGGTAATCTCTCCACAAAACCATTAAAAAATTACATTACTAACTTTAAATTCCAACAAGAATTTATCTTTACCTTAAATCAGTGGTTCTTAATCTTTTTTGGCTGAGACCCAAATTCTGGTGGCGGGGCTAGCTCCGCGACCCATGCTTTCAAACAGTTCACTCGTAATAGATAATATAATAAATAATTAATGGTAAAATGATTAAGGAAAACATAAATAAATGATAAATGACAATGTAATGACCCAATCAAAATGACTTAGCGACCCAATTTTAGGTCACAACTTAGGGGTTAAGAACCACTGCCCTAAATGATAGTAGACATTTGGTTAAATATGTCTATGAAATGTCTACTAAACATTTCGGATCTTTTCCGTTTGACTGCCGCCATTGAAACATAATTAAACTCCAGCCTTCTTTAGTTAGCTTTATAAGGCTAACTAACAAAAATATCACGACCTAACCTAACCAATCGTCAAGGTCGTACAGTTGACCTAACGATTGGTTAGGTTAGGTCGTGATATTTTCGTTAGTTAGCCTTATAAGGCTAAGTAAAGAAGGCTGGGGGCACTCACCTCTTATGTTTCAATGGCGGCAGTCAAACGGAAAAGATCCAACATTTCATAATGAACTTAGCTTTCTGAAATGAATAACAGCTATTGTGAAATATTTACAAGATATTTCAAATACGGTGAAACCTGTATAATTCAGACTAATTGCGGGAGGGTAGTCCGAGAAAGAGAGGATACCGTCTTATAAAGGTAAAATTTAAAGTATTGTAAAAAAACCCCTATTTTCAAGTGTATAAATCAATAGAATGAACTAAAACAATGTTTTGGGGAGAAAACAATTACAAAGAAGTGTACAGTATTAGGGCGGGTCGTACTCAGGTGACAACATGAATCTGAAGGAAATCCTACCATCAGGGGTGTCTAAATTATGTGTTTTTACATGGGGAATTCAAATATGAGCTTCTTTTTTGGATAGGATAACTCTAACCTACATCATTTTGTATTTCTAAATTGCCAATTTTACCCTTTTGAACCCCTTTATAATATATTAAAAGATATAAGGTAAATCATTTATATTGACAAGGCCAAATCAACTTTACATATATTTATTAATAGGTGAACTGCATGTATATCACTGGATATAATTACAAAGATCATTCTCCTGACATCTTGAACTTTGCCAGGTTGCACAAATCCTGCTTTGACTCAGACTTGGACATCAGCTTCCTGCTGGTCTCCTGAGCCCTGATCCCTCCATCCCTCTTTTCCTGTGAGAAGTACTTAGCAGAAGCCTCAGTCACCATTTTAACAACCCTCTCAATGCTTTGTGTGTGGCAAGGCCAGTTGCGCACCTCCATGGGGGTGTTGATGAAGTTTTTCACCTCTGAGGTGCTTGAGAGCAGGTGAGAGGTGGCTCTGACACACCTTCTGACCAGCTGATCAAGTCACCGATGCTGGAAGCATCACAATTGATGTCAGGTGTCCTTCTGCTCCTAACAGAGGAGTCCCCCAGCTGAGTGTCCGGGTCCCCCTCTCCCCTGATGGCCAGGATTTTCTCCACCCCTTCAATCCTCTCCTTCTGATCCTCAGAGCAGAGTAGTGTTTGGAGGATGACTTCACTGTGGGCATACCAAGCAGATCTTCTCACAGTTGGCATCACAATATCCAGCACCTCCTTTCTCTGGGACTTGAGGCAGTCCCGCTGAAAGAGGATGTGCCTAGGCCCTTCGATCCAGGAGTGCTTGACCTTCACGTTGAACCAACATGGGTAATACACTCCAATGATGAATTCCACAATGAATTGCAGAATCTTCAGGTTCTTTCCTTTAAGTCCGTGCTTTGACACCCAGAGCCTGAGAAGTCTGTTCGCTGTGGTGAGCCAGCGGCTGTGGTTTACTGGTCCTATCTCTAACAGAGCCAGCCCTGCAGGAAGTACTCCATCCCTGACTGCACAGACAATTTTATAGCCATAGTATTGATCAGTTGAGAGATCTTGAATGACCTTGTCAGGAAGCTTGATCAGTGGAGGGCCAACAGAGATTCGGGTGAAGTTTGGATTGATATCAAAGTCTGTAGCAGAATCAAGGAACTTTCCTATTGGCCCGGATAATTTTTTGTCTGACAGAGTAGGGCCATCAAGGTCAACAATGAGATGGCGCAGGGGAAGTTCAACAGTGTGCAGGTTGCACACCAACCAGACCAGCTTTCCCCCAGGTGCAGCTCCAGCTTCTGCATTACTCCAGCTTTCACACCAGTGTTGACATTTGTTGAGTCTCCTCCAATGGCCAACAAGGTCTTATCATAACCCCTCTCTTTCAGCCAGGCAAACAGGACCTTAGCAATCTTCTCCGCATGTGACTCCTCTTTAGTTGCTTTCTCTGTGGTAAAGTGGAACAGATAGTAGCTGCCAGGCTCACTAACAACACTATAGTGTTCTTCCTTGATCTTTGCGGGAAAAAATTGGTCACTGCCCTCAGCTTCCATCATCACATTGGTCAGGTCAATCCGCCCATCAAAGAGGATGCAAGAGATCCCCCCCCTCCTCCCTGCACTTCTTCTCGAACTGTTCCCCCAGCTCTCTCATCAACTTCTCCTGTGCTCTCTTGACCTTGCTCTTATCAATCACTTTACTTGTATTGTCTTCTGTGATGATTCCTGCGTCAATCAGAGCTGCTGTTGCTATCGCTGCAGCTGGCCTCAGCCCTATGCCATACCTTACACTAGCAAGGGCAATGTTTTGAATCTCATCATAGTTTTTCTGTACCTTTGCCGAAGCTGCTGGCTCAGGGTCAGTTTGAGGGAAGAGCTCAACTTCAGGAACAAACTCATCTTCATCACCACTTCTCTCCAATTCCAGCTCCTCATCACCATCTGCCAAAAATCTCTTAACATCCTTCCTGGCTGCCTTCTCTGCTACTGCAGCACTTTCCTCCTTGCTCCTTTTCTCTGCCTTCCTTTCCATCCACTGCCTTTTCAATGTCCTCACCTGTCTCTTGTCACCTGTCTCAAATCAAAGTTGTTAATTAAATTTTGCTCAATGTATCACTATAATATGCGTAGAAATAGCTTTTTCTAAAATATAACAGAATAATACTCACATGTGAACAGTAACAAAAAAAATATCAGTAGATAATCACTAAATCTATCCCCTCACTGCAAGCCGAGGTGGTAAAATAGCTTCATAAATCATGAGTCACTTCAAATATTTCACAAAACGTTTTAGAATGTTCTGAAACGTTACATTCTAGCCTCTGAGAAAGGTGGCTCAGAAAAAAGCCTTATGCGCGCCAGAAAACCGTCAAAATATTTCATATACCAAACTGTATGATAATTACAATTAAGTGGAATGGCACACCTTTTTATTTGAGTATTTAAATATTATTATTATTATATGAATTACATTATATGTGTTTATATGAATTAGTTAGAACAATGTTCTATGAGAGATAACGTGAGCAGCCATGATAGAAAACGTGAGAAGACATATTCTGGGGTAACTACAATAGTAAAATAATCAACAATTTAATAATAATCAACTGCAAAATGATGTAGGTTAGGGTTATCAGAATTAAATATTTTCTTCAGAATTGTGTTCTATACACCAAAATATGTCATTTGAACACCCCTCTCCATTGATTTAAAAAAAATGCATAGTATGACCCGCCCTAGTACAGTATATACCTACAATAATCTAACGAGTTGCTAACCCGTTGCTAACGGGTATCGGAGTGTACCACATGGTCACCTCGGACTTTACTTGAATACTTGAATAACCTTTATTATTAATAATAAAATAAATACAGTGGTCTTACAATTCATTTAGGCTTTACTGGGCTCTTATTAAAAATAAAACAGATAGTTCTTATTGATAATACATAAATCATGAATAAGTATTATTAATTAAGGAATGTGATCTTTTCGGTTTTAGGTCCGGCACTGGATTTTTTTCATATTTTTTGGTATAGACGTAGATTTTTACGCTGATTCCATTTCCGCAATCCGTTTCTTGGAGAAATAAACACGAAAAAAGTTATGTGCAAGTTTATTACGTTTACAGGTTTCCAGAACACACAACGGAACACAAACCAAAGTTTGCTACTTGCCAAACTGCGCAATATCGTTCAGCATTTGGCGCACTAGATCTTTGCCTGCGTGTCGGAGACGCCAGAGAAATTCGCAGATATACAAGTCGATCATGGAACGGTGCGTACCACACCGGCGCTTGTTAACGCGTTTGAGATGGTTCCACGTCGACTCTATCCGTTGCGTGTGTGCTCCAGTTGAAGGATCTACGAAGTTTTCGCTGTGGTTCACTGTTTTGTGACTGAAGCTGTACCCTTCGAGCTGTTCGATATACAAATAGAAGCAGTTTAGGTTAGGTTAGGTTAGGTTTGGGTAGGTTAGGTTAGGGTAGGGTAGGGTGGGTTAGGTTAGGTTAAGTATAGGTGGATATTTGAATACAAATTTTGGGCTATAACTATTTTCGTGTTTATTTCTCCAAGAAACGGATTGCAGAAATGGAATCAGCGTAAAAATCTGCGTCTATACCAAAAACATGGAAAAAATCCAATGCCGGACCTAAAACCGAAAAGACCCAAGGAATGTATTAATTTTAAATTATCACTGTCAATATAACAAATGCAAGGTCATTATTGAAGGTATTATACCAATACTATACAAAGAAATCAATATTATACATGAGAGATAAGAACTAAACAATTACAAGTAATGTGTGTCTTTAATCTAGATTATACACGAGAAATGAATAAACAATAGTTATGTACATTAATCCTAGATTTTTATTAGTATGCCATTATTAATCGAGATTTCAACTTGGTTTTAAACGAATTTACATTCACAATATTTTTTATATCAGCATTTAAATCATTTCATAGTTTTAATCCAATGAAAATGGGTAATTTTTGAGATGAAGACAACCTAAATTGAGACAACATGCTTCGATCTATTTCTGGTCTGATACGATTGGATTTCTTGATGAGTTACAAAATATCTATTTACCCATTGTAAGTTAATGATTTTGTTCTTACACTCGTAAATAAAAATAAAGTGTCACAGTTTGAGTACATCATCGAGCTTTAGTAGTTTTAGCTCTTTAAAAAATGCATTAGAGTGAGCAAGGAAATCAGCATCAGATAATAACCTTATTGCTATTTTTTGGATGACAAAGATAATGTTTAAAGCAATGTTAGCGGAGTTTCCCCACACAAGGGTGCAACACGTTATATAAGGAAGAACAAGAATATGATACAGAGTTGATAAAACTGTTTAGGGACTACATTTTTAAGTTTAAACATTATAGCAACGCACCTTGAAATTTTTTTTGCGATATAATTTACATGATTACTCCATTGCAAATTCTTATCTAGCATTACACCAAGAAATTTTGTTACAGTACACTCCTTTATGGCGATTTCATCAACATTAAGTTCATCAAGATATACATTTCTTTTATTAGTAAAAATCCTGAAATTTGTTTTACTGGTATTTAGGAAGAGTTTATTGGTGGTCAACCATTTCATTACAGTGATAAATTCTGATTTAAATATATTCTCAGCTGAATTAACATCTTTGCAAGAAAAAGACACAGTTGTATCATCTGCAAATATTATGAAGTTCAGTACAGCAATACCTCGAACATCGTCGCTAATGCGTTCCTGGAAAAGGCGACGATATTCAAAACAACGATGTTCGAGGAATGTAACCTATGGGAAATAAGAGGTTCCGTTCTCAGATTTTTTTTTTTTTTTTTGCGTCAAAATCAGGATTTTTGCATTACAAATACAGTACAAATACATTCGTTTTAACAGCTCAATCACAGGAAAAACATGAATAAGAAACTGTTCAATTCAAACCTTTTATTTAAACACGAAAATTTATAATACGAACGAAAAAATGAAATTGGAAATTATTTTTTAACAAAACATTTGTCTACAGTTCAATTCAAACCTTCTATTAAAAATAAAAATTTAGCAAACTCAACCACATTTGACAGCGAAACACTCCAATATGGCACCTCGGCCGCACTTGTTACTTCTGTGCAGAGGGGAATAGTGATGCTACCAGGCGTAAGACGACGAAATAGCAAAACCAAGACGATGATGATGTAAATCCTAGTCGCAAACATAGCAACGACGAAAGCGCAAAACGACGATGTTCAAAACAACGATGTTCAAGGTATTACTGTATATCAGATGAACGTGAAAGGTCATTTATATATAATGAAAATAACAGTGGATCCAAATCTGAGCCCTGTGGTACATCATATTTGACAAGCACTTTAGTTGAGCAAACCTTATTTACTGATGCAAAATGATATCTATTGGACATATAACTAATCACTGATTGCTCCTCTAAAGCCGTAGCAATATAATTTATTAATTACAATATTATGGCCTATTACATCATACGCCTTACGGAAGCCATATTGATTTGGAACTAATAAATTGTGGGATTCTAAATATCGCTGCATTCTACTTTTTACAATTTTTTAAAAAACTTTGCTGAACACAGATAATGAACACACCGGCCTGTAATTAGTTGCTAGTGTAGGATCACCACCTTTAAAAAGGGGTGTTATACAACCAATTTTTAGCATTGTTGGGAATATTCCTTTGGAAATACTTTGATTGATAATTTCAGCCAAAATTACAGATATCTTATCTTCAACAAATTTCAATATAGGTACAGGAATGTTATGAATGTTACTGTTTGTATTTTTTAATTTACCAATAATATTCCGACCTCAGTAGAGGTAGCAGGAACAAAAGAAAATAAATTTAGTGGGCTGGGTAGTATATATTCTAGAGCATATATTTTGGTAGTGTTGGGTGTTCCTTACCGACATTTTAGTGCTGATTTTGAAAATAATAGTAAGATTTTTCCATCACCCACAGTTTTATATATATATATATATATATATATATATATATATATATATATACCTTACCTTACCTTACAACCTTACAAAGGTTCCGCGCGATGACTTCTCATTTCGCGAAGGTCAAGCTTGTCGCCCCTCCTCTCGAGTTGGCCTGGTGAAGTAGTGAGTTGGATTCTTGCGCTCTCCACCTCACATAGCCAGGTACGCCCGGCTCATCGGGGATTGTTCTGAGCCAGGCGTCTAGTCTTCTTTTGAAGATTTCCACTGCAACTCCCTTCGTGTTTCTTAGGTCTTTGGGCAACTGATTAAACAGTTTTCGTCCTCTCACTACAAAACTATTTTCTTTCAGGGTTAAGGATGTTCCCTGTCTCGCCTTCAATTTGGGAATACGACACAGTCTACCGCTTCTACTTTCCACCGTTGTTTGGGGAGTTATGGGATTCAGAGTAAGATTAGGGACTAGTTTCTCCATTATTTTCCAAGTGTAAATAATGGTGTATCTCTCTCTTCTCCTTTCCAGTGAATATAGGTCTAGTTCTCGTAACCTTTCCCAGTAATTTAGTTCTTTGCACCCATTGATCTTGACTGTGAAGCTTCTTTGGATCCCCTCCAGCTGTCTACTAATGTCTTCTTTTTTATATGGGGATGTTAGGACCGAGCAGTATTCCAATTTGGGTATTATCAGGGTTTTCAGTAGAGGAATCATTACATTCCTATCCCTTCGTTTAAAGGTTCTCAATATCTGACTCGTTATTCTCTTTGCTCTGTTTACTGCTATCTTATTTTGTGTTTCAAATTTCGCATCATCTGTCATTACAACCCCTAAATCTTTTGATCTGGAATTTCTCTGAATTTCCTGTCCATTTGGGGTATAATATTCCTTGGACTTTAGGTCTTCTCTTTTTCCGTACCGTAATAGCTGAAATTTCTCGGTGTTAAACTTCATATTGTTGTCTTCAGTCCACTTGTAGATTTTGTTCATGTCGGTTTGTAGAGATCCTATGTCTTCTGGGTTTCTTATTTTTCTACTGATCTTTGTGTCATCCGCAAAGGATGTTACTGTGCTGTCTCTGGTAACGTCCTCATCTATGTCAGTTAGCATGATTATGAAGAGTAGTGGAGCTAATACTGTTCCTTGTGGTACCGAGCTGATGACCTCTGATTCTGATGAAGATACTCCTTGTACTGTAACGACTTGCCGTCGCTCACTAAGGAAATTATATATCCATTTCCCTACTTTTCCTGTTATTCCCATATATTTCAGTTTATGTATTATGATTCCGTGGTCACACTTGTCGAACGCTTTAGCAAAGTCTGTGTATAGTACATCATGGTTTTCATTACTTTCAAGTGAATCAATAATGTTGTTGTAGTGTTCCATTAGTTGTGATAGGCATGATCTGCCTCGAAACCCGTGTTGGTTATCATTGAATTTTTTTCTGAGTTTCCAAAAAGTCATAGATTTTCTGTCTAACTATTCTTTCAAATATTTTAGTGAGATGAGATGTAAGCGACACTGGCCTATAGTTTTTGGCCTCGGATCGATCTCCTCCTTTATATATTGGGACTATGTTCGCGCTCTTCAGGATGCCCGGTATTTCTCCCGTGTCTAATGATCGTCTCCATATCCAGTATAGGGGCTCAGCGATTGCATTCTTGCAGTTTTTGATCAGTGTGGCATTCCATTTATCCGGTCCTGCCGCTGAGTGTGTTTTTAGTTTCCCTATGGCTTGTGTAATATCATCCGTCGTAAAGTCGAAATCCGTTATACTTTCCCCTTGTGGTTCTTCTTCAAAGAACGCGTTTCTATCGCATATCAATTTGTCAGTTTTTGGGATACTGAAAGATGATTCGTACTGAACTCTTAATATTTCAGATACTTCTGTTAGATCATCAGATAAATCCCTGTTCTCATTTTTTAAAGGTCCGATAGTCGCTTGGTTTTTCGACTTTCTTTTTGCGGAATTATAAAAGTACTTTGAGTTAGCCTTTATCGCTTCTATAGCGTCATCTTCTTCTTTTTCTGTATGCTTCTCGATTTGTTCCTGTGTGACGACATCGATACTTTGTAGTTTATCATTTAATATTTTTCTGACGTTGTTATCTTTACAATTACTTAATTTTGCAGTCACTCTTTTTCTCTTTCGGAACAATGCCCTCTTTTGTCTTTCGAACCTGCTTCTCTTTCCTCTTTGTTGTATCTTTGGGACATGTTTTTCCACAATTTCTAGCGTCTTCTCCTCTAACGTCATTAGCATCTCTTCCGTTGTCTTGGCCTCGAAAATGGTTTTCCAATCTATTACTTCCATGCTGGATGTCACATCTTCCCAGTTTATAGCTTTGGAGTGAAAATTAAAAATTTCGAATTTGCTTCTTTCTGTTGTGCGTGTTCTTTCCTTTCCTGTTGCCTTTATATTAGTTGTTATTTCAATGATATTGTGGTCTGATATCATAATTGGGGATATTTCTACATTATCAATTAGATTACTGTTGTTTGTGAATACCAAATCTAGGCAGTTGTTTTTTCTTGTGTTTTCTGTTATTTCTTGCGTTAACATAAATTCATCAGCTAAAGCTAGTAGCATTTTTACCTGCTCCTGGTCTTCTCGTGTGCCCCCCTTGTCCTGGTGTATACATATATTTTTTCATATCCTTTTATATTTCATGAATGGGAAATTAAAATCACCACAGAGAAAAATATTTGGGGTTGGAGAGTGTAGATCTTTTACTAAGTTTCTTACCTCTGTAATGGAATCTGAAAATTTTGAGGTTGGTGTGTTTGGGGGTCTGTACATTACAATTAGTACCATATTTAATTTTTCAATTTTTGCTGCTACACATTCTACGTAGTTGTTTGAGGTACTTTAGCCGTTTCTGCTATGTGCTTTTCGCGTGTGTAAATAGCACATCCTCCTTTACGTCTCACTGTTCTGTCGGCTCGGAGGATGTTATAGTTGTCAATTTGTATTTCTTTTTTGTCAATACAGGACTCACAATTTTCACAATTCGCCTGGCAGTCCTTTAGATGAGTTTCCGTGAGGCTTGCAAAGTCTGCTCCGGCTTCTTGCATGAGTCCTTTCAGGTATGCAACTTTGTTCGTGGACTGGTTTGATTTAAGGCCCTGTATGTTGGCTAGGATTATTTTTATTTTTTCTCTTTCTTTTTCGCATACAGGTGGTTCCGCTTTGTTTTCCAATGGGGGTGCCGGTTTCGTTGCCTTGTGGTCCTCCGAGAATTTACCTCTTTTTATCTTTGTCGGTACCTGTTGTCCCGATAACGCATGAAGTGTCTTTGTTCGTACCTTCTGTCCGGCTCTCGGATTTCTATATTTATATTTGTCAGCTGGTTTTGTAATTGCTGGAGAGTATTTAGCAGCTGAAATGTGTTGGCTGCGTCTACAAAAATTGCCACTCTTCTTTGATGTTCGTTTTTTCTGTTCCCTCGTTGCGTTCTTTTGAGGGTGGTGGTATCGGCATTTTTTTTCGTATTTGCAACTTCCATATCTTTCATAAGTGTTGCAGACCATAAGATGGTGGAACATGCATTTA
Source organism: Bathynomus jamesi (assembly GCA_023014485.1). Classification (NCBI taxonomy): domain Eukaryota; kingdom Metazoa; phylum Arthropoda; class Malacostraca; order Isopoda; family Cirolanidae; genus Bathynomus; species Bathynomus jamesi. Next base: position 2,035,322 of record JAJOZX010000018.1, on the reverse strand, counting down.
TTATCAAACTTGCAGTATCCACTTGTGTAATGCATTTTGCATAATGTGGGATGTGCATATATGCATTGCCCATCCCTATATCTGCAGTTTCCTTTCGCGTAGTATTTGCATACGATATTTTCTACGCTTCTGCTTTCTTTCTTATTATTTTCCAAGTTGGGACCATTTCGGACACATGCGTCCCCATTATTTCATATATGTATATATATTATCCCGCACGATCACTCCTGTTCCAGTGTTTCCAGTTGTACCCCCTCTTATTTGCTGGCAAACCACTGGGCTCCTCATTAAGTGCAATTTATCTAACTGCTATTTTAACAATTTTCAGTGCCACAGTACCATCTTCGGACCCAGTACCTCCCGAAAAGTGTAGTTCTAATGCTGCCAATTATACCTACATATTCCTGTTTTTGAGACAAAATTCAAATTCAATTTGTCCAAAAACTGTCGGTGATGGAAACATTTCGCATCCATATTCGTATTTTTTGCGCAAAAATCTGTCAGACTCATCCTATTTTACTTGAGGAACAGGAAAAAAGTTCTACTTGTTGTCCAATGTTATTCGCTATTGAAGTAAAATGTATATTTAAAGAATCTGCAATAGAAGTATCATCATTAATTTCTTTATTATCAACATTTAGTTTCTCTATTGAATTTTTCTTAATTTGGTTTCCAAGAAGACTGTTTATGGTTGTCCAAGTGTTTTTCAGGTCTCCTTTATGTTTGGAAAATTGATTGTTATAATAGTTATATTTTGCAATTTTGATTACTTTAGTTAATTTGTTTCTATAATGAGCATATTGGACTTTAGTAATTTTGCTTCGTAATTGCAATTTGAATAATTTATCTCTGTTCTTTATTAAAGTGATAATTCCTGGATAATTCCATGGATTTGCGACACTTTTGGGCGAAACTGTTTTCCTCCCCACAGGAAAGCAAGTATTTAAAATATGGAATAAGGTGTCGTAGAAGAACTAAAACATATGATCTGGGCCATTTATAGGTTCGTCAAAGTCAAATCGAGTATTTTCTACAGCCCCAATAAATTTTCGTTTGTTAACCTCTGAGAATATTTTGTAATGAATAGTTGTTTTATCCGCAACCTGAATAATGTTATTGTAAATAGCGTAAGTAGGAAAATGATCATTGATATTTGTGGTTATAATTCCAAAATTTACAAGGGCATTGCTTTTACAAATATATTATACAAACAACTATACTGCACATTTATACCGCACAACTCGGACAAATTCCGAGTAAGCAGGTTTTCCCGAGGAGATTTTTTCCGGCTCATATCCTCATAGAGGATTCCGGTTTATCCAGTGTCCGAGTTATACAGGTTTTACTCTTTCCTTTCAACCTTTCAAATGTTCCGTGCGATGATTCCTCATTTCACGAAGGTCAAGCTTGTCGCCCCTCCTCTATCTAAAAATGGTACTTATATGTTTCAGATATATAAAGCCGTAGGAATTAAACATTTCATTTGTATAATAAGTTCATTTTGTATTGTTTGCGCCTAGACGGATGCGTATTATGGTTCAAAATATTTCGAAATTGTAACGTAGTTTATTTAGTGTTCGTATTTACGGGTTATCTCGAAACAAGGAGAGAACAGTTATTATATTTGAGCACTTATTCCTTTGTTTCATTTAAGATTAGGTCTTCAAAGTGTCTTTCATACATTTACTAATTTTTATTTATTTTGCTAAACCAACGCTAGTAAAGTCTTTCGAGATTAAGGACTAGCCTCTGACCCTGAGCCTAGCCTTAGACCTAGGCCTCTTGATATACAATGGAGGTCCACTATATGTCAAATTAGACGGACTGTACTTGACAAAAGACACTGAGAAGTTAGAAATGGTTCAGGTTAGAGAAATCAAATTAAGTCCAGAAGTGAGAGGCAAAATATCTGAAAAAAGATTAGGTAAAAGCTAAACTAGATTCATTGAATTCATTTGAAAAGCGTCGACTTAGAGGAGAAATAATTTCAGTATTCCAAATTGATAAATGGCTTTGATAATATAAATTATAGGAAGATATTTGGTAGGGATGCAGAGTCAATTACGAGAAGAAATGGGTAGAAATTGAAAGTCAAACTTTTTTAAAAGTAAAGCAATTATTTTTTCATGAATTTAAATTTATACTTAAACTTAAATTGTCACGTTTTAGACATTTCATTGTTAGAAATTTCATTGTTAGAAATTTCATTGTTAGACATTTCATTGTTAGACAGTTCAGATTAAACTTTTCAATTGTTTAAAAAATTGGGACAAGTTAGCCATTTCAATTGACTAAATGAAATGTCTTACGTAATGTTTAACTAATGTGAAATGTCTAACGCATTAGACGTTTAAAAATTTACAAAATCGAGACAATGAAACGACTAACGAAACAGTTACTTGTGTTTAGAATGTTCTGTGGAAACCCTTTCCCACAAACATAATATTTCCATTCTTATTGTTTTGCAGGTATGGAGGTCATATTGAAATTGTTTAGGTGTTAAATTTTGCGTGAAAACGATTTCCTGTTTGGATTAATGATTTTTAGTTATAAATTTATTTTATTTTAAGACATTAAATCGTCTTTACACAAGTATTCCACACACACCACACACACACACACACACACACACACACACAGATATGCATGTGTGTATATATACTATTATTATTATTATTATTATTATTTCCTTTTTGTGCACACCTTATTTTGTATTTGTGAAAGAGGTCGTCAAATGGTTGAAGATTTTTTCCGTAATATTTTTTTGTTGAAAATCAGAGGTAGTTCAGACGAGGTTTTGGATGCCATTTTTAATTAGACAGAAGAAGAAAGGTTGAAATATATTTACTGTAATCTATTCTAAGCAATTCGCATTATTCTCTTCTTATGTTTTAGAAAAGAAGCGATAAATGCGGAGTCTTAGAAACAAATTGTGCTTTAAAAAGACAAATTTATTAAAGGTATCGCACGCAAATTATTTTGTTTATATCGTGTAAATATTCGAATTAACGCTAAAATAGAAGTAATTTGTCGGTCAAAAATCATTAAAAAAAAAATAAAATCAACATTTTTTTCTACCTAAAAAGTATTTGTGTTTGATGTTTTTTTTCTTTTTTTTTTACCGCAGGTGTTATTTATTTTTAAATCTTGGGAATTTGCGATTAAATCCAAGGAAATTAAGAGTTTTCCTTCTGATTGGTTCAGATGCGTTGAAGTTTCATTTTGGAGTTAATTAATCTGTTTATTATTGTTTGAGGAATTATTCTTATTAGTTCGGGTTTAATTAATTCAAGATTAATTTTCGAACGTTCGTAGGGGGAATTCAAGAATTTGGGAAAGTGTTTCTTGATTTGGGAAAGGTTAAAAATGGGTGTGTGACCCAACTGCCTGCCCCGAGGGGTATTTTCTATGAAATATCTAACTTTTAAAATAGGAAATTCTGCGGTATAGGAATGGCAATGGATCGATTTGTGAATTGCCTTCTTTGAGAATCCGACTTCCGGATTTCTCATTCTCGGACGAAAGCTAAAATGGGAATGACGGAAATTGGGAACAGACGACAGCCCATCCGCTTCTACCACCTGCATTTTCATTTCGTTCTTAGGACCCCCTTTAAAGTCTTAAAATAACTACCCCCGCATCTCCCCTGTATTTACTTGCTTGAAAAATGAGTGTGCAGCGGCACACCACCAAACGAAACAATCCTTAAAAATTTCTACGATACCATTCTAACATCAATAACGCCTAAACGGCCGCCATTAAAGTGTCAGACGGAACTCTTGTGACGTCACTATTCGTCGTTCAAATTTCATTGGTTGTTCGAGGATAAAATATTAAGAAAATAAATCACTCTTTGGCAACTCAATAATTATTTTTATAGGGGCGAAATTACGTGAAATTTTGCAAACTTTGTTTCATTTATTTATTTTTTAAGCCTTTATTTAGAATTCAACTGCGTGACGTCACATATCTACCCCGCCCCTATCAACCAATCAGGAATCGTCCTATAATGCGAAGAATCAGTTTATCATTAAATTTTCAGTGAAAGAGAAATAATAACGGTATAAATGGAAATATATATAGGAAGATGAACATCGTATGACCTGAGATGACCTGACCGTCCGCTCTTCGTTATTATTTATCATTTATTATCTTATTTTAATAAAGTTATGATGAAAAATATGACGTAATTGTGGACCAAATTCATACCTCACGATTTGTGATTTTTCAAATTAATGATGTCATAAATCACTTTTATTTATCTTTTTTATTTATGTATTTTTTTTTCTTTTTAGTAATTCCACTGCCAAATTCTGTCTTTTTACCTTTCTATCCTTCTCCCACGCAAAGGTTGAGAGAGAGAGAGAGAGAGAGAGAGAGAGAGAGAGAGAAAGCTTTGCCTGGAAACAAGAAAGGAAACGAAGCACGTGTCTCATAAAAAAAAAGAGCGAGTGCTCTGTTTCCATGGTAACCCAATTTGCAGCTTAATTATTTCTGTTGCTATTTGATTGGAACATTTTTTTATTATTATCATTAGTGAAAAGTTATGGTTGCTGTAGCAATGAACTAATTTTGAACTTGTCACGATGTTTTATGAATCTATTTTAAATTATTTTGTTTAACGAATGTTAATTTAATCTCTTAATTCATAATAATGTTAGCTGTTGCTTGTTACTAGAGCGAAATTTGTCGCTGTAACAGAGGAAGTACACTCTTTTTAATCATACTCTTCCATTATTATGTTGACTTTCTCCCAAATTTTAAATTGATTTACATAATAAATTAAATTGAAACTTAATTAAAGAAGTCTTGTTGGCAACACCGCTTAAAACTAATTTGAACATGCTTTATGCGAAATGCAGTGTTGCCATACGGCTAATATTTAAAATTCTAATTTAATAGTTTAAATATTTAAAATGAAAGCTTAGATCTCGCGTAAGTGTGTACTTTAGTGCGTTTGTTTTGAGTACATGTGTTCAGTTTTAAAATGGAACCATGTTTACGCGTTACGAGGCAAAAGTTTGAGAAATCAAACAGTAATGAAAAGCTTATTAAGAGTGAAGTCTGAATTTTACCACAAAAAGGTGGTTTGTGTTTAGAAATCCGGAAACTAAATTTGATTTTTCTTTATTTCTAAATAACTTATTATTATTATTATTAATATTATTATTATTATTATTATTATTATTAAAGTAAATAAAGTAAAAATATTTCATGTATTTATATTCGTATTAAAGTTGTGTTTTTACAATCACGATAATCGCCCCCGCGAACAGCAATGTCGGAACATCGCTTCACATCGATCAGCGAATTTAAGCGTCATTGGATCTGTGTGGTAGTTGAATGGGGGACGGTTCTCCGCGTCCAGATGATCTAGCGACTAGTGAGTCGGACTCCACGTAAAGATGTAGATCCCGTTCGTTATATGACCTCAGATATTGCGAAGGAGGTTAAATAACTCCATAAAACGGAACAATCTTTGTATGAAAAAGCTTTTAACATTAGTTGATTGATGATAAGATTAATGTCACTGCGATAATACGCTGTACTATACAGTATATTCTATTCTGGTAAACGTTTACAGAGAAATAACAGCAATATCTGTTAGTCATTTTATCCTATTGACTGCGTAAAACTCATAATTTGAAAGTTTTTAACCGTAGAAAGCGAGTTGTGGTCTATTAAAACAGAAGTACACTTGTTTTTCTGGAAATGATGTCTTTTATTGTACACAAGTTAATTTTTATTATTGTGCACTAACAATAAATTGTTTAATTCAACCTATAAATGTAATTTTCATTATGGAGTTATGTAGACTCCACACTAGTCTCTATACGTGCGGTTCCACACTCGCGTGTTCAAGTATATATATATATATATATATATATATATATATATATATATCAAGAGAGGTGTATGAGAGGAAGACCGCGGAAAAGTTGGAATACAGTAATGGTGTGAAAGAAGTTTCTCCTAAACGAAATATGGCGTGGGATGTGGTAAGAATGGTAGTTAAGAGTGATGTGTGGAGCTGTCTTCTTCTACTCACGCTCTCGTTTCTGTTCCACTCTTTCTCTATTTCTTTCCCATTTCTTCGTCTGTTCCAGTTTCTCTTCTTCACTATCTTCTTTCTTGGTCACATCGACCTCGACGTGGAGAAGATGGATGTACAGTATGGCTGCCTCCTTTTATGAAAGGAAAAACTGGGTATACGAGAAGGTGGGTGAAGCCTGGTTCTTCCAACGATTCAAATCAGGGGACCAAAAGGGAGTTCTTTCCTAGTGTCGGGAAATAAAGACTGCGGTGACGTTATATATATATATATATATATATGGTCTTTATAAAGTCCTTCTGTGATTTAAAATTTACTATTTAATTACTAACTGTAAGAGTCATTTGAAAACTAATATGATAATTTTTTTATTTTAAGCGCATAACAATATTAATTCATGTTTCAACAAATTTATCATTTTCACCAATACAAGTTTCAAATTTTGTTCTCAAACAACGAAAAACATTCTTGAAATATTTTTGTGTTGTGTCGTTAATTGCTTTTGTAATTCTGTCCTTCAATTTATCCAGATTTTGTGGTCTGGAAAAGTAGGAGCAAATAGTGTTTTTAACATTCTCTCGTGGAAAATATCCAAAGGAGAGGTTCTTATGAGCGGGATGACCAAGAAAAATGTTCATATCTACTAGTAGGATCCATTTTTCGGGAAATGTTTTGTTTAAAAAACATTAAACATTGAAGGCAAAGTGATGTGAAGCTAAGTTTTGCTGAGAATTTGTGTTATTTAAAAAGTTTAAAGTACCAAATTGTGGATTGAAAAAAAAAAATAAAAAAAATTCCTCAACATTGGCACAGCTTTACACTTCGTTAAACACCAAACTTTTCAGCAAGACTGAGCTCCATGTTGCAATGCTTCGAACGTTATAGAAGTTTCTAAATAAAACGTTGCCCGGAGTGGATCGGCAGATGTGAACCTTTTTTCATGGCCACCCCATTCATCAGACCTGTCCACTTTGGAGTTTTTATAACTGTTCGAAATGGTACCAGGTATGGGGCAATTATTTGGTCAATGTAATTAATTGCAGTTACAATTATCTGACATATTCTCAGTTACAATTACAATTACTGTAGATGGTGAAATACTTAATTATCTACAGTTACAACTACTTAGTAAAGTAATTAATGACAATTACAATTACATTTACAAAGAATTGCATTTTTTCATAAATACACTATTTGATTTATGTCATGCTTTTCTACTTACGTATTTCAATTCCAGTTTCATTTTTTATCATCTTCAATGAAAACTAGATAATATTTGGTCAATAAAATGTACTCTTTTTTTCTTTTAACCATTGCATGGAACTGTATTTTTCATCAAGCAGTTCTTGTTATGGACAAATGAACATTGGACATATGTATGTGATATGGTCTAATGCAGAGCTTTCCAAACTTTTCACGTTGGCGACACACTAATTAATTTTTGTTATCAAATATCAAATATCAGATAATTTTTCAGTAGGTGGTTTATCTTGTAGCCGATTTTGTTGATACAAAAATCAAAATTTTCAAAATACAAAAAAATTGAAAATAATTAACTAAATTTGGCGACACACCTGGGAGGTATTGGCGACACACAGTTTGGAAAGCTCTGGTCTAATGAAACGAGAGATAAGGCACTCCAAAAATACTAATATAAGACAAAAAAAGTGGCATTTATTTTATAACAATAATAAAGGCAAAAAAGTGACACTTTAGTTTGGAACATTTGAAATAAATGGAACATTTTATTTATAAAAGAATAAAATTTCATTTCAAAAGAAATCCCCCTCAGACATGATGAACGAGTACTTTAAATTATAAGTATGACCAATTAACTTTAATATTCATGTAATTGAAAGTAATTGACTGTAAGTGTATCAATTACCTTAATTTCCTAACGTAATTAATTACAATTACATTTTAGATAGTTGTAGTTGGTAACAATTACTTGGCAATTACGTGAAAAAACGTAATTAATTATGTGTAATTAATTAATTACAATTACAAATTACAATTACCCCATGCCTGAATGGTACAGCATTTTCAGTAGTTTCCTGCAAGCAGGTCGTGACGAAAGTCGTACGCTTTTCTATTTATATGTTGGAAGCTTAAATGTCGTGTACTGAAATTGCTAGAAAAGTCGAGAATTTGTTCATGATGTCACAAACAAAAATCTTGTCTTATCACACTTTTATCATTGAGATAATCTATAAAACATTATGCGAGTGTATATATATATATATATATATATATATATAATATATATATATACAGTATATATATATACACTCTTATATACGCGTGCGTGTGTGTCTATTAGCTTTCAAACACTTTAATAATAATCAGTGCAAGTTAAACGGAATTTTTACTTAAATTTTGCCGCCCCAATCTTTACCCCCGTCATCCCCATCGCCCCCAAATGCAGTATATATAACACTGCCCAACACCAATTTTGCTGATTTAATTCTAACACCTGTTTTTAGGTAACTTTGGTGTGCTGATTCCAAAAATCACCTTAGTTTTTGCCTATCACGTCAGGTTTTCGAGCAATCAAATACGGAGATATCGCATTTTGGCAGGGTTATGCCCAATTTTTTTTCTTTTAAAAAAATAAGTTTTTACATACTCAGAATCAGCATGGAAAAGTAAACAATTGTGCAGGGAGTGAACTTTAATATACAATAGTAATATTGACACATAAAGTGATTAAAAGTGTTTAAATAAGCAAAAAATGAATCCATGATCATGACGTCACGCTCACACCTGGGGAAATCACAGATACCCAAGATTTTAATATGTTGTACATGACCTTTAGATTTAATGCACAGATTTGCGTATTCCACAGATAAAATTTTAACAGCAAAACAGCTGTTAACAGGTCTCAAAAGTCATCAATTTTGATAAGTGCCCTTCATGGATCACCCAAAATAGGCATATTGCATTGCACATTGCACGAAAACCTGATGTGATGGACAAAATCTAAGGTGATTTTTGAAATCAGCACATCAATATTATCCAGGAACAGGTCTTAGAATTAAATCACCAGCAACAACAAAAATGTTTTTTGTTGGGCAGTGTAATTATAACCGTAACCTATTTTTTTGCGGTGTAATAATTGCCAGGCGTTTGTATCCAAATACTATTACTACTACTACTAATAATAATAATAATAATAATACAGTAATAATAACAATGTACTTTTACTAATACTCATCAAGAAAGGGGACGTTTAGTAAACGTCTTATTTGTCCTTGGGTAGTTGAACCTTTCTGTCACGTCAAAGAAAAACCTTTTCTTAATAATTAGAATTATTATCTATGTTACACGCAGACTGTGCATGGAACAAGGAACTTTTCTGGAATAATTAAATCCACTATAGTCTGAATAAGTAATGAATGGTAAATGCTATATTTTTTTTTCATGATGCTAGCCCGACGTGGGCAACGGGTCACTCGCAAAGAGGCCCCAAAATATAGCTTCTCTCATCAGCTATCTGCTAAGCTTTAAATCCTAAACCCTGTTTAGAGAGAGAGAGAGAGAGAGAGAGAGAGAGAGAGAGAGAGAGAGAGGAGGGGCGACAAGCTTGACCTTCGTGAAATGAGCAATCATCGCAAAGAACATTTGAAAAGTTGAAAGGTATATATCACCAGCTTCTTGAGTGGTGACTCAGATATAAGAAAACAATCTCGAAGCCTTTGTGCTAAAACGAATATGACTATAAGGAGCTTCCGGTTCTGTACAAGTGAGTAGTATGCCGCAAAAATGTCGAGTGCAATGCAACTAAGAGGGCCACTCAATATATTTTGCCCCACCTTTTTTTCCTTTCCAAGTTTCCTTGTAAGTTCCAGAAATTTTGTACACAAGTAGTTACATACCTTTTAACAAGTTTTTATTTTTCCACATAGTCTCCATCCTTTTCTACGGCTTTCCTCCACCTCGAAACAAGGGCCTTTATTCCTTGCTGGTAAAAGTCCGCTGGGCTACCTCTTAATCTCCTCAACAATCTCATTGTCACTGAAATTTCTTCCACGAATAGCATCCTTCATTGGCCCAAACAAATGGAAGTCTGAAGATGCCAGATCCGGGCTGTATGGAGGGGGTAACAGAGTGAAGCGCATTTTTGTGATGGCCTCTCTTGTTTGCAAACTGTTGTATGGTCTTGCGTTATCGTGCAAAAGAAGGACGTCTTCCAGTTTTCTCTACGGTCGAACTCGCTTTATACGTCTCTGGTCTCTGTAGGGTAGCAATATATGCCTCTGAGTTGATTGTTTGTACTTTTTTCATAATGTCCACCAGAATCACCCCTTTCATGTCCCAGAAGATGGTGGCCATAACCTTTCCTGCAGAGGGAGCCATTTTGAACTTTTTTTTGCGTAGAGAGTCTGCGTGCTGCCACTCCATGGATTGACGTTTTGTTTCAGGTTCAAAGTGATGTACCCAAGTTTCATCCCCAGTCACAATTCGTGAAAGGAAGTCATCCCCTTCTGTCTCGTATCGAACCAACGACTCAGAAGCAATTTCTTTTCTTTGGGCTTTGTGATCTTCAGTCAGTTCGCGAGGAACAAACCGTGAACACACTTTTGAGTATCTCAGTTGCTGAATTATTGTATTCACACTTCCTTCACTAATTCCTAGCTCCAGTGATAGCTCCTTGTATGTGACGCACCGATTTGATCGAATGATGCTGTTAGCACGTTGCACAATGTGAGATGTCACAGCCGATGCCGTGCGACTGCTGCGTGGCTCATCATCGAGGCTGGCTCTCCCTCTCTCCGATGATCTCATACGTTTAGACCAGCGTCCAACTGTGCTTCGATCAACAACAGCATCTCCGTAAACGTTTTGTAGACGTTTGTGAATATTTCCAACTGTTTCCTTCTGTGCGATTAAGAACTCGATAACAACTCTCTGTTTACGACACACATCATTGTCAGACGCCAATTTCGAAACTGCGTTAACCATCGGTTTTATACAAGGGCGTTTAAAAGTGATTTTATACAAGGAGGGGAGGTTCAAACTGGAAAAATCCGGTTATGTGAAGTGCAGAAAGTTCAAACTTACGGCCCAAAAGACATTTCAGCCCCATGGCCTATTATTTAGCTAAGAAAAAAGGGTGGGCAAAATATATTGAGTGCCTCTTGTACATGCAACATTACAACTTGCAACATTGCATGCAACATGATGAGAGTGTTTTTAAACCTGTCAACTTCGATTAGTGTTTGCGATTCGAGGTAAACTATTACACTAATAGGTGTGTCTAGCGGCTTGTCGAATTCTAACCTGACTGAGATGTTTCCGCTCTGCTGGGGACTTATGTATTTGTTTATACTCGCAGATAAATCGGGGGGGGGGGGGAGGTGAACAGAGCTGGGCAATAAATACATTGAATGTATTTAAATACTAAATACTAAATACATGGGAGAAATGTATTTAAATACTAAATACTAAATACATTTTACGAATGTATTTAGATACTAAATACAAAATATATCAATTGTATTTAAATACATTTGTAAATACATTTGTAAATACATACAAATTTGCTTGTTGAAGCCATGACACGCACACGATAAAGAAATCAACCGCTTTCGACTAAGAGTGGCACACAACTGATTGAACTGACACGTTGAAACATGAACCATGCTGTACTACACTGTCGACGCGTCGTACTGTGCTAGTACAGAACGTGTATTAAACCAGTAAAAGTATTTACATTTTTATATTTTGAGTATTTAAATACATTGTATTTAAATACTCATTAAAGTATTTAAATACTATATTTAAATACATGAAAAACAATGTATTTATAAATACAGTTCTAAATACACAAATGTATTTAAATACGTATTTAAATACAAATGTATTTAAATACTGCCCAGCTCTGGAGGTGAAAGGGGTAAAGATTGACTCTCCCAACGAATTCCTTCTGAGTTACGCCGATTCCTAATTCATCGCAAGTACTGCCAATATGTGCAAACTTGCTATACGCCCTCGAGCAAAGTGGAAACTCGTCATCTGTACAATAGCTCATTTCCAAAGCCCGAAATTTTCAAATTTAAATGCAGTCTTTTTGTATTTTCCGTTCACAGAAGCGTGTTCATGCATCCCAAATAATATCCTTTTAGGTAGAATTCCAAGAGCGACATTTTCTATCTGCTTCGATGTTAACCCTGAGGGTACTGTATACATCTTAAGTCGAACTCTATTAATTGGTTATTTCACTGTGGCATGTAGTAAATTTTTTTCAATTTCCAACTGCTTAACAGAGCTTAATTTCATACGACGCACGCGGAGATGTCTCCATAATATGAATCACCACAGGCTTCGAGCTCTCTTCTTGGTCAGCACCCAGATTTAAACAAATCTTAGGGCTCGTACGGGTGAGCTTTATTTTCATATCGACCCCATTCACAAGCAGCTTTTCCTGGAATGTGAAATCTGTGTGGAGGCGCCCAAAGCATTCATATATCTTCTTTTTAGAATTTTTTAATTTGGCCTTTATGCTACGTTCATCTTTAGCTTGATAATAACCTTCGGCAGTTAAAAAGGTATCCTTCGCTTCTTTTGAAAAGTTGAGTACATTTTCCAGATAAGATCGTAGGTGATAGTAGCCAGACCCTGCCGAGATGTTGACCTGATTTAAATACACATCACACTGACTGAATATGGTGTGTAGAAAGTTGGTCTCTGGGTATACGACGTAGTCGTTTTCGCAATCCGATCCATCTGAATGTGCTATCCGTAGTTTAGCGTACATATGCACACAGCTTGGGTCAAAAGAGTAAGGGCCTGAGCTGGAGATCACGAATTCTATAGAAGCACTCGGCAAGCTAATGGTGTTTATCGGATTAACTGTGATAAAGTCACTGTACTCTATATTTATTGTGTCGGGGCCATGTCAAGAGGGCCAGCTCCGATTTACAACGTTGTGAACTACACGGATAGATGAAGCATGCCATGGCGCGTTAGAAATAGTGACACCTCTCTCGACAAGTAGCAATCAGTCTATGATTCATGAGAGCAACGTCTTTAGCTTATATCAGTTAAAAAAGTGATCAATCATAGGTTTCATGCGCTTAGAACCCTTCTTCTTTTTTTTGACCCCTTCTACTTCTTCTTCCTCCGTACAGTGCTCTTCTTCTTCCCGCCACCACGCATTTTTCTCTTTGCATCTTTGACAATTTCGTCCCATGTACGTTTTAAGTGTTTTTTTTATAGCTTTTTAGGCTTAACACTGGCCATCATGTCTTCTACCGTGTTAAGACCTGATTGTAATGCTTTCCTGCAGAGATATCTGGCACCACTTTTCAGCAAGGGGACAGCTGTACGCAGTATAGTCGAAAAAATGGACCCAATCCCGCTTCCGCGCTGGTATCTTATTCCTCGGTAGACTGTGAACAGCCTTTTGGTCATTCTATCACAGTACGACGAAAGTGGAGCTTCACTGTTAAGCTCCCGTCACCGAATGGAAAACTTTTCCCCCCAATCGTCCTTATATACTGTATATATTGAGATACTGGTTAGTAGATTGGTTGCTACTGTGACATAATGAGGCTTGTCGAAAGCAATGCTCAAGCTCTTTCCTCTATGACTGGGAATGTGGGCGATGCGCAACAGCCGCGCCTGGGTATCCCCAACAAACTGATATTCCACGATATTGCTGTAAATATAGTACATGTCCGGGGGACGGTCTCCATCGTTCAATTTCTCCAATTTTAACTGATACCACAAGCTGCACAAGTCATGTTATGACTCATGAAAAGTATCTCTTTGGAAGACTGCCCCAGTGCCCCATATCTGCCCTCAGTTATAATTTTGAACAGTGCTTTGTCTTTAATATTTCTATTAGCTTTCGACTTTAGAGTCAAAGTATGTACCGGGCAGTGCTAAACCTAAGGATTTTTTAGTGGGTGGGTGATTTCACATTGTGGGTGATTTCACATTGTGATGTTGCATTAAAATACACCTTTTCTGTATTGTTTGTACCGTGTGACCACAAAAATTGTCCCTGTTTTTAATCGCTTATTACTCAGTCATTATTGCAGCTTCACAAAATGAAATAAAAAGCATTCGAAAGAGAACATTTTAAAGTTTTAATTTTTTCTACATGTGTTCAAAGTGACGTCCCTGGACATTCTTACATTTCACACAACGGGAAAGGAAGTTATTTATTACATTTTCCAAAACGCTGCATTCAATGGACTGTACACTCTCTACCACCGCTTGCTTTAATTCTTCGATAGAGGATGGCTCTTGCCTGAATACTTTGTCCTTGACAAATCCCCAGAGAAAAAAGTCCAAAGGTGATAGATCGGGAGATCTTGCGGGCCAGGGAAACTGCGAGCGATGAGAAATGAATCTTTGTTCAAAAAATCTTGTTAAACATTCCAGTGATTGCCTAGTTGTGTGGGCTGTTGCTCCGTCTTGCTGAAACCACTTGTTACTGCAGTTTTCTTGTTCAAAAACAGTGTTCAGCATTTCTACATATCTTTCTGAAGTTACTGAAAGCGGTCTCCTTGTCTCTGGGTCCTCAAAAAGTAAGGACCATAAACCTTGCTGCTACTCAAACCACACCAGACAGTAACTTTTGGTGAATGCAGAGGTTTCTCCAAGTGTATATTTGGCTTGTTTTGTGACCAACACCGGTAATTCTGTCTGTTGATGAACCCATTGAGATAGATGTGGCATTCATCACTGAATATTATGTCACTTAATCTTATCTGGTTTTGTTCAATTATTGTTTCAATGCGTTCACAAAACATCAAACGACGCTGGTAGTCTTGTTCGCTAAGCTGTTGCAAACACATAATTTTGAATGACTTCATTCTCAAATCCAACGTGATTATTTTCCGAATGCTCTCCCGTTTGATTCCTGTCACAGCTGATAGTCGTCTCACAGATTTCTTGTCGTCCGTTTCAAGCTGATTTGCGACTGAATCAATGTTTTCAGCGGTTCGCACACCTTTGCTGCGCCCAGAGTTGCCTTTATACATGTTCTTGATTGAGCCGTGATGTTTCCATTTTGCGAAAATCCTGCGAATCGTTTTAGGATCTATGGTCCTTTGCTGACCGTATTGTCGTCTGAAAGACCGTTGGGTGGCAACTACCGAGCCATGTTTGATCATCTCTTCTGCGATGAAAACACGTTGCATGTCCGACAAATAACCCATGATTGTGGTGGATAAAACTGTCATTTTTTTATAAGTACTGATTTCGTATCCAGGATATCGAAAAAATTAAATAAAACTTTTAAATATTCTTTTTCGAAAGCTTTTTATTTCATTTGTGAAGCTGCAATAATGACTGAGTAATAAGCGATTAAAAATAGGGACAATTTTTGTGGTCACACGGTACAATACAGAAAACTTTCCAACTTAACACGTTTATAGTCCAAAATTTTAAGACTACACAAGTATCCACATAGGTACAAACGTCGGTACTGAATATCTTTGTAACCAGTAACAGCACTCCCAGTAGGCGATTGCAGAATCGGGTCAGCATTTAATTTGAAACAATTTTAAAATCTTATCTTCTTGACATCATCAGACTGCATGTAAATTTTGAGAAGTGAAATACATATTACATATTGATGAAAACAATATCTGCAAAATTAAAACAGCTGTTCAGTAAAACAATGGGTATCGTATAAGAAAATGCAATCAATTAGTAAACTGTATTTGTAAGACTAAGGAAGTTTTTTCAACATATATACCTGCATTTTTATTTAATATTCATATTGCCTCCACAGTGACAAGTGAATAATAAGTCATTCAATGAAAAATAATGGCAGTTAAAAGTAAGCACAAAAATACAAAAACATTGCGAAATTATTCATTACATAGATGCACATAACGTATGTAATACATCATTAATTTATCATCTGTCAGTAATTATTACAGTTAGCTATTGCTTAACGCGAATTCATATTTCACAATTTCGGAAAAAAACGAGATACAGTGTAATCATTAGCGGTAAATTTTACAAGAAGACAATCTTTCAGTAAAGAGAAACATATTCCTAATTTTCTTGCCTCGTTTAATACGATTTTAAGTTACACGGTGGTTTTCAAGAATGCTCATTCATTTAGTATTAGGGCCAGCATGGGTCTTGTTTACAACGGATTTTATGGCAAATGCCAAACTACCGATTAGATTTATAGCCAAGTTGGCGACTTTGGCTGTATTCTTTTGGCTGCTTTATCCATGGATTCGACCGAGTTTTTTTTAGATGATTGAATACAGTATTATTTTGTTTTTTTAACTGGGTGGGTGAAATCTATTTAGTGGGTGGGTGAAATCCTTTACTGGGTGGGCGATCACCCACCCAGTTAACATGTTAGATTTAGGCCTGGTACCGGGACATCTTTCTTTACGACTTCGTATGCTAAATTAGTCGTAAGATTTGAACTTTTCAGACTCCCATTTAAGTCTCACAATATTTTCGGCTGTGTCATAATGACCCGGTCCTAGTGTTACTTCTGTAGTATAGTACTGTGCCTCCTTACTCAGGGCGGAACGCATGATATCATCCCGAGTTACTCCGGCCTTTTCACACTCATCACGGTTTCTAAGAACCATAAAAACGGGTTCTTTCATGTCAATACTTAAAAACTTGGTAACCAATTGAAATTCGCATATTCCAACCTCATTATTCACGACCCAATTCAATGGGTCCATGCAGCTCTGTTATAAAGTTGGACAGGGTGTTGTTAGGATGTACAGAGAGAGAGAGAAGAAAAGGACGGGAGTGTGACGAAGAAGTGGTTAGGCGTCATGTTGTATACTATTTAAGCTTCATTACTGCATCAGATTTTATATAGGTGTTGAAGCTTTCTGGGTATCCTAGTCATTTTACCAGGTACATTTTTCTCTTTCCTGAACCTTTGCTTCCTAAAAATTTTCAATTTTAAACACTTTTTTTCCTAAATTAAATGACACCTTCTGCAGCTCCTCGCCATAAAAGCCCCCTGCAATTTCTTCCCCATTCAAATCTTCAACGTAATACAGCATCACCTCATCTTGAGGTCTCATAGACCTAACTTTAAAAATCTCACGTGTCCAACCTTCCTCAAATCCCTTCGCGAATTTATTCCTCGAACACGACAGCCTTACATAATCATTGATTTTGAAACACCCAGAGCGTGGTGACGCTCTACGATTATCTTTTCTCACCTCAAGTTCTGTGTGCGTACCTCCTTCTACAATTTCGCTAGGTGTTGTACCAATCGCTCGGTGGTGTGAACGGATGTAGGATGAAGCCACGAATCCAGAATGTCTATATATCTGTATGTGTTTTTATGTGTGAAATAGCGATGCATGCGTTCCTTTATGGTAGGCTGGATTCTTTCAGCTAAAGATGCCTTATGTATAGAATTACTAGTGTAATAACTGATATTAAACTCTGCCAACATGTTCTGAAAAGCTCGGCCTATAAATTCTTTTCTCATGTCCGTACAAAAATAGTCAGGAATCCTGTTTTCTTTCAACATTAACGCTTTGGTGGCTTTAGCAACTGTTTCAGGCGATTTCATTTTCAGTGGAATTAGTCACAAATATCTAGAGAATACATCTATAATAAACAGGATGTAGCAGTAGCCTCCATTATATATTGAATATCTATGTATGTCTGTTAAATCCGCCTGCCAAATGGAATCAACCGAGGCTGCTGATGTCTTGGCAGTTTTAAACCTTCTCACCGGCTGAAGTGTATAAGCATCCTGCTCCCGCAAAAATCTCTCAACATCTTTTTTCCCTATTCCCTCATTATAAACGCCACTGTACAGTTTATTAACACCCCCATAGGAGGCTGGATTAGAAATGTCATAATAGCTTTTTCTTAATATGTTAACCATTTGCGTATTTTAGAGGCGCGCGGGTAGGGTTGTGCGTTCCTGTTTGGTCTCTTCTTCTTCTTCCTCTTCAGAGATGTTACCGCTGGGGGTGAAGACGTGTTCAGACGTGGTATATGCGAGGCTTGTCCCAAGTCTTTTAACCTGTTCAGATTACCTATCAATGTTTTTGGGACGTTTATTTGCTGTAGTCTAGCTTTAATATGCTCCCATCCTGCTGGCGAGGGCCTATCCCATTTTTTCTCCAAATCACGTACGATGTCAATGATATTCGAACCCTGTATCTTTGACCCTTCAACAACAACCTCACCTGTAACGGACCATTGTATAATGGGATTCTCACTCAGTAGATTATAAAGACTTAGTCCTTTATTCCTCAATGGTTGTGGGAGACTACTTTTTAATACGTGCTCGAGGTGTTGCAGGCTCGCTCCGTTGTTCTTTGACTGTTCGTCTCTAGCCTCGTCCCAGCTCCTATGCCGCCACGCTCAACATCATCAGTGCTATGTCTGCTAATTACGGGGACGTCGGCCGGCTTCTTATAATTTTCGTACTCCTGAAGAAATTTCTGCATAGCTTCTTGGTATAAGATTCTTTTCTCATCAGGAAACTTTTCACTGTTTAATAGGTCTATCAATTCGCTTTCCATTCTTTTAAGCCGGCTTTTACAGAGTTCTAGAACCGTATCTGGACTCTTTGTGTTTTGTAGTGACGCATACACCTCGTGTGGAATCACTACTTTCTTCATTATATTAAACTAGTCAATAAAGGCCCCAAAACTGAAAATAAGATTGATAGGAACGATACCCCTCTTTGTACAATAATTTGCTTTTTCTTCCTCACAGTTTGAGTGCGTGTATTATGTTCTTGTAACGACGTAGGCGAGCCTTCTGAGAGGGTTTCATTAGTACATTACATTTTATAACGTTAAGATAGATTTCACAGACGCATTTTAAAAAGTCGGCGTCAATATTTTTAACAAACAGGTGTTGGGGTGCCCGTGGCAGCCGATGTTAGATTTTTATTAATTCACAGTATTTCTTTAACCTCTTTGTCATTCTGGGATATACACCGTTTCAGCCTCGTTTGGGACTATATTCGTTCTTAGAAGCACCCTAAACGTGTTTCGCCGCGGATGAAGGTCACAAACCAAATATCCGTAACTTTGGCTTGTAGCTTTTTTATAAACTTCCAAAACTCCTTACGCTGATTCGGGAACATTTGATTGGCTAATACCCCAATTTGTGCCACATCTCTACGTTGTGTGAATAAGACTAGATATTGTATATTTAGCGACACATCGCGCATGTATCTATTTTTTAAAAATAGATTCTGATTGATGAAGAATACGCTTATGTTAAGATGGTGTGAGAACACTATAAATGTCTCAGCAAACGTTTTATCCATTTCTAGCATGATATCGTCAAATACATGGCCGTGTGCTCGTTACCCTTTATCGAGCTAACATCATAAACGCCTTTCTGGAACAAAATATCATCTTGGTACTCGTTGAATACGGGTTGGTATGTCGAATAGCACCATATGACTTTATGCACAAAATTTGAGAACAGTTCCCCCTTATCTTTAATGATTTTAAGCATAAACACGGTTTTACCACAGCCTGTAGGGCCACATAAATGCAAGTAGAAGGGTTCGTGAACCTGAATTTTTCTACAGATTCCATCTCTAACACGTTACACTCTTAAGTGGAACATTTACAAAATATAATGAAATTTTAAGTGATGCTCCTTATATTCTAGTCTTTTTTTCTTCTTCGCCAGAACCGTGAACGATTTCGAGGATGAGGTACTGTGCCAACAACATGTCCCCATCATAGATATTGCAGATGAGTTTGATGATGCCGACGACAGTGTAGCTGTTGTTGAGGCTACAGACTGTACCATCACCCCCGCTAGCGTTCCGGAACCCCCATCAACGACGACTGTAGTACCCTCACTCGACAGTTCGAGTAGAAAGCGGGTGCATGACGACAGTGCTAAATTGCCTTCCACGTCAGGTGTAAAGCGCGCCAGGAGCGCGTCGGTAGTTAGGCCCACAGTGATAGAGCCCCAGCCTTCTACGTCTTACGGCACAACCCCCACAGTTGCTCCTTCTAAAAATAAAACTGTGCCCCCTTATTCCTATTCAATACCGCCCGTGCCCTCCTCAGCAGCATCTCATTCTGTAGACAGTAGCATAACATTCGAACTGGTACGCACCGCCACCCCCACCCCAGCCCTGACTAGAAACTAGGGTTTCTCCTTATATGCAGCTTTCTTCATCCCGGGAAATCCCGGGAATTCCCGGAAAAATGAAGCCAATTCCCGGGATCCCAGGAAATCCAGGAAATGGTTGTATATTTAAGAGAACGGTAATTTTTTTTATTGTTCAGTGATAAAATACCCTTTTAGAATTGGGATACCAATTACTTATGCCTAGATGACCACTTTTGCATTGTAATACTTGAATTGAGTTTATCAATCAGTGGTAGCTATTTATTATTTATTAAACATAATATTTATCATGCTATTCATCTGCAGGGGACAAATAAAAGGCTAAAATATTATATTCCTTTAATTATAATTAAGTGCATTTGCAAATAAGAAAAGAAAAAGAAAAAGAAACTTCATTCAAAAAAAATAATTTATACCTTTTATCTCAACATATTTTATCTTAAAATATTTAGCCAATACAAAAAAATAAAAATAAAATAAACTTCATTAGAAAAAATAATTTCATCCTTTTATCTTAAAATATTTTATCTTAAAATATTTATCTTAAAATATTTATCTTAAAATATTTAAAGAGTTAATCAACATTTTTAAAATAGCTTCTTAAAAAACATAAACTATCGATACTTCTATCACTAAGACGAGTTCTCAACTTGGTGATAAATAAACCTGCTGCAAAAAAGGCTCTTTCTGATTCAACAGAGGTTGGCGGAATGGTTTTCAGTGCATCAAATAAATTCATGATGTTTGAAGTTCTGTTCCCTATTGTCTCGAATAACTGCAGTTCTTGCTTCAAATGCTTGCTTAAACTCTGAGCAAGATGAGTTGCCTGCGATCGCTAGATAATATACTGAGACTCGGTTCCTTTTATTATACGCAGCGCTAGCGACATTCCCTCGCCCAGTTTTTGGCATACGGGCCCACTTTTAGATTGCTCTAAGTTGCTAATGCTAGTAGGTGTTCATTTAAGAAAGCAGAAAAGTAGAATAAAATGTGGTAAATATTATGCAGTTTTCTTTAATTCTACCCAAGAGCCTTCTAATAACAAAAGAAAAAAACGAATAAATCAATACAAAATAAATTAAGTCATTTTAGAATTCCGAGATTTCCCGGGATATTTGTCAATTCCCGGGATTTTCAAATCCAATAAAAACAGCCGGGATCCCGGGAAAGAAACCCTACTAGAAACCGTTACGTAATCAGGGTCGACCCCGCGATCCATGTATAGCAACGGTGTTGAACACGGACTGCGACGCGTAGTTCAACGTATTGTAGAGTTTGCTCTTCAGAGCTGTGAGGGTCGTGAAGCCAGGACGCGACTGTCCCTCGGGTTCGGGTCAGATGATGGTGATAGAGACGATTTTTGGGTAGTAATACCCTACAGGCGTCTGGTCGCCTTAGATGTAAACTACATTTTGGGTCATATAATGCAGGCCTCTCAAAGCAACACCGAATTCACCATGGACAACTTCACGATAGATATAGACCACGTTTTCCGTGTTGCGGGACATACAGCCACACCTTATACTCTTAACTTCGGCAGTTATCAAATATTAAGAAATCACACACACACCTCGTTCTCGGTTGTGGCTTTATAACAGTAGTCTTGGCTCATATGTTTACTGTACTAAATACAGTGACCAAAAAAATTTGGTTGCCGACGGTTGTGCAGCGTGCCCGTAAACTGGCCGCAGACTGCAAGCTTGGGTTTAACTGTAATATGGGCTTGAAGAGCCGCCTAAGTTTCAAAAGGTATTTCCCTTACACTTTCCTCACTATCGACACTTTAAATTACGTAGGACTACCACCCCCCAAACGTTACTTTAACTATGTCAACATGAATGATAGTGAGCGTGAAGATTTTGAGAGGTACTACAACAGTTTTAATGAGGATAATCCTTACAATATAGGGGATGAATGTGAGCGTTCTTGCGTGAATGACGTACGCGTACTTAGAGTATGTTTTCAGGCCTTCAGAAGGATGTACATAGTCCGGTTCAACTGCGACCGGCTACAAGCCGCAACCACGATCGCCTCATTGTGTTTTACTGTGTTCAAGAACAACTTCATGCCTAAAGACACACTGGCCGTCATTCCCCGAAACAACCCATGCAGTTATGGGTATAAGGCCATTTACTGGCTCATACACCTTCAACAACAGACCGGTGTATACATAAAACATGCTCGCAACATGGGGCAAGTGGCCATTAAGATCAATGGCCGTATTTTCTGGGTGGATGGTCTAAGCGAAGACCGCGCCACTGGTGAGAAGACAGTGTACTCCTTTAACGGATGCTGGTGGCATGGATGCCCACGTCCTGAGTGTGGAATCGTAGGAGATATCCACGGTAGATCTCCTGCCGGCAGTCTCGCATGAACCCGTACCCGTGATCAACTTGTAAGCGCCCAGTTCACTCACAAGGTTTTGTGGGAGCACGAATATGATGCACGGATGGAGACAGATGGACAGTATCGTGAAGAAATAAACACCATCAAGCGTTCAATGGTGCTGGACGCTCTCAAATGTGGTGATAGTTTGTTTGGAGAACGCACAAACTCCTTCAAACTATACTTTCCACCTCCGGAGGTGGTGAAACTCCATTACTACAACTTCTGTTCTTTATACCCCTACGTGATGAAGAACAATCCGTACCCTGTAGGCGCACCTGAAAAACTGGTGGGCCCCGCCCTGCCTACCAACGAAGAGTTCTCGGCTAATTTGAACGAGAACTATTTCGGACTTTCTTTCGTAGATGCGCTCCCCCCTCGCGATTTATGGATGCCAATCTTAGCCGTCGTTATAGATCACAAACTCATGTTCCCTCTGTGTGTGAAGTGCGCAGAGGAGGACAATGAGGTCTGTAATCACACAATCGACCAGAGGAAGATCAGAGGCGTATATACAAGTCCTGAGCTGACCCTAGCCATTCGTCACGGTTACAGAATATTGGAGATATATGAAGTGTGGAGGTTTCAGAAGCTCCCCAACCTTTTCACACCATATATAAACACCTCAATATAAGCAAAAGACTCGCTGCCTTCACGTCAGATTGAATACATCAAAGAAAAAGGAGTAACTATTATATTTTTAGCCAAAACCAAAACTTAAACCTCAACTGGCAGAATTGAGCGTCCACTTTTCAAGGCACATAACATGTCCGTTTCAAGATGGGAAGTAACTCAGAATGGTCCCCTGAGGTTTTTTATGAGGTTCTAAATGTAGCAGGGCTAGGCTGCTTTAAACCCTAAATCCATGTCCCAAAGCTGGATCCTGTCTGCTTTGCAGATAGCTGGTGAAGGAAGCTATATTTATGGGACCTCTTTGCGAGTGACCCGTTGCCTACGTCGGGCGAGCATCATGGAAAAGGAAAACTATGGTATTTGTCATTTACCATTACTTATTCGGACTATAGTGGATTTAATTATCCCAGAAGAGTTCCTTGTTCCATGCACGGTCTGTGTGTATCATAAAAAACCTCAGGGAACCATTCTGAGTTCATTCCCATCTTGAAACGGACATGCTATGTGCTTTGAAAAGTGGACGCTCAATTTTGGCAGTTGAGATTTAAGTTTTGGTTTTTGGCTAAAAATATAATAGTTACCCCTTTTTCTTTGATGTCTTAAATCTGACGTGAAGGCAGCGAGTCTTTTGCTTATATTGAGGTTCTAAATGTAGCAGGGCTAGGCTGCTTTAAACCCTAGATCCATGTCCCAAAGCTGGATCCTGTCTGCTTTGCAGATAGCTGGTGAGGGAAGCTATATTTATGGGACCTCTTTGCGAGTGACCCGTTGCCCACGTCGGGCTAGCATCATGAAAAAGAAAAACTATGGTATTTGTCATTTACCATTACTTATTCGGACTATAATGGATTTAATTATCCCAGAAGAGTTCCTTGTTCCATGCACGGTCTGTGTGTATCATAAAAAACCTCAGGGGACCATTCTGAGTTCATTCCCATATATATATATATATATATATATATATATGATGAATTTCACAATTAAAAACGTGAAATAAATAAATGATGCACATCCACAAGGAAAAGGAAAAGCGATTCCAAGGCCAGTAGCATGGGGGAAAAAAATGGAAGTTCAATGCATGCAAATGTTGGTTAATGTTGCAAGATGTTATGCAACAAATGGAGGGGGCATGTTGCAAGATGTTATGCATCAAATGGAAGGAGAATGTTGCAAGAGCAACAAGGGGTTATGCAACTTGGAAGCGGAGTTATCCCCCAATAGAGAGAGGAGAGGAGGAGGAGAGGTGTTCGCCTGGCAGGAGCCAAGCGCATATTAAGACTTCAGCCGAGCAGCCGTTGCCTTAATATGTTCCTAATCAGCCATTTGGCTTAATCAGCTAGTTGGCTTATCTGGCTGAGTTGCCAGTTTGCGCTTATTTATTTAATTAAAGCATATATTCTGGCTTAAGCCGACAGTTGGCTTAGAAGGCTTCTTAGAAGGCATAAATGGCTTGTATATATTAATAACCTTCGGACGAATTAAAAGCACATATACACTCACCGACTGTACGCCCATAAAGCCCCTATTATCACACACACATACCGACTGTACGCCCAGAAAGCTATAGACTTTTAGGGGCTCATCCCATTAACAGCACATGGTGAGATGAGGGCTACAACTTTTAGGAGCTCATCCCAGCAACACCACGTAACCAATATGAGGGCTACAACCAGAGTCCAAACTTAGACGATTGATGGTAAAACTATTACACAACAACCCACCAACCACCTCCACCACCGCCTTACTTACAAACTCCTGGTAGACCGACAAGGTCTCTAAATACGACCCAATAGACAGAGCTATTAAACATAAACAAATATGTTTACGGGGCCAAATAAAAAAAAAAGGGAACACCAATAGCTTCTCTATTGAGGTTCTCATGTTTTAATGAGGCCTATATGATATTTGGTGGGACGATCTTTTAAACAAAAAATCGAATAAGAAACTAAGTTTAATACAAATACAGATTTTCATCATAATATGCAATTTTATCCTTAAACTATAACAAGAAAAGCATTTATATGATTTT
The DNA here is from genome assembly GCA_023014485.1 of Bathynomus jamesi. NCBI lineage: Eukaryota > Metazoa > Arthropoda > Malacostraca > Isopoda > Cirolanidae > Bathynomus > Bathynomus jamesi. The sequence continues at coordinate 2,010,141 of JAJOZX010000018.1, read as the reverse complement.
TAAAACAAAATATAAATTAAATTAGGGGTAACTTATTAATTTTTCCTTTTTTAGCCAATTATTGTGCTTCAATATAAATTTATCTTTAAGACAATTTTATCTTTAAACCTTATTACAAAAAATATTAATATGATTTTAAAAAAAAAAAGATTCTATTTCGGGGTAACATTCATTTTTCCTCTTTTGGCCAATGGTACGACGTGTACAGGCCTGCATTGAGGCAGAAGGGGGCAACTTTGAACATTTGCTTTAGGTTGTAACAAAGAGGGGTCACACTGTAGAGATCTGTGAATAAATGATTACAAAAACCTATGGGGGTTTCACTTCATATTCATTCTCATTAATACAACATCTTAAATGTATTGTAACATGGAAACTATGCAGAATCTGACATTTTACCATAGAGACATTGTGGTTTAGAATTATCCAAGGATTTCATCCTCCAATTTAATGTACTCTTTGCTGAATCACCCTGTGTATATATATACACGTGCGTTAATAATAATAATAATAATAATAATAATAATAATAATAATACAAGAGTTAGGATAATTGTATGCATCATTTGGGTTGAGCTCTGCGTCTGACCTTTGTCTGATGCATGCCCTTTAAGTTCATTTATACCCGGCTAGGCTGTGTTAGGTTAGGTTATATTATGTCACGGTTTGGCTACGCTAGGTTAGGTTATATTACGCCAGGTCAGACTATGCTAGGATAGGTTAGGTTAGGCTAAGTTAGGCTAGGTTAGGTTAGACTATATTATGTCCCGGTTAGTCTACGCTAGGTTAGGTTATATTACGCCCTGTTAGGCTACGCTAGGTTAGGTTATATTACGCCCGGTTAGTCTATGCTAGGTTAGGCTACGCTAGGTTAGGTTATATTATGTCCCGGTTAGGCTACGCTAGGTTAGACTATATTAAGCCCGGTTAGGCTATGCTAAGTTAGGTTAGGTTAGGCTAGGTTAGGTTACGCTAGAGTATATATATTTCGCTATTGGGGTTTTGACGCATCAGTTTATATATATATATATATATATATATGTTAATAATAATAATAATAATACTAAGAGTTAGGATAATTGTATGCATCATTTGGGTTAAGCTCTGCGTTTGACCTTTGTCTGATGCATTCCCTTTAAGTTGATTTATACCCGGTTAGGCTGCGTTAGGTTAGGTTATATTATGTCCTGGTTAGGCTATGTTAGATTAGGTTATATTACGCCCGGTCGGGCTAGGATAGGATAGGTTAGGTTAGGCTAAGTTAGGCTAGGTTAGGTTAAGCTATATTATGTCCCGGTTAGTCTATGCTAGGTTAGGTTATATTACGCCCTGTTAGGCTATGCTAGGTTAGGCTACGCTAGGTTAGGTTATATTATGTCCCAGTTAGGCTACGCTAGGTTAGACTATATTACGCCCGGTTAGGCTTGCTAAGCTAGTTTAGGTTAGGTTACGCTAGAGTATATATTTCGCTATTGGGGCTTTGACGCATCAGTTTATATATATATATATTAGGGTGATGCAAAAGTGGGGGAGTAAAATTTTTTTGTTTCAAATTTTTGAGATACCCTCTCATTTGGTTTAATTTGGTGGAAAAATGATCCTGGGGAAATTTCGGGTCAAAATTCGAATATTTGGAGGTCGCGCCCGCCATTTGAAAATTTGCTGATTTCCATGACACCCAGGAGGTACAGCAAGCGTCACGTTACTTTTTTTTTGAGTGGAAGTTCCCCACGAGGCCTATCATACCACCTTCCTCTTTTCCATTTGTTCATAAAACAGATACAATACAATAGATATTTACAATAGATACATAGAATGGATATACTCGTAAATTTTACTGTTGCGTCAAAGATACGAGAGTTTTCTTAGTTTTGTCCGGAAGCTTCTTCCGATAATTTGATACAACTTGCAGTAGATATTGCTTCTGTTGTTCATCATTGGTAATTAATTTGTTATAATCTTCAATCAATTTCACTCCTCTTTCAGCAATATCATTAACAACTTTCATGTGATTCACTACGTTCTTTGCAACCCAATAACTCTCATCGAGAAGCCAATCTTCTACTGGTTTGCTGAAGAACGTTGAAGACAATCCGAGTATACTGAAGAAGGACTTTGTGTTAGCAGTTACAAAATCTTCAAGCTGCTTATTGTCAATAGTTTTGATGTCTATTTGTGTCTTCTTTGGAGGATCTGGCTCCGAAGATTTTGTAAGAGCCTCCTTCATTTTCTTTTGGTGTCAAAGCTGATTTTATCATCAAAGAAAGCCAATGCGATCAACTCTTCTGAGAGATACCACAAATGATTCTTGAATTTTTCTAAAGCAGCATTTGCTAGTTGTTCATTTGTGCTTTTGTAGCTGTGAAGATTCTTGAGAAGACTCAGATCATTTCGTGGAGCACTTGCTGCGCAGGGTGCTGAAAACCAATGCTTAATATAAATTGAAACAGAAAACCAACAGATTTCTTTTAGATTTCTTTCTTCTATTGCTGTTATTTTGAACTGACTTTTGAACATAAAGATTTTCATTGAATAAATGACTTTCGCCATCCAACGGGCTCTATGATAAGCCCCAGGCTTCCTGAATTTTATTCCAGTCGTTGGAGTACCGCCAAGCAAGATGATTGTCAGTTCCAATAACTCTCTGTAATCGTCGCGAGGTTGATCTTCATTGATTTTTCTTGCTGCAAAGTTGATGATTTCCTCTTTTTCCTTTTGTGGATAATTTTCTAATTTATCGTATGAAGTTAGATTAATCTTATTCCAGTTTGTTTTGAATCTTTTGAATAACTGAATGTCAGGGCCTGATGAAGCCTGTAATGCAGGGGATACCACTGCTTCCAACATGATTTCAAGGATATGGTGTCGACAAGGACACCACAACAAATCTTTCTCCATTTTCTGTTCAATTAGGACACAAGCTCCGTTTTTACGACCTGTGTTCGATGCAGTTGTATCGAAACACATGCCTTTTACCTTATCTATTAGATTCCAATCAATGATCGCCTGATGTACTGCATTTGCAGTATCCTTTCCTGTGCCATGATCTATATTTGGCACTCCAAGCAGTTGATCTTCTCCACTGCCAGAGATTAGGACTGGCAACCGATCAACAACCTCATTCCCGGTAATGTCTTCGAGGAGTTTGCCATCCCAATGAACAATCAAGGGTTTGTCAGCTTGAAATTCTTCTTTCAAGTTTTCACTGAACTTCTTTCTTGATTTCTGTCTTGCCCTGCGAATCGATGAGTAGCTAACATTGTAATTCTCTGGATCTTTTCCAACATTTGCGATCGTTGGAATAATTATTAAAGAGGCTGATCGGTCGCTGATCTTAGCAACATCCAATGAGGAAAGCAGATTTTCATTCATAATCTTGAATTTTTTTCTTGGAAGGCCTCTTTTGGATGTTGAGGGCACTTCCAGATCTACTTCTTCTTCCGTAGATGCAGGTGAATCACTGCAGGAACTGCTGCTGCTTGCAAGAACAACTGTTTCATCAAATGCACTTGATTCATGTAACCTTTTCTTATCCATTTTTTCATGTCTCTTCGCAGCTTCCTTTCGACGTTTTTCTTCATCCTTATCAACTGCCATCATTTTACCCTTTCGACCTTCCCTTTGTAGCCGTAGAAACTCTCTATCTTCCTCAATAGTTATTAACTCGTTAGCATTTGCATGCGCAATATCAAAGAGTCCATCCAATTTTTCTTTCCATGTATTCTCTTTCTCTATTGAAAACTTCGATTTTTTTCCTTTGCTCTTCTTCAGCCCTTGCCACTCATCATACAGTTTATTTAATTTCTTCACAACATTACATTTCTGGGTTGTTGGTATTCCTGCTCTCTGCCACACTTCCAATACATCATTAACGGTTGAAGTTAATGCTTCTCTGACAGTTTCATTCTTGATATGTTTATAATTCATGAATAAGGAAATTACTTCTTTCTTTGATGGAAGCTTACTTTGATTCAATTTATCTATTTGTTGACCGATCAGCCAGATATCTGTTGAGCTTCTTGATCTCATTTTTGTCACAATTAAGATAGAGGAAATAGAAGAGAAATTGAGGCGGAGAGACTCACTGATATAGCACCTCTCCTGGACACTGCCACAAGCACACTGCGATACCGATTTCCTTGAACGCTATTTGCTCATATACGCATCACCTACCACTCTGCCTGCAGCAAACCTGCACAAAACCTGCAACCTGCAACAAACCTGCAACAAAAATAAGAAAAATTCAAAAAATTTGATTTTACTCTAATTTTTTGTAATTTTCAAATTTTCAATTGGCGGGCGCGACCTCTGAATGTTATTTGTTTGACCTGGAATTTCTCACAGGGTGTTTTTGTAACAAATTGGAACAAATGAGGGGGTATCCCTAAAAATCCATGATGGTCATGATTTGTGCATCACCCTAATATATATATATATATATATATATATGTTAATAATAATAATAATAATAATAATAATAATAATAATACAAGAGTTAGGATAATTGTATGCATCATTTGGGTTAATCTCTGTGTCTGACCTTTGTCTGATGCATGCCCTTTAAGTTGAATTATACCCGGTTAGGCTGCGTTAGGTTAGGTTATATTATGTCCCGGTTAGGGTACGCTAGGTTAGGTTATATTACGCCCTGTTAGGCTATGCTAGGTTAGGTTGGGCTGAGTTAGGCTAGGTTGGTTAGGCTCTATTATGTCCCGGTTAGTGTACGCTAGGTTAGGTTATATTAAACCCGGTTAGTCTATGCTAGGTTAGGTTATGCTGGGTCCGGTTAGGTGAACCCGTCTCTAGGTCTGCCTTGGTGGAGGAGCGAGTTGCTCTCTTGCGCTCTCCACCGCACATAGCTAGGTACATCTGGCTCATCTGGTACCGTCCTGTGCCAGGAGTCTAGTCTTCTCTTGAAGACTTCAACTTTGACCCCTGTAACGTTTCTGAGGCCCTTGGGAAGCTGGGTAAAAGTCTTGGCCCGATGACATCCATGCTAATTTCCTTCAGTGTTGAAGAGGTCCCTTGTTACGCCTTTAGTTTGGGGTCGCTACATCTTCTGCCTTTCCTATTGTCCAGCGTTGTTTGGATGGTAATTGGGTTTAGTTTGAGGCTTGGTACCAATAGATAGATAGATAGATATACAGTCAGATAGATAGATGGATGGACAGACATATAGATAGATATATAGATGGATAGATAGATGATAGACAGGTAGATAGATAGATATACCGCTAGAGGGATAGGATAAAAATATCTGTGTTTAACAATCAAATTTGAACCTTAAACAATAGAGTCTGAACAGGCGAAAAGGTATGTGTGTGTGTGTGTGTGTGTGTGTGTGTGTGTGTGTGTGTGTGTGTGTGTAGTAGATGTTTATTTTAATTGAAAACATGGATTATTAAGAAGTTATTTTTTAGATTTTTTACGGTAGATCGTTTCTTCCGTTTATAGTGTTGCTGATAGGGTGAAAAAATAAATATTAATCTCATAGAATATTTATATTGTTTATTGTGATTTAAAATCGAAGAACGAATGCAAGAAGCAGAGCGAGGCATCGTGGGTATTTCCCCCGTGAAGGTCTACAGCCCAAAACTGTGGTATTAAAACCTCACCTGCATATCTTCGAATACCAGAAAATGAAGGTTTTTAGTGACATTGAAAGATATATTCGGAATTCGGCTTCAACAGTAAGATTTAATATGATCGTGAATGCTGGTTTTAATTATATTAAAAAATAATGCAGCAGTGTCGCGGCAGGGCTGCAAGTAAATGAGGAAAAATGAATAAGTTACTCCGAGACAGAATCTATTTTGTTTTTGAAATCATATTAATATTTTTTGTAATAAGGCTTAAAGATATATTGGTGTCTTAAAGATATATTTATATTGAAACAACATAATTGGCCAAAAGAGGAAAAATGAATAAGTTACCCCAAAATAGAATCTATTTTGTTTTAAAAATCATATTAATATTTTTTGTAATAGGGTTTAAGGATAAAATTGTGTCTTAAAGATATGCGCTTGGCTCCTGCCAGGCGAACACCTCTCCTCCTCTCTCTCTCTCTCTCCTTCTCCTCTCTCTTTCTCTTGGGGGATAACTCCGCCTCCAAGTTGCATAACCCCTTGTTGCTCTTGCAACATTCCCCCATTCCCTTTGTTGCATAACGTCTCACAACATTCTCCCTCCCCTTGTTGCATAACATCGTGCAACATTCCCCCCTTGTTGCACAACTTATGCAACATTGATCAGCATTTGAAAATGCATTGCACTTCCCCATTTTGCGCCCATACTACTACCTACTTAGGCCTTTCGTGTATTCAACAGTACATCTCATATTATTACATATATTACATTAGCGTATCCAGAATTTGATCAAGCGAGAGGTTGGGATCCCCAGTAAAGATACCTATCTCATTTTACTTTAAGAAAATTAATCCATTTATGTTGCTCTGTTCACACACACACACACACACACACACACACACACACACACACACACATATATTATATATATATATATATATATATATATATATATATATTACCTATATTTTATTATAATTTTAAATGCCTGAATATATGATAATTGATATATTTGTTGCCTCTTTGGGAGAGCCATTGGAGGGGTTAACCCCCGATAACTCCCCTCCCTGGCTATGCCGTTGTATTTATACATTAGAGAGAGGAAAGAGGCACAGTATATGAGCACAGAAAGAAGGGAGACTATAATAAAAATGATGAAATAACGTTAAAGGATTTAAAACACTTACAAGAATGGAGAAAAAGGACCAACGATTTGTCACACTTGTTCAGTGAATCTGTGTAACAAGGAAATCCCTAAAATGTTTAGGGATTTCATGTAAGGTTAAGTCGTGGTATTTTCATTAGTTTTAGCGAAAATATCATGACTTAACCTAACCAGTCGTGAAGGGCGTACAGTTGACCTAATCGGGCATTCAATTAACCAAGCATTTAATAATTTTCCCGTAGGTTTAACGAAAATATCACGACTTACCATTATATGAAATCCCTGAATATTTTAGGGATTTCATGAAATACCTAGTTACACAGATTCCCCGCAACACACACACACCACATATACAGTATATATATATATATATATATAATATATATATATATATATATATATATATACAGGGTGTCCCATAAGTCCGGCATCATAGGAAAAATAATAAAAAAAGGCCAAACAAAAGCTTTTATTTACAGAACGTGCTCAGTATGTCCACCATTGTTTTCAATACACAAATTCAGACGTGATACCCAGTCAGCAAGCACACGGTGAATGATGTCAGGAGTAATGGTGTTACATGCCCCAATAATGCGCTGCCGCAAATGTTCAACACTCCTAATTTTCTCTGCGTATACCAGCGCTTTCAAGTGGCCCCAGAGATAAAAATCTAATGGCGTGAGATCCGGGCTTCTAGCTGGCCATTCCACAGGCCCTCTATGTCCTATCCAATGACCGGGGAATTGTTGGTATAGGTATTCCCTTACTTGGGTGCTGTAATGTGCAGGAGCGCCGTCTTGCTGGGACCATGTTGGGAAATTTCCTTCTTCGTTCAAGACACTGGGAAATGCTTCTTCCTTGAGCATACGTAGGTAGGTGCCTCCAGTGACATGTTCATCGAAAAAGAGGGGGCCTATGATGAGTATGATGCGATCCTTCCAAATGCCACACCATACCATCACCCGAGATACACCTTGTTCCTTTGAAGAGGTATACCAGTGAGGGTTGTTTTGAGACCAGTAGCGGGTGTTCTGTCGATTTACCTCACCATCTCCATAAAAAACAGCCTCGTCACTGAACAGAATTGTGGACGGGAAATTGGCATCCCAAGCATATTGTTCCGTAGCCCATTCACAAAATTCCATCCGCCGGTCGGGATCATCTTCGCTTAATTTCTGTAGGATCTGAAGTTTATATGGATGCCATTTGTGAGCCTGAAGAATGCGATAGATGCTACTTTTCGATACTCCTGTCTCGGCGGACAATCGCCGAAGAGACTTATTGGGACTTCTGTTAAAATGAGCCAGGATAGCAGTCGCTGTATCATCGTCAGTGGACCTCCTTGAAGGTCCACTGCGTGGTTTATCTTCTATGGATCCTGTTTCCTTAAACTTTGCAACAAGTCTGCTAACACAACTCTGTGTTATTGGCTCGCGGTCTGGATGCAGTCTGTTAAATTCAGCAGCGGCCTCTCTTTGACTCCGATTTCCTATGAGTAGAATTATCTGGATTCGTTCTTCCTTGCTCACAGACATTATGGCCTGTAGAAAGAGAAAAATATGAATTATGGTTTGTAGAATATATATATATATATATATATATATATATTATATATATATATATATATATTATATATATATATATATATATCCCAGACTAACAAAGTGATCATGAAATCGGTGTGTAATACCAGGAGTAGCGACTGAACAGCTCTATCATAATGAGGATCACCACTAATGGTATCGAACAACACCCTGTCAACACTTTTAGACCACACTTCAGAGAAACGACCTCGAAATTAGGCGAAAGGTGAAGACACAAAAATAGCTGAAGTCGTCTTAAATCAAAAGAAGGAAAATAGGACAGAAAGACGGAAAATGTAATTCGAAGTTACAATTGAGTTTATAAATGTAAATAAATGTACTGTACACTGTACAGTAATTATATATAATGTACTGTAAAGTTAAAATATAACTTAAAAGTTACCGTTACCGCTAAACTTAGAGAAAATAAATAAGGAAATTGCATGTGTATGAAAATTATATTTTATACGAAATTAGGACATATTCTCTCTCTCTCTCTCTCTCTCTCTCTCTCTCTCTCTCTCTCTCTCTCTCTCTCTCTCTCTGCATCTATCTCAGTTACATAATCTTTGCAAAGAATAATGAAAAACGAGAAGAGGTATCAAAAGTCATTTTGTATATTTATTTTACAAACTCAAATACATTGACTACTGAAACACTCACTATATATATATATATATATATATATATATATATATATATATATATATATGAAAAATCATTTCACGAATGTGTGTGTATATATATATATATATATATATATATATATATGTGTGTGTGTGTGTGTGTATATATATATATATATATATATATATATATATATATATATATGTGTGTGTGTGTGTATATATATATATATTATATATGATCTATATATATATATATATATACACACACACACACACACACACACATATATATATATATATATATATATTATATATATATATATATACACACACACATATATATATATATATATAATATATATATATATATATATATATATATACATACACACATACACACATACTGTGTATACATACATATATATATATATATATACAGGCCCCATTACAGGGTGATGCATAAATGTGTTTCATGAATAGCAGGGTGTATTCCTGAGACAAAAGTATAGAAAAAAGATCATATAAACATAGATCGAGAAACCCAGCTATAGCACTCGACAGAAAAATGAAACTGCTAAAGAGTTTTTATTTTTGGATCTTATTAAAAATTTGGACTATCAAATGTTTTTAAAAATTTTGTCACTAGTACAATTTTTTATGCTGATTCTAAGTATGCAACTCATTTTTTGCGGAAATAAATATTTAACATTTTATTGGCGTTTGTTTGCAGGAATAGTGCCACCTTCTCCATACGAACTCGCAAAAAACAGTAATTTTTGTTGTTATTAATGTTTATTTGTTGCCTGCTTACACCTAGTTTAGCGTGAATATTATTGTTGTAGTTTGAGCATATGATAATGCAGTGCTGTAATCTATCTACTTGCGAGTTGCCTCCGGTCAATTGAATGCCCGGTTAGGTCAATTGAATGCCCGGTTAGGTCAACTGAATGCCCGGTTAGGTCAACTGTACGCCCTTGACGATTGGTTAGGTTAAGTCGTGATATTTTCGTTAAAACTAACGAAAATATTATGACTCAACCTAACCAATCGTCAAGGGCGTACAGTTGACCTAACCGGGCATTCAGTTGACCTAACCTGGCATTCAGTTGACCTAACCGGGCATTCAATTGACCGGGGAACATTAATAACAACAAAAATTACTGTTTATGCGAGTTCGTATGTAGAAGCTGGCACTATTCCTGCAAACAAACGCCAATAAAATGTTAAATATTTATTTCCGCAAAAAATGAGTTGCATATTTAGAATCAGCATAATAAACTGTACTAGTGACAAAATTTTCAAAAACATTTGACACAGTCGTCCAAATTTTTAATAAGATCCAGATTAGATTTTTTACATTTTATGCAAATACAGAGTGTGATACATTTGTGTCATTAAAGTAAAAATGTTTGAAATTCTTTCCTACTTCTTGAATGCATGCCTCAGCACGTCGCACCAGTGATTGTCTGACACACTTAAAAATTCCTGGAGTATTGCGGATCATTTCGCAATTGTCTCGAACTCGTTGTCACAATTCATCACATGCTCGGACTTCTGTAACATAAACTAGGCTTTTTAAATGACCTTACACGTAATAATCAAGAGAATTTAAGATGTAGGAGTTAATTTCGAACATTTACTTTTATGAAGCAAATGTATTACACTGTGTATTTGCATTAAATGTAAAAAATCCTTAGCAGCTTCATTTTCCTACGGGTTTTTCAACCTATGTTTATGGGGTCATTTTTCTTTACTTTTGTTTCAAGAATACATCATGTCTACCGCATTGTGTTCTGCAATGCAGTGGACAGATTTGAAATTTGCAGAGACACTGATGGTGTTCACGTTGAATCTTAGACCTAAGCTTAATAAATGAATATACGAGGGTGGGCTGAAAAGTAATGCCTCCACTTGAATAATTCTGGATTGTGTAGAGGTAGCCAGATAAAACCGGTTTTGTGTTGTAACTTGATATCCCCACCCCATTCCAGATTGTATAGCGGTAACCAGATAAAACCGGTTTTGTGTTATAGCCTAATATAGCCTACACTCATTTAACACGCTGGTTCAGTATCGATTACAATAGAAAGGAGTAAAGACGTTCGCTTCAGGCAAAGTGCCGTAATTGAATTTTTGACCGCGGAAAGTGTTTCTCCCATAGACATTCATCGGAGAATGCAAGCTGTGTACGGCAAAACGGTGTGTTGAAGTGAGTACCGTTCGACGTTGGGCGAGGCAGTGTAAAGAAGAAGAAACAGGGCAAGATGATTTGCGAGACAAACCGCGAAGTGGAAGGCCTGTAACAGTAACCGAGGAGTCTCATCGGAACTACGTTGACGAAATGATTCATGGAAATCGTCGCATTAAACAAAATGAAGTTGCTGCAATACTTGATATCTCTAAAGAGCGAGTGGGACACATTATCAGTATTCTCGGTTACTGAAAGGTTTGCGCCAGATGGGTGCCTCGCATGCTCACTGCCGAGATGAAAACTCGAAAATGTAGATGAATTTCGGCACAGCATTGTGACAGGAGACGAGACATGGGTCCACCATTATGACCCTGAAAATAAACGGCAATCCATGGAATATCGGCACAAAAATTCACCACACCCCAAAAAATTCAAAGTTAAAAAATCGGCTGGAAAAGTGATGACGACTGTTTTTTGGGATATCAATGGTGTTGTTCTCGAAGACTTTACGGAAAGAGGGACAGCAATCAACTTCCTACGTTATATTGAAACTGAAGAAGTTGAAAAAACGGATCAGGAGGGTTCGCACCACCCACAAAAATGCAGTCATTGTTCACCATGACAACGCACGGCCTCACACGCGAGAAGCAATTGAGGATCTGCAATTCACCGTCTTGCCGCATCCACCATATAGCCCCGATTTAGCACCATGCGATTTTCACCTCTTTCCCAAACTTAAAGAACATCTCCGTGGAAATCGCTACGAGTATGACGAAGAAGTTAAGGCCGCTGTGAAATTTTGGTTTCGTAGTTAAAGCTCAGAGTTTTACTGGGATGGATTTCAAAAACTCATTTATCGTTGGCGTAAATGTATCGAAGTAGAGGTTGACTTTATAGAAAAGTAAATGTATCGTTTTGAAGAATAAACTTTAAGGTACATATCTGCTTTTGTTTCGATAAAATCCTTCAACCCATTTAAAATTTATTTGAGTGGAGGCATTACTTTCCAGCCCAACCTCTTACATCTAATTATGTTACTACACTTGTATCCTAAAATACTATTATTTCAGCAAAATAGAGTGGGGCTTTTAGACCAACTTGTATATTAGTAAAGGCAGTCCAAATATAACATTTTCACTCAGTAGCGCTTTCGATAAATACTGTTCCCATCATCAGTGCTTCAATTGAACTAAGATAAAATATTAAGATAATAAACTTTTAATTCTTTTACATAACAAAAGACGAAAATTAAATTACAACTAAATAATATATTACAATATTTAATAAAAATAGAGGAGGTGCGTTTTCATTACTGATCTTGAATATGTAATCCTACACTATTTATCATGTATTATTCAGAGTTAAATTTAGATTTTTAATTTTTTTTAACCCATTAAATACTGTCTTGAAGGTTAAGGGTCCGTATCGTTGGCTCTGCATAAAATATCAACGTTTTTGTCTTTTATTTGATGGTCCATTTCATGAAAATGATCGCGGGTATTACGCGACATTGATTTAGCGAGTCAAATGTTTGTCCGACTACAGCGCCCTGTGCGTTCGTTAATTTGAACTTGGAATTGGCGAGTTGGTCTGTCAATGTGGAATGAATTGTTTTCATCCTAATTGTATTTATACAGTAGATCAAAGATGCGTAAAGGGAGTAAAGGCCTTGGAATCGCTTTTCTTTTTCCTTGTGGGTGTGCATCATTAATTTATTTCACGTGTTTAACTGCGCAATTCATCCCATATATATATATACTAGGGACACTCAATATATTTTGCCCCACCCCTTTTTCTTAGCTAAATAATAGGCCATGGGGCTGAAATGTCTTTTGGACCGTAAGTTTGAACTTTCTGCGCTTCACATAACCGGATTTTTTCAGTTTGAAACTCCCCTCCTTGTATAAAACTGCTTTTGAATGCCCTTGTATAAAATCGATGGTGAACGCAGTTTCGAAAATGGCGTCTGACAGTGATGTGCGTCGTAAACAGAGAGCTGTTATCGAGTTCTTAACCGCAGAAAAGGAAACAGTCGGAAATATTTACAAACGTCTAAAAAACGTTTACGGAGATGCTGTTGTTGATCAAAGCACAACTGGACGCTGGTCTAAACGTGTGAAACCATCGGAGAGAGGGAGAGCCAGCCTCGATGATGAGCCACGCAGCGGTCCCCAGGCATCGGCTGTGACATACACGGAGCTATCATTGGAGCTAGGAAGTGTGAATACGATAATTCAGCAACTAGGATACTCAAAAGTGTGTTCACGGTTTGTTCCTCGCGAACTGACTGAAGATCACAAAGCCCAAAGAAAAGAAATTGCTTCCGAGTCGTTGGTTCGATACGAGACAGAAGGAGATAACTTCCTTTCATGAAATGTGACTGGGGATGAAACTTGGGTACATCACTTTGAACCTGAAACAAAACACCAATCCATGGAGCGGCATCACGCAGACTCCCCACGCAAGAAAAAGTTCAAAATGGCTCCCTCTGCAGGAAAGGTTATGGCCACCATCTTCTGGGACATGAAAGGGGTGATTCTAGTGGACATTATGAAGAAAGGACAAACAATCAACTCAGAGGCATATATTGCTACCCTACAGAGACTCCAGAGACGTATAAAGCGAGTTCGACCGGAGAGAAAACTGGAAGACGTCCTTCTTTTGCACGATAACGCAAGACCACACAACAGTTTGCAAACAAGAGAGGCCATCACAAAAATGCGCTTCACTCTGTTACCCCACCCTCCATACAGCGTCGATCTGGCACCTTCAGACTTCCATTTGTTTGGGCCAATGAAAGATGTTATTCGTGGAAGAAATTTCAGAGTGACGATGAGGTTGTTGAGAAGATTAAGAGGTAGCCCAGGGAAACCCAGCAGACTTTTACCAGCAAGGAATAAAGGCCCCTGTTTCGAGGTGGAGGAAAGCCGTAAAAAAGGATGGAGACTATGTGTAAAAATAAAAACTTGTAATAAAGGTCTGTAACTACTTGTGTACAAAATTTCTGGAACTTACAAAGAAACTTGGAAAGAAAAAAAAAAGGTGGGGCAAAATATATTGAGTGGCCCTCGTATAATAATAATAATAAATAATAATTATGGAACACTTAAACTTGCAATGCATCTTGCTCCTGATGAATCATGCACCCGGTCCTACAAAGACAGGAGTCTCTGCAATGCCAACTAACTATTCATTTAATTATGATAACAGAGCATTGTTGCTTCCAGGGGTGATGAGCCACTTCCGGAAGCCTCATTAGTAGGCTGACCTTTTATATACTTGACAGTGATTCTGCAAGCTGCTCGTACCTGAATAGGTGTATGGGTGGAGCGTTGCTTTGTAAAAAACACTGTAGCCGTGACGGAAACTTATATACACTGTGTGTGTGTATATATATATATATATATATATATATATATATATATATATATATATATATATATATATATATATATATATATCCTGCCCAAAAATTTAGAATAAAATTTTTAAGAAATTACCTTTTTAGTGTGTGCCCTTCCTTGTCATCAATGGTTGCTTTGACCTTGTTTAGCAGAGGCATTTGGCAGTGCCAAACTCTTTTTATAGCAGAACAAAGATTTTCTTGAGATCCTGGTTTCTCTGCAGAGACTTTCACCCTCAGTGGTGGTTTCCACAAGTATTGCATCGAATTGAGGTCAGGAGAGTTAACCATGCGGGCCATTCCAAAGTTGAAGTATAACCTATATTATCTCAAGTGAAAGGTGCACTAACCCACACTATTCTGGCTTCATGAACCAGCAATATCCGCCCCTCCCTCATTCTTCTCATGCAGAGCATGTTCAACGATACTTAAATTCACATGGGAATTCACATGCAGTCATTTCTCGTGGGAAAACCAGAGTTCTCCCGCGCCTTGTTCGCAAAACCATCTCCAAATCTTGACCTCTGGAGAGGTACTGTAATGGTGGCATTACAGTATTTGGAATGATGCCGTTGATGGGGTGGACGCCTGACGTACAGGCATCCTTGCGACTAAATTACTTGTCGAATGGTTCTTCTACTGACTGTAGAAAGGAGTTCCTGCATCTGGGTACTTGCTTTCCTTCTAATCGCATTATTAATTTATTGAGTCATTATTCATGTCCTCCCGGGTCTCTTTTCGTAGCTTGCTTTCTTCGTCTTCGAAAATACTTTTTTGATCTCGCATAATACTGAATGAGATCCGAAATGGTGAGGCAACCTGGCTCTAAATTTAGAAATTCGCACGAGTTAAAGGAATAATTATGAATTATAGCGTTTTCTCTGTTTAAACCAGCGAAGGTATATGTTAACATCGCTGCAACATCAAACAGATAACTGATTATTAATTCAAATTGTGACTGCGTTTGTCTAAATTGCTCGCAATAAACATGAGTATTTGATATTCGGATATTAATATTTTGAAAAATATGCATCTAAAAAAATTAATAGTTAAATGAAAACAAGAACACGAGAACAACTGAATTTTAGTCACTGAAATATATAAGCTTTACAGTATATTGCATATCATTATTTCATTATTTAAAACTGTCCATCAAAAACGCAAAGTAATGTCTAAAAATTTTCCTTTCTTAAATCCTGTTTCAGCTTTCAATCGACTATTCTGAAGTGGCAAAAGGACCACTTCAGAAAAGTGCCATTTTCTAACGTTGAGCATATTGAATGCAATATATATATATATAATATATATATATATGCACTAGAATCACAAAATAACACGTGACCTTATTAATAAGCAAACAACCACAAGGAAAAGGAAACACAAAGTCCGAGCGCTTTCGTGATATATTCACATTATCAAGGAGGAACAGAAAATAATTGATAATGTGAATATATCACGAAAGCGCTCGGACTTTGTGTTTCCTTTTCCTTGTGGTTGTTTGCTTATATATATATATATATATATATATCCCCGCAAGGGGGTTCTAAGCTCGTGCTCTTGAGTGCTCTTTGTGCTCGTTTGTACGTGCTTGTTCCTGGAGGTTTCACGTGCGCCCTCCCGGCCCTAGCACCCAAGGATGATGGGGCTCGACCCTGCAGTCCTTGTCATCCTTGGTCTTTTTCCACTTCGACTGTCCCCTCCACCCTTTCTTTTTCCTCTGTCTTTCCTCTCACTTTTTCTTTGTTTTTCCGCTGAGATATGCCCTTTTAAATAGAGGCGAATCGGTTCTTCCCGAACTTAAAAAAAAAAAAAATATATATATATATATATATATATATATATATATATATATAGGAAGGAGGGGGCCAAGGGCAAATGCCCGCAAAAGCGCCCCTTCCTTAGAAGAAGAAGAGAGCAAAATCAAGGTCCGAGGTTGTCGAGATGCCTAGACACTCTGCGTTTGAAAGATGGGAGGTCATAGACAGGAAGAAAGATGGATTGAGGAAGACTGTTCCAGAGTTGACCATTTGAGTAGATGAAAGACTGAAAATACCGATTAACCCTTGCATTAGATAGTTGGACAGAAAAGGAATAAGAAAGTGTAGAAAGTCTGGTACTGCGTGCTCTCCTTAATTAAAGGAGGATGCATGCAGTTAGAGAGTTCAGAAGAGCAATGTCCGTTATGATAGCGATAGTAAAGAGTGAGACAGCATTGCGGAGAAGAGAGAGAGATTGAAGACAATCAGTAAGAGGTGGGGAATTGATGAGACGAAAAGCCTTTGATTTCACCCGGTCAAGTACAGCTGTGTGGGTTGAACTACCCCACATATGAGAAGCATACTCCATACAGGGGCGAACAAGACCCCTGTACAGAGACAGCAACTGAGTTGGGGTGAAGAAATAGCGGAGGCGGTACAGCACACCTAACCTCTTAGAAGCTGTTTTAGAAAGAGAGTATATGTGATTTTTCCAGGAAAGATCACGAGAAAAAGAAACGCCAAGAATGTTAAGAGAAGAGGAAGGATTGAGTTGTGTGTTGTTGAAGGTAAGGGGATAGTCGTGTGGAAGAATGTGATGAGTAGACAGATGGAGGTACTGAGGTTTTGAGGCATTGAAAGCCACAAGGTTTTCCTTGTCCCAATCGGATATAGCAAAAGGATCAGAGGTCAGGTTGGAATGGGACGTTTTGGCGCCGACGTTCTGGCGCCGACGTTTTGGGCGCGGAGCCGGTTTGGTGCCGCCCCCAGGTCTACACTCAGGACTTAACATTTAAAATATATAAACAATTGAAGCAATAAAAAATTATAAAGATTTATTTAGAACCATCATTACAATATTTTTATCTGCCCCCTTCATTGGTTAAAACTAACAAAAATATCACGACTTAACCTAACCAATCGTCACTGCCCGGTTAGGTCAACTGTACGCCCTTGACGATTGGTTAGGTTAAGTCGTCATATTTTCGTTAGTTTTAACAAAAATATCACGACTTAACCTAACCAATCGTCAAGGGGCAGATAACGGAAAAGTACCCATATTATATAATCACCTTACATTGTTTTTTGTATGTATTCGTCCTTTGCAC
>JAJOZX010000018.1:1987500-1990000 GCA_023014485.1 Bathynomus jamesi | reverse complement strand
TACACTAATCTAACCCAACTTTCCGGTCTTAGAATTCAATGAGGAGGGAATATCATGGTCAGAACCAACCAACCACTTTCAGACAAACTAATTCTCATACACCAGATCAAACTTAGTGAAGGCTGGTGCCAAACCAGTTTGAGAAATGGGTAGAGGGGTGCAGTGATGAGACCGCTGCACGTAATATATTTGATTCAACCTAGTTCTCCTTTTAAAGGGGAATTATTTTTTCCCGATTACGGGAGCCATCAAAGTGTTCTCAGTTGGACGAAGAACGTTAAATAGGTTAAACAAGCATCTCAACCAAATTTCAAGTACTATTCGGTAGAAATAGTCTTAAAAAATGGAACCATTCTCAACCATGCATTTTTTTATTAAAAAATCGAAATCGGAGTTCACTTGTGACAAACCGTCGAGTATGGATTTGTTATGCTCTTAAATAAGATTTTTAGACTAGTTTCTAATGTTATGCCTTAACGTTATATAAACTAATTTTATATTCTATTTTTCAAATTTTATGTCTGATTTTGAAGTTTTAAAGTAAAATCGTTTTAATTTTTTTAATTTGTATTTTAGTGAACTATTATTGAAACAAATTCTTTTGGATCACCAGCCTTCGTTAGTTAGCCCTATAAGGCTAACTAACGAAAATATCACGACCTAACCTAACCAGTCGTCAAGGGCGTACAGTTGACCTAACGATTGGTTAGGTCAAGTCGTGATATTTTCGTTAGTTAGCCTTATAAGGCTAACTAACGAAGGCTGGGGGCCCTGATCTTCAGGTGATCCATTCATTTTAATAAAATGTCATTTTAAATTTTTTTCACTTCAATGAGTCATTTACGTTCATATGAAATTCCTGATGATGGAATTAGTTGGTTGTTGTGAAACGTTGGTTTTAAAGCCACGATAAAAAGATTAAGAATATTTGTGGAATTTCTGATATCCTTTTTCATTACTTTGCTTCAAAACTTCATCAGGAAGAGACGAATGCGAGTACGAATCGTGTTTCCTTTCCTTGGGAAGAAGAATTTATGCGCATGCGCATATTTAACACGCATAACGTCATAGTGACCTCATTGTATACGACTGACTGAGAGACGCGTAAACGGAATTTCTTGAGTTTGTACTGAGCAATGGTGCCGACGAGATTCTTTGTTTTTATTAAAATCGGATACGCCTTTCATCGCACGATAAAAGCATTTGTTTATCGTTTTATCACGGATAGCTCTCATTGGGTTGGTAACTTGACTGGTTGGTTGAGTGATCAAGTTAGTTCGTTCGTACATCAGCCAACCAATAATCGGCTCCGGAAAATAAAGATGAAATTGATTGAAAAAAATATCTCATCGCAAACAACCAATAATTACACTTTTGGCTCAGTAAATCAAACCATATATATATATATATATATATATATATATATATATATATATATATATAAAATATTCATATAATATAAAGAACCTCAGCTTGGCTATTTATTTTTTAGCGTACAATTAACTTGATTTATAGTTATACATATTCATCCTTGCAACAAAGATTTATGATTCTTTCAATAACATCATTCCAGCTTTGTCTGCATCTGTATATATATATATATATATATATATATATATATATATATGCCCTGTGTAGAATTACATGTTCAGATATCGTACATATGACCGCATGCAATATTCAGCAAGCAAAATTCATTAGCTTCACTTGCTTGCAAGAAACTTTTAAATATATATATATATATATGGGGGTGAAAGGGAGGGCGAGAGCGAGAAACACTTGCAATATATATATATATATACACCTCCGTGGTGTAGTGGTTACGAATCCATCGGCCCCGGGATCGAGAACCAGTGACGGCAGACGAGGCGCAGCAAAACCCAGCTGTTCATCCTTCAACAGAATAAAAAAATTAGTTGATAGATAAATGGGTACCCTGGGTAGCCTAGTGGTTAAGACGCTGGGCTGCTGCTGGTGGGGCGTGGTTCGGATTCCACGTTAAACTGTAGGTCTAAGGTGGAGTGACAAGCTTGACCCTGGTCAGAATGAACAATTTTGGCGGAAGCAAAACTAAGGTTAACCGAGGTTATATATGAAAGAAAAAAAACTGTTCGGTTGCCTCCGTCCTAAATTTCGTTTATAAACCATATACTCTTAATGTCTCGCCTTGAGAGTACTTTTTTCAACACAGTTTATTGAAGTATTTCATTACATTTTATACAAAATTACATTTTACTTCCCTTTAACTATTGGTAACTTAAAATATGCCGCTTGAAAGTTGTCAATTCTTTGTCAGGTAATTTTGCCAACAATATTTCCATCATTGCCTACTATTATAATATTAATAATATTAATAATATTAATAATAATATTAAAAATAATAATAATAATAATAATGTTTGCGGTTGTTTAACTTCGTCCGTATTGGTAAAGGTCATGTGACGGAGGGGACCTACCGTTTTACGTGGGATTTAGACCACGGGTCGCTACATCATCTGAA
>JAJOZX010000018.1:1787500-1982500 GCA_023014485.1 Bathynomus jamesi | reverse complement strand
GAATGGGTTCGATAACGTAAATACAGATAGCTTTTTCGAAATAACACAAAAGAATAGAACTATAAATAACGGGTGTAAACTGACTAGTATGATAGAAGGTTCGAGACAGCAGTTGGCAAAAACCTTTTTACGCATAGAATAGTAAATAGGTGGAATAGTTTGCCGGTAGAAGTAATTAGTAGCACGATTAGATGCATATGTTGATAGATTGGGTATAGTTTAAGGTAGTAAAATTAAGGTTTTTGTGGTTCGGAACCCACGTAAAATTGTAGGTCCCTTCCGCCACCACGGAGGACATGCGCAATACAATTACAAACACGGTTAGGGAGACCAGCCATGAGTGGATCCTATGGTCTTTGTTGGTCTGAAACATTATAACATTATAACATTACTGTAGTGTGTGTGTGTGTGTGTGTGTGTGTGGTGTATTAAGCACGGTCTATGTGTAACATAAAAGCTTCTCAGGGGACCATTTGAAGTTGTGTCATATATATATATATATATATATATATATATATATATATATATGCGCCTCGGTGGTGTAGTGGTTAGCGTCGCTGACTACGAATCCATCGACCCCGGGTTCGAGACCCGGTGACGGCAGCCGGCGCACAGCAAAACCCAGCTGTTCATCCTTCCACACAAAAGAAAGTGGTTGGTAGATGAATGGGTACCCTGGGTCGAAGTTGTGTCATATATATATATGCGCCTCGGTGGTGTAGTGGTTAGTGTCGCTGACTACGAATCCATCGGCCCCGGGTTCGAGACCCGGTGACGGCAGCCGGCGCACAGGAAAACCCAGCTGTTCATCCTTCCACACAAAAGAAAGTGGTTGGTAGATGAATGGGTACCCTGGGTGGCATAGTGGTGAAGACGCTGGGCTGCTGGTGGGGCGTGGTTCGGATTCCACGTTAAACTGTAGGTGTAAGGTGGAGTGAAAAGCTTGACCTTCGTCAGAATGAACAATTCGGGAGGAAGCTAACCAAAGGTTATATATATATATATATATCACAGATTTATTTTTGTGAGGAACTACTTTCCGTAGGTTGGAACATTAAAAAAAATATTTAAAAAAATGTTTAAAACAGTTTTACTGCCCCATAAAAGATATGTTTAGTCCTGATTAGTTCAGGTTACGCTAGGTTAGGTTAGGTTAGGCAAGATTAGGGAGTGCTTCACTATTTAATGACTTAACAGTAACCACCCTTCGAACCCTCAGTTGTGTCTGAAACACTTATCACCTCCCTCTCGGTGAGATGGCACTAGGTTAGGTTAGGTTAGGTAAAACTAAGTTTAGGATACATAGATTTAAAATGGTCGGTGCCTCGCTTACGCAGAGATGCGCGTGTATATATATATATATATACATTTTAACTGCAACCAACACACAGTATAATTAATGTAAAGAACGACGCTTGTGTAGAAGAGTGTTCCGCACAAGATGAGGAGGTGCCTCATTTTTCATTTGCTCGTTCTCCCTCCTCATCTTGTGCGGAACGCTCTTCTATACAAGCGTCGTTCTTTACATTATATATATATATATATAGGGTGTCCCCAAAAAACTATATACTCTTTATAGCATCATATATTTTATAATTTTAAAAAACCAAACAATATATTGTTATAGCAATTGCCAATGAAAGGTAAATTAGTAATCTAAGTGATCAAAATGTTATAGCGAGTTGTTTGCATATAAAATTTAATTAACTACGCCAAGTGCTCAAAATGTTCTCCGGCGGCATGAATGCACTTTTGAATGCGTCGACTAAGCCTGGCCTTGTTTTATCAAAGGCCTTTTAATGGCGAAGCCTATGGACCGAACGTAGTCTAGTCACTCACTAGCTTGCTGCGGACTTAGCCTACGCACTCATTCCACGATACAAACTCTACAGCATTCAACTTTATTCAGTTCAGCAAAAGAACCCATGTTGCGTAAACGTTTGACACTGGAGCAACGAAAAAGTGTTCTGAAATGGTATTGGAAATTTGAGAATGTGTCCGAAGTCCAGCGGCAATGGATCCGGGAATTTGGTACAAAGCCACCGACACGTCTCGCCATTACAAGCATCCGTGACAAGTTTGAGGCAGAGGGATCTGCTCAAGATATGCACAAGCGAAGATCTGGACGACGCAAATCAAGTGCGAGTGATGAAAACTCCGTTTTAGTGTTGCAAAAATTTAATCGATCACCACAGAAATCAGTTAGGCAATGCGCCCGTGAGACCGGAATCAGCAAATCAGGTGTTCACCGGATTTTAAAGTCGGCAAAATGGAAAAGCTACATTCCAAGTCTGTTACACGCCATGACTGAAGATGACCCTGATCGCAGACTCGAATTTTGTGAATGGTTTCAGTCAATGGAAGCCGAAGACGTACAGTTTGCCAACAAAATCGTGTGGTCTGATGAAGCTACCTTCAAGCTGAATGGCACAGTAAATCGACACAACTGCAGGTACTGGTCACTTGATAATCCACACGTTTATGTGGATAAACATGTTAATTTACCAGGATTAGCAGCATGGTGTGGTTTATCATCCAGGGGTTTGGTTGGACCATTTTTCTTTAATGGGACAGTTACCATGCTGCGGACAGAAATTATACCTGCAGTTCGGAAGTTGTTTGGAAACGACGACTTTTACTTTCAACAAGATGGAGCCCCCCCTCATTATCATTGTGATGTCAGAAGGTACCTCGATGAAACGTTGCCTAACCGTTGGATAGGACGAAGAGGAAGCGTTGAGTATCCTCCACGTTCACCGGACTTGACTCCACTTGATTTTTACTTGTGGGGCTACCTGAAGGATGCAGTTTATGGTACAAGACCTGCAACACTCGAACGCCTTAAGGATGCAATTAGGGAAAAGTGCGGGACCATCACAGCATCCACATTAGTCCATGTCTGCGAGTCAGTTAGTCGACGCATTCAAAAGTGCATTCATGCCGCCGGAGAACATCTTGAGTACTTGGCGTAGTTAATTAAATTTTATATGCAAACAACTCGCTATAACATTTTGATCACTTAGATTACTAATTTATCTTTCATTGGCAATTGCTATAACAATATATTGTTTGTTTTTTTTTTAATTATAAAATATATGATGCTATAAAGAGTATATAGTTTTTTTGGGACACCCTGTATATATATATATATATATACAGGGTGTCCCGTAAGTCTGGACCCATAGGGAAAAATAATAAAATTACAAAATAGTCCAAAAATTTATTACATAATCTGTTCAAAGTGTCCGCCGTTGTGTCGCACACATAGTTGAAGACGCAATCTCCACTGCGACAGCACTTTCTGAATCACAGTCGCAGAAATTTCTTGACACGCCTCCACAATGCGTGCTTTAAGGTGGAAAATGTTCTGAAGTTTGACCTCGTACACTTTGGCTTTCAAGTGGCCCCACAAATAAAAATCATAATAAAAAATAATAAAAAAATAATAATAATAAAATAATAATAATAACATAATAAAAAATATATTATAAATCCCTATGGGTCCAGACTTACGGGACACCCTGTATATATATATATATATATATATATATATGTGTGTGTGTGTGTGTGTGTGTGTGTGTATGCTGGATATGTGGGACCTTCCATTAAAATCCACCCTCGAGTTTTGCTGATTGCTCCACGAGTTATAAACTTAAATCAAATATGGCTTGTTAATTAAACCATTCAAATTTTGAGGGAATTCACTGATTCACCCAATTTTCTCACCTCAATTTTAGGAAGCGTCTCCACAATTAATAGAAAGGCTTCGTTTGTTCACTTTTTAACGCAACAAAACAAAAGAAGTTTTAATATTTAAATAAGCAAACGCACTTAATTGCTCATAATAATTCTCAACAAATATTAACAATTAGGGGGACTGAGATACTTTATACATAAGTGACACCATTTCTCTGTTCGCAAGAGCGTGGGTCTTCTTTTATTAACCGGCTAATGACATCTGATCGGAGTAAAATCGACGAGTCATTGGAGGGTTACATTAAGTTAGGTTAGGTTAACACGGGATAGATTAACTTAAGTTAGATTAAATGAGGCATTTTTTTAGTGTCCAAAGGGTGTCTCGTTGACCAAAAGAGCAAAAAGGTTCCTTTTAATTTTATTTAAAATTTCGTTCATTATAAAGCAATGAAACACCGTCTTTCTTTAACATTAAAGGTAGTGCCAAGTGAGGGGGTCAAAGACAATTTCTCATTGGCACTTTAATTCCTTTAGATTTTAACTCGACTCAAAAGTGATGCGCCATCTTGGTCACTCTTCAGTTACTAGTTAATCTTTCAGTCTATTCAGTAACTTTTTTAACTGAAATTCTAAACAATTCAAACGTATGTACAGTGGGCTAAAAAAAAACCTGCCTTGAAATTCCATTCTTTTTTACCTATTTAAATTTAGTAAAAAAAAAAAACAAAAAAAAATGAGGGATCGTGACAAAACTTTCAATTGACTGTACCTAAATATCAACTAAATTAAGTATCCAACCATTGCGGCTTTCCGCCTGAGAACCAAAAAGGGAGACATACCCCACGATAAGAAACGAAAAATTATATATAAAATATATATATATATATATATATATATATATTAGCACCTCCTGCATTCGCAAGCACGTTTTCGCCAACAAATGCCTGCAAGCAAAAAGCATGAAAATTTAAACCCTAGCAGGGGGATCCACACCTCATACATAAACTTCTCTGTAAGGGCTAAAATTCATTAACAGAAAGGAGAAAAACGAAAATCGTCCTTATTATTAGAAACTATAAAGGCCAAAGTAATTTGTTCTGCTTTTGCTTTTGTTCGGTAATATATATATATATATATATATATATATATATATATTAGTTTTAATTTGAATGATAAGGACCAACTCATTGAAGAAACAACGCACATTTATGTATTAAATTTTTTATATAAAATGTTATCCACTTATGTATATGTGTGTATTACCTACGTATCTACCGTGTATCTACAGTGTATCTACAATGCATCTACAGTGTGGCTTTCTTCTCCCATTTTGGCAAGACCTACCCGATTAAAGCCCATCGAACACCACCACCTATTCATTAATGGTAATCGTCCGTGAAGCAATTGAAAGACTCCCAACTAAACTACTGAGGAACCCCCGTCCCCCATTCCGCCCCCCCCCCACCCCGAAATGCCTCCCTTCTTTTCGGCTTCTTCATCGTTTAAGCTTATTCTTTGTAATTCCACGAAAATCAAATCAATAAGTTAATAAATTGAAATCTCAAAAGCTGTTAAATGTTTTCCTTCATTAAAATTAAAATTCCATTATGAAATCCAGTTCAATTATATATACATATATATATACACACACACAGGGTGTTAGCAAATTATGTTTCATAAATTAGTATACATATTCAGGACGTGAAATTGAACCAAAACGTTCCTATGAACATAAATCGGCAATCGCTTCGTTTCCGAG
This sequence comes from Bathynomus jamesi, assembly GCA_023014485.1. Classification (NCBI taxonomy): domain Eukaryota; kingdom Metazoa; phylum Arthropoda; class Malacostraca; order Isopoda; family Cirolanidae; genus Bathynomus; species Bathynomus jamesi. The sequence continues at coordinate 1,977,045 of JAJOZX010000018.1, read as the reverse complement.
ATACATTGCTTTTTTGCCGAGAACGATGCTGTTCTTCTTTGTACACCTATTGTATGCTTTCTAGATATATCAGAGAATAATAAAATTATTATTATTATTATTATTATTATTATTATTATTATTATTATCTTTTCTCGTATGTAATGCGTCGGAATGAAGTGGCTCGTGCATGTATTAATGGAGATAAAAATCCTGTAATAATAATAATAATTTTATTATTCTCTGATATATCTAGAAAGCATACAATAGATGTACAAAGAATAGCATCGTCCTCGGTAAAAAAGCAATGTATCTCGGAAACGAAGCGATTGGCGATTTATGTTCATAGGAACTTTTTGGTTCAATTTCACGTCCTGAATATGTATACTAATTTATGAAACATAATTTGATAACACCCTGTATATAAGACTAAAAAGCTTGTTCAATTGGTATGTTTTGTAGTGAACAGAAACTCGTCATTCTATAGGGTTTCGTTGTACTACTACGCTTCTTGCGCCTTCTCCTTCTTCTTCTTCTTCTTCTTCTAGGCAATTAGCGAATTTATGACATTTTTTAAAGTGTTTCTGATCCCAAAATGGAGGTTAAAGAGGGATTCATGAAATGGACTGAAAATCCAGTTTTAAATACGAGAATGAAATAGTATCATCACGTATGACGCACTATTCGCCTGACTCGCCGAGAATGCGCGGAATTGCGTGTATACTCGTAACGATGCCTGAATTGCGTATAATTTTGTTTTTGCGCTAACAACCAGAGGAGGTAGGTCACGTGACCGAAGGGAGCTACAATTATACGCGGGATCCGAACCGCGGGTCACCAGTCACCACATCATCTGGACGGAGGACGATTAACTGATTCAACTATTCACTGCCTTTCACACTGATTTTTAATGATAAATTGTGGTGCAACCACTTTTTTATTGCACTTATTGTTCGCGCGGGTTCGTTTGCTCAGGATGGTTCTGGTTATCCACTCCACTCGGATGGCCTTTCAATTTTATACGTACAATTCTCTCGGCTTACTTGAAGCCCAATTTTAATTTCGAACTTTCAACATTCAACAAGAGAGAAACAAAAGAGAAACAAAAGAGAAACAAAATTTTAGAACAAAATTTTATTTTACAAAATTGAAAAATTTCACTCACGATGGAACATTAATTGAAAATAATTTTACAGTTGTACAGTTACAAATTTTTGTTAAAAAATAAAATTTCAATTCCAAAAGATGTTTTCCTTGCATTAAATCTCAAAGGATTATACAGAGGGATTTTCTATGTGACTCAAGAAACAGCATTTAATTAAAATTCCTTGACATAAAAAAAATTACTTATAAAAAGTACAGAAATTTGGGCTCAAAAGTTCCGCGCGAGTTCCGCAGATTTTTCAGAAAATTTTCTGTCAAATTAATTTTTTTTTCATAAACTTTTCAAACGTTCTGCGCGAACTCCGCAGATTTCTTCGGGAAAGAAAATTACCAAACGTTGCTCAACACAAACATTTTAAAATCATTCCTGGACGGAGATAAAAACAATAAATTCAACAAGTTCAAAATTTAGAATTCGGCCATGTGAACAGAATTAAACTCTACAAATTGCTGGACACTTTCGGGTATTATTTTCACAAAGTACTTTTCTTGCCGACTACCATTAAACTCTTGAAACAAAGTATGAAATAGTGAAACATTGAGATGCAATTTATTCGAACAACACAGACACTTTAAAGTTGGCTTATGGAATCTAAAGGTGCCACAAATTTAGGAGATTTTACAACACTTCATCTTTGAAGAGGCAGGACTACAACTGAAGCTATACCTCTAAGTCACACCTTAGATTTAAAGAGACTCCGCCTTACAGTACCCCAAATGACCTATCAGAAACATTTTTCCTTACATGACGTCATTCGTACAAATACTACTAATCTTCTATTGGTCAAACTTCAACTTCGCTATAAATAAATTCCATCTTTCCGTAAGAAAAATTTAAACTAAAATTTCTTCTCAGAGGATTTTCCTTAGATGATGTATTTTCAGGGCCAATCGAGCTTTTGACACGTAACAAATGAAACAAATCTCACATGGTTACATTGAATTTTCAACTTTAACCAAAGAATTAAAACAGACAAAAAAAAAACCTTTTACAAGCTCCAAAGTGAAAAAGACTAAAGCTAAAGTTTCTTTCCCCTCGACAGATTAATTGAGCCTGACCTGATTTATACCCTTTTTCTGGTAACGTACTCAGACAGGAACGAATATTTCTCTGTGGGAAGAAGTGATGAACCTGCTATCATAATTTCTTTGTTCCACCATGGCCTCCAAATATTAGCTCTCAAGATTTCCCAGTTTGTGGCATTATTCACTCCCAACTCAATGACCCTCCGTGGCTGACGGACGTAAAAAGGAACAACCAACCAAACGGCATAAACTAAGCCACGCTGGAACGTCATACCCAACCTAACGCCGCTTGCTTCGCTTTAATCACCGAATCCTCAGTAATGCCCATTGACGCGTGAGGATTGGTCTCCATTTATCTGAATACTCTTAGTCCTTTAATACCTACAGTGCTTTTCTGAGACGGAATAAAATCTTTTGGTGTTAAGCTACATTGCGCAAAATCACTGTTGCTTCCAAATTAATCCGTTTTTTTCGTCAATTTTAAAAATTAATTATTATTATTATTATTATTATAATTATTTTTTTTGTACGTTTTAATATTTAATGTTATGTAGGCACTGCAATTTTAGTTTTATTTATTTATTGTTTATTTATCTTTCTATTTATTTACAGCTGTTACTAAAGGTTTGTGTCGTCATAATTCATTTGAAAACGTCAACAAAACATATTAAAACGTTAATTAATTAATAATTAAATAATTAAATGCAAATTAATAATTAATAAATAAATGTCGAGCCATAAAAATGCATAAAATAAATAAGAAACAACAACAACAATTGCAAACAAAGACAACAATATGGAGCATCAAAAAAGAATAGCAAGAACAACACCAAACAACAACAACATAAAAACAAGCAGCAACAATGCAACACGTAACTAAACACCAACAGCAACAACCACAAAAGCAACAACGAAACAACCTAAAATAACAACATTGCTTCCTCACTTAAGTTTTGTCTCGACCTCCCAATCCTTCCCAAGACCTCCTTCAGGAAAACGTCCTTGACTCTCTCTCTCTCTCTCTCTCTCTTTGAGAGAGAGGCAGAGGTGACGCTCTTCAAGCAGGTGTTAGTTTTAGGAAGGCGGAAAGTTTCTCTTAGGAACCATTGTTGTTAACTGCATTTGTTTCAACATCTGCACGAACAGCCATAAGGTTCAAATGACAGAGGGGACCTACAGCGCTACATGAAACCCGAACCACGAGTCACTACATCATCTGGGAGCGGGACGACTTCATTTACTGAATTGAGAAATTCATTTTCCGACACTGGATTTGCCACCTAACTATCGGTAATTGCTAATTAGACGTGACTTCGGTCGAACTCGAAACAGTTTGAAAGGACTGAAACGTGACAATTGTCCGTTTGAAGATTTGAAACTTCTGGACAATCTCCAAAGTTTCTTTTTATTTTAAGGTAATTCATTTGGCATTTTGTTCCCTCCTCTTACACCTCGCGTTTAAACCTAAAAAACATTGCCTTCAAATCAATAATATATATATATATATATATATATATAATATATATATATAGAGAGGAGAGAGAGGAGAGAGAGAGAGAGAGAGAGAGAGAGAGAGAGAGACTTTAAATATAAAGTTCCATTATAAATATTATAAGAACGTGTATACGATTCGCTCCCCGACACTGCAGACTGTACCCACCTTATTGCCCCGTTTCCCCGACATTCTTACCCACCTCCCAACTTCAAGCAGATGACCCCCACGACTTCATTAAACCCTACCCACCCGCCTCAGTCTTTCCTCAGACCTCGAGAATCAAGAGAATGTATACCGTGTGGTGGTAGAAATGAGACCACGAAATAATACAAGTCGTAAATTAGCTTTTAGACCAAATAAACATGTTAATTCTTTACATTTAATTCGTAAATTATTAGCTTTTATGTGGGTGTGTGAAAGAAATTAGAGAGAGAGAGAGAGAGAGAGTCTTACTTTTATTTATAGATCGAATTCACAGAAGCAGTTTGATAAAGTTTCCTTCGAATAACACGAAGGCAAATTGGTGAATCACGGGTCTTTGTGTAAACCATTCAAGTTTAACAAAAAAAAAAAAAAAAAGTCTGCCACCGTCAAACATTCATAAATAGTCTCCCGCTGATAACCAAATGTTATACTTTGACAGTTATACATTCGTGTCAAGCAGACTATGATTAACATAGCTTATGTCGCGTGTATATATATAATATATATATATATATATATGACAGCTGACAGGTAATGACTTCTCCTTAGGGAAATGGAGCTTACAAATGAAAAGAAGGGTGAACCCATTAAAAACAATATAATTAAATAAAAAGTGACATTCAAATTCAAAGAAAGGCGAACAATATCAAATTATAATTAATGTACAAAAATGTTATCTGAAATGCCGAATTAAAAATTAAAAATTGGTTTTAATGTCTTTTAAATTTATTGCATTTTTACTTAATTTAAATGCCTTGTAATTTGTTGCAGTTTACTTAATTTAAGTTTATATTTCATTATTTTAAATAAATTTAAAAATCTTTTAGACCACTGATGATGACACAAGTATTTGTCGAAACGTCTGAAAATAAATGAAAATCTTGCTGTGTTAATCCAACTTTATATATATATATATATATAATATATATATATATATATGTGTGTGTGTGTGTGTGTGTGTGTTTCTACAGTATACATGTAGGATATTTTGTATAGTTTGTAACATTATTTTACCAAGTGAATTAATCCATCTTTACCTGACTTAACTTATTATTCTAACTTGGGTATTTTATAATTTTAAATGAAGATCAAAGGATTTATTTGTCTTCCTCCCTTCCTGAACCGATTCAGTTGTTGTCAATTCTTTCCTCCAGAGCAGAGGGTTTGGGGCTGCAATTGGGTGTGTACCCAACTGTTCGAATAAGTTCAGCTTTAACGAGGTTCGGTTGGAGGTAGATGTTGAACTGTTTTTCTTCTAACTGGCATCTAATGTGTCTTAGACATGACATTTCCTTCAACAAATGCAGGGGTTTATGCATGGCAACTGTGGTCGTTAAGCGAAGCCTTCAGATCCAATTCCTGACGACGTGCGTACGCGCGAGCGCAGAAAAAAGAATCAAGAATCCCTTCTGTTTCAGGACATTAATTTGAAGTGTCCTTCTTCCTCCGAAAATTGAGAACCAAAAGAAGGAAACTATATAGTCTTCAATCCTATTTTCAAAATTATTTTATACGTTTGACTCCAGCGGAACCTTTGAATTCAAGGGGGCGTTGAACATCCGCAGGGTTTTTCATTAACTTATTAATTCGCGCCAAGACTGCGGAGTTGATCGAAACTAAAGCTCCGTTCGTGTCACTCGCTCAAAATTTAGTAAAATAATATCACTTTTCAGATCTGGTCCGCTTGTTAAGTTAGTTTTCATTCACAGGATTCTCACGAGCCAAGTATTTTTTGGGAGCTGGGGAGTGAACACTTCTTTCCTTCGCTCCTCGGCTACATCCTTTCACTCTACATCCTTTCACTCTTTGGACACGAATTTTGATTCATAATTTCAATTAACTTTCTTGGTAACGCGTTTGTTTACGTTTCTACACCTTAATCTACAGGGTGTCCCATAAGTCAGGCATCATAGGAAAAATAATAAAAAAAGGCAAAACAAAAGCTTTTATTTACAGAACGTGCTCAATATGTCCACCATTGTTTTCAATACACAAATTCAGACGTGATACCCAGTCAGCAAGCACACGGTGAATGATGTCAGAAGTAATGGTGTTACATGCCCCAATAATGCGCTGTCGAAAATGTTCAACACTCCTAATTTTCTCTGCGTATACCAGCGCTTTCAAGTGGCCCCAGAGATAAAAATCTAGTGGCGTGATTTCCGGGCTTCTAGCTGGCCATTCTACAGGCCCTCGACGTCCTATCCAATGACCAGGGAATTGTTGGTACAGGTATTCCCTTACTTGGGTGCTGTAATGTGCAGGAGCGCCGTCTTGCTGGAACCATGTTGGGAAATTTCCTTTTTCGTTCAAGACACTGGGAAATGCTTCTTCCTTCAGCATACGTAGGTAGGTGCCTCCAGTGACATGTTCATCGAAAAAGAGGGGGCCTATGATGCGATCCTTCCAAATGCCACACCATACCATCACCCGAGATGCACCTTGTTCCTTTGAAGAGGTATACCAGTGAGGGTTGTTTTGAGACCAGTAGCGGGTGTTCTGTCGATTTATCTCACCATTTCCATAAAAAACAGCCTCGTCACTGAACCGAATGGTGGACGGGAAATTGGCATCCCGAGCATAAGAAAAATATGAATTATGGTTTGTAGAAATAGAAAAATATGAATTTCTCCTATGATGCCGGACTTATGGGACACCCTGTACAATACCAGCGGTTCTTTTTGCAGTTTTCGAATGAGTTAATGAAAATTAAATAATTTGAAAATGTATTAAAATAGGGCTTCTTTATCAGGTAATTTTATGAATTTATAAATAAATTGTAAATTCTATCGAATATCCTAATAATTTTCAGTATTATACCTTCGAATCTCGTAATTCTCTAAAGAAAGGTTTAAATATAAAGTACACCGAAATGTTTGAAAGTTTAAAATTTTAAGTTAACTTATTTCTTTCCCTGAATTATGGTTGGGGAAAATTATGTTTTATTTATGCATGGATGAAGTAAATGAAATTAAGGTTAAATTAAGGTTTAATAAGTTAATCCTATACTGAGTATAGCACCTATACTGAGTATATATCCTATACTGAATATAGTACCAAAAGTTTATGAAAGTGCTTGAAGGTCTGTTATTTTGATGAACATTAACTAAACAGATGTTCAAATGAAACCCCTTTAATCACTTCAAGGTGATGTTATGTATCTCAGCTGCAAAACACTCAAGGCAGATTGCCAGTTGCGACACAGAATTTGGAAGATTTCTATGTAACCAAAGTTGGGTATCAGTCCTAAAAATATCCTATTTGCGATTCTGAAAGTACCCATCCATCCAAATGGTATAAATCAGCTACACAGCTAACGGATCTCTTCTCATTCAATATCATTCATATTTCAGTCTTGGTCCAACAACGAAGAATCAAAAGGAAGCAATTCTCAAATCGATTCTTCCCACAACATATATAACCTTGGTTAACCTTGGTTTTGCCTCCGAATTATTCATTCTGACGAAGGTCAGGCTTGTTGCTCCACCTTTAACCTACAGCTTAACGTGGAATCCGAACCACGACCCACCACGGATGGTCAGAAATTACAAAGTCCTTGCCCGGACTCGATCTTGCGACCTTCTGCTCAGCAGCGCAGCGTCTTAATCATCAGGATATCCAGGGTACCCATTTACCTACCAACTTATTTTTTCTAAAAGAATGAACACCTGAGTAATTTGCGCGCCGCTTGCCTTCTCCAGAAATCGAACCCGGGGCCTGTGGATTCGTAGTCAGCGATGTTAACCACTACACCAATAATATATATATATATATATATGATAAAAACGAAGACGTACAGCAAAAAAGTCATTATATTTGGCTGCAGCCGACGTTTCGGGCAACTCTACCCATTTTTAAGGCCTAATAAATAAAAGCTAAATTTAATACATGACAAAAATATATGAATGTCGAGAAATAAAACTAATTTAGAGTACAAAATTAAAACTGTTCAAGAATAAAAATTAAAATTACAAAGCAGAAACAGGCATAAGCCAAAATCAAATCAAAAGTATATAAATGACAAAAATATACGAGTGATAAAAATAAAACTTAAAACTAAAAACATTCAAACATAAAATAGTTAAAAAACTTTACGAATAAAAAGTTAAACGGAAAAAAAAAGTTAAACGAAAAATCACAAGAGTAAACCAACATACCATACTCACTTGACAGCTACAAAAAACTGAGGCGAAAAGGAGACAGGGTCACAAGCGAAAAACTTTTAGTATGTAGTTATTCTAATTTATAAAGGGGGTAACAGGTAGAATCAATATTTAAACTGGAGTTAAAAATTTAATACACAAAGATTCGTAAATACGGAGGGAGGACGGGCATTTTAATGATTTAAGAATTTTAAAATTGTTAACAGAAATGTCAATCTTACACTTGATAGAATGATTTCTAATAGCAGACTGTTCCTTTTTCAACAAAACTTTCACTGTCCTATGGCTAATACCCATATGGGAGCAAAATCTCGCCTGTAAGGAACGAACTGTGCTGCCAACGTAGTTCCCCTGGGAACACCCAGGGCAGGTAAACAAATAAACAACAGAACAGCTCATCGCAGGGGGGATTTTGTCCTTACGTCAGAAAAACACCCAAGGGTATTATTATTTACAAAAGCAATCTTAAAATCAGTGTGAAAATAAAATTTCCTCACAACACTCAACAATTGCTTTATCACAAAAGTATTAAAATGGTAGATATCAGGTAAAACAAGATATTTACAATTCTTAGGAACATCATACGTTGAGATAAGGTTGGGGGAATATGCATTATTAAGAAATTTACCAATAACACCTCCTACAAGATCCCGTGGCAGTCAAGGATAACTTCTTTAGTTTTCAAGTGGTAGTTTACCGTCAGCTGGATGGAGTGGGGATGGGGAGCCCCTTGGGTCCCGTTTTTGCAAATATTTTCATGTCGCATCTTGAGGAAAGGGTCTTCTGTGAGTGCCCCCCTCACCTTAAGCCCAAATTGTACAGATGTTATGTTGATGATACGTTTGCTCTATTCCAAACGGATAATCAATCAGTTCAGTTTCTAAGTTTTCTGAACACACTGCATAAGAACATTGTATTTACGCAGGAAAAGGAAGTTGAAGGTTCTATTCCTTTCCTTGATGTTTTGGTCTCCAAACCTAGCTCGACCGTTTTAACTTCTACATACTGGAAGCCTACGTTTACGGGTTTGGGTTTTAATTTTTATAGTTTTTGCGACTTTAATTACAAATTAAGTTCCATTCGCACTTTGGTGCATAGGGCTTATGATATTTGTTCGAACTTTGCTCTGCTTCATAATGAGTTTGAATTCCTTACTGATTTTTTCTTTAAAAATGGTTTTCCACGGGATCTTGTAGGAGGTGTTATTGGTAAATTTCTTAATAATGTATATTCCCCCAACCTTCCAACCTTATCCCAACGTATGATGTTCCTAAGAATTGTAAATATCTTGTTTTACCTGATATCTACCATTTTAACACTTTTGTGAAAAAGCAATTGTTGAATGTTGTGAGGAAATTTTATTTTCACACTGATTTTAAGATTGCTTTTGTAAATAATAATACCCTTGGATGTTTTTTCCGATGTAAGGACAAAATCCCCCCTGCGATGAGCTGTTCTGTTGTTTATTTGTTTACCTGCCCTGGGTGTTCCCAGGGGAACTACGTTGGCAGTACAGTTCGTTCCTTGCAGGCGAGATTTTGCTCCCATATGGGTATTCGCCATAGGACAGGGAAAGTTTTGTCGAAAAAGGAACAGTCTGCTATTAGAAATCATTCTATCAAGTGTAAGATTGATATTTCTGTCAACAATTTTAAAATTCTTAAATCATTAAAATGCCCGTCCTTCCTCCGTATTTACGAATCTTTGTGTATTAAATTTTTGAACTCCAGTTTAAATATTGATTCTACCTGTTACCTCCTTTATATTAATTAGAATAACTGCATACTAAAAATATTTCCCTTGTGACCCTGTCTCCTTTTCGCCTCAGTTTTTTGTGGCTGTCAAGTGAGCATGGTATGTTGGTTTACTCTTGTGATTTTTCGTTTAACTTCTTTTTTTTCCGTTTAACTTTTTATTAGTAAAGTTTTTTAACTATTTTACATTTGAATGTTTTTAGTTTTAAGTTTAATTTTTATCAGTCGTATATTTTTGTCATTTATATAATTTTTACTTTTGATTTGATTTTGGCTTATGCCTGTTTCTGCTTTGTAATTTTAATTTTTATTCTTGAACAGTTTTAATTTTGTACTCTAAATCAGTTTTATTTCTCGACATTCACATATTTTTGTCATGTATTAATTTTAGCTTTTATTTATTAGGCCTTGAAAATGGGTAGAGTTGCCCGAAACGTCGGCTGCAGCCAAATATAATGACTTTTTTGCTCTAAGTCTTCGTTTTTATCCTAAATGTAAAACTACGTCTCCTTAGGAGGGATCCTATTTCATATATATATATATATATAGAGAGAGAGAGAGAGAGAGAGAGAGAGATAGAGAGAGAGAGAGAGAGAGAGAGAGAGAGAGAGAGAGTCACTTCCTGTATGTAAGCGAAGACACTGAGGTCTGGAGTTCGATTCCCGATGGTGTTAATAATAATAATTAAGGAGGTTGCGAAATAGGCCGCATTAGTTGGCCTGAGCGTTGTACCAGTTTCTGACCTTCCTGATTCATTATTAATCCTTTCGTATCTTGTCTTTTGCCATTAAAAATCTCTTTTCCCTCCATTGCCCTGATAAGGATGAGAAACAAAATAATATTCCTGTTGAAGCTTTTATACTGACATAATATAGTTTCGAATTGAATTGAATTGAATTGAATAACCTTTATTATTAATGAAATAAATGCAGTACTTTTACACTTTACAATGACATAAATAATTGTGAAGGTGGACTATTTATTTTATTTAATTTGACCCGTAAGCTTTAGGCTTTACTGGGCTCTTAATTAAAAATAAAACATATAGCTGTTATTATTAATAATAAATAAATCATGAATAAAAATTATTAATTAGGGTATGTATTAATCTAAATTATTTAATATTATCGATATAATAAATGCAAAGTCATTATTGAAGGTATTATACTAATACCATACAAAGAAATTAATATTATACACGAGAGATAAGAGATGAACAATCGCGAGTAATGTATTTTTAATCCTAGATTACACACGAGAAATGAATAAACAACAGTAATGTACATTTAATCCTAGATTTTTATTAGTATTCAATTATTAATAGATATTTTAACTTGGTTTTAAACGAATTTACATTCACACTATTTTTTATGTTTCGTGAACACTTTTGAATACCGAGAGAAATTTCGGTTCTCAGCACAAACTTCACATTGCAAGTGGGATTAAATATATCGGTTAATACGAATAAATATTTTTATTTGTTTTTATTAGCACGAAAACTATAATGTAACGCAACTTAAACGGGAAACGAGTAATTATAATCATTCAGGGGGTCCAGAAACTGGCACAGCGCTCAGCCCAACTGATGCAGCCCATTGCACTAACTCTATTATTATTAACAGCATCATCGCACAGAGAGGCGAAATTACGTAAGTTTTGATGGAATTAGCGTTTCATTTCATTTACCGATGAAGCAATTTCAAACAACTGACTGAAAATTGTAGACAATTTTTGGATGTGACGTAACATTACGCCCTGTCTGTTTTGTTGATAATTTTGGATCTTCTTTATTTTTGCATCTTTTCACCTTTTGCATTTTTGCATCTTCTTCATTTTTGCAGTGATGGATATTTTTTTCGACAGATACTGGAAATTTATGTAAATTTTCTCTGATTAGGCGTATGACGGAGAAAACTTGCACATGCGCAATCATTGTATGACTATAAATGGGTCTTATTCTAAGTCTCTAAGATATTTCCCTCAATCTTAAATACAATAAACTTTAATAAATATAATTTTTTATATGAAATGAAAATTCATATTTTAGTTTAACTTATTTTAAAGCCACAATTGGAGACGAAGATTTATGAAAATTCTGATTTCTGATGAAATTTCTAATTTCTGACTTCAGCATTTATTTGTCTATCCAAACAAAAATAAGGATTATTTCATCAGTATTTAAAGTCTACTAAATAGTAATGAGCCGTTTGTACCCCTATTGTAGCTTGTGTTATCGTGCACGCATTAACTGCATAAAGGAAATTAAATGCATATTGCATTTTCGTAAACTATTTACAGATTCAATGCCTATGGCCGATTGCTACAAAATGTTAAAGTTTCATACAAACATTCATAACACGACCCTGTACATAATCCGTCCATCGACAATTAATATTAATTGTTTCATTTCTAAAAATGTCCATTTTCCACCTCTGAATATAAAGTTTTTAAATGCAAATATAAAATTTTTCACCTAAAAAAAGGTTGTTTAATAAAATTGTAATATACAGAAAAACTACAATCACCCCAATATGATAATGTATATTCCTAGTTCCCAATGGTGTAATGAAGAAGAAGAACACTATGTACCTCGTGTGAGAGCTCTCAGGGTTGCCGATTCGAAACCGGTAAGGGGATGAAAAATTTATATATTTATTTCTTTATGCATAATGTGAATAATTGAGTATATAGTAGCTGAGTTAAAGTTAAATAAAGAAATTATAATTCCATGGAATTAATTCAGGGGTGTACCGAAGGGGGGAGCGACAGAGGCGGCCGCCCCCCCCCTCTTGGGCCTTGTACCGGTGTCTATTGATGTGCTTATCTTTATAACTATGTACTAAAGTTTGTACATACAGTTACAGAGATAAGCAGGTTTTGTTTTAGTTTGTATATTTTATAGTAAGAGTACATTTTAAATTATTACGAACTTATACTGATAGACCTACAGATGCACTCTCTGCCATCGATAGATGTGACAGCAGCTATTTTCCAGTTATAAATCGATTGTTACAGGTTATTGCTATACAACCAGTAACTACTGCAACGCCGGAGAGGTCATTCTCCAATCTGAGAAGACTGAAAACCTGGTTATGCATTACTATGAAGGAAGACAGATTGGTTTGGCTCTAATGCCGATGAGCCGAGACAAAGTAAGTCTTGATGATGCGTCTACAATACTTGATAGGTTCACAAGAAAAAGAGCTAGACGACTTAATCTGTTGCTGGAATAGTCATCATGTAGACAGACCATATCTGTTTCCCCAACTTGTTGCTTATCTCTCAGTTGTACTACTGTCTTGTGCACAATGAAAGCTCAAAAATGTTTCAGTATTCTCTACGTTAAATCCTGTCTGTACAACACAGAGTAATGTAACTATCATTTTTGACTCAGTATTTTTTGCATAAAAAATGTGTGGTAAATCTATTAATTTATCTAATTTAGTTTACACTTGCTGTAAACAAGGCTTTGTTAATACATGAATATTGGCTCTAGTAAATGTTTATGTATATACATACTCGTATGGTACATACACCTTTGTTTTAGTTACTCACACGCCTCCACCTTGACCAAATCCTGGGTACGCCGCTGAATTCATTTAGGTTTTATGGAGTTTAATTTGAACGGGACTAACTTCAAAATAAGCCAAATTCATGTTTAATTTAAATTTCAAGTGGAAAAAAGCAGTTGCCAAAAGAAAGATATAATTAACTCTACAGACTGATAAAATTCCGTCAATCTATGGAAAATACTGATTATCACCGTGTAACACAAAATTTGTCCATGAGTTAAAACTATTATTTTCTGATTTCTTAGGGCATAAATAAGTAAAAATGAGCAGTCACCAAGTTCAGACTTTGGTTCTGAGTTCATGAGATCGATTTATTGATTTTTTGCCATTTTTGCTTATTAATTTAAGGGTTTTTCACACTATCTGCTTTTAAATCAAATGAATCCTGTTAAGTATAATTTTAATTGATGTTAACACGATTATTATGATAAATCAATGATGAAAAATGAAGTTCTCCAGGCCCCGTCTTTAGAAATGAAAATAAAAAGAAGGAAACGAGTAGGGAATAATTATATATTATATGTTAATACACAGACAGTGATGCAGAGCGTTGATAAAGAGTATTGCTACGGAGAATTGATACAGAATTGATACAAAAATTCTAGCGTTATAGTTTAATCAAAAAGAAGTTTGTCTACGAGATTGGCGATTGTATTTCAGTTCACTCTCACGCAAAAGGTTCCAGATATAGTCCCCCATCATACTTTCATTGTACTGTCCCTTGTAGCGTTCCTCGAAAGAGCTGACATCCTGGTGAAATCTTTCACCTTGTTCTTCTGAGTAGTTTCCCATGTTTTCTTTGAACTCATCAAGGTGGGCGTGTAGTACTTGCAGTTTCAGCGACATCCGGCAGCCCATGCTCCGGTACGTGTCCACAAGTTCGTCAACGATTTCCCTGTAGTTCTCTGCCTTGTGGTTTCCGAGGAAACCTTTGACTAGAGAAACGAAGCTTGTCCAAGCTGCCTGCTCAACCTCAGACACCTTCTCAGGAAAGCTGTCGGAGTCAATAAGTCGCTTCACCTGAGGGCCCACAAATACTCCTGCTTTGATCTTCGCCTCCGACAACTTCGGGAACAGCTCCTGGATGTGTTTCAAGGCCTCACCCTCTGGATCCAGCTGTTTAACAAACTGCTTAATGATGCCCAATTTGATGTGCAGGGGTGGCATCAGCACTTTCGTTGGCTCCACCAGCGGCTCTTGCTTCACGTTATGGGCCCCAACCTCATAGCCGGTCCTGAGGGGCCAGTTCCTCTTCTCGTAGTGAAGGGCTGTATTTCGGCTATCCCAGAGGCACAGATAGCAAGGGAACTTGGTGAAGCCTCCCTGAAGCCCCATCAAGAAGGCCACCATCTTGAAATCGCCAATGACCTCCCAGCTGAATTGGTCGTACTTCAGTGCACTCAGCAGGATTTTGACGTTCTGGTACTCTTCTTTCATGTGCACTGAATGAGCCAGAGGAATCGAGGGCCACTGATTTGTGTTGTGCAGTAAAACAGCCTTGAGGCTTTTAGATGAACTGTCGATGAAGAGCCGCCAGTCAGAGGTGTTGCAGGGAATGCCCACAGCGTCGAAGAGTCCTCTGATGTCATGACAGTAGCACAACCCATCTCTAAGAGTGAAGAACACTGAAAAGCCGCGATGCCGCTTCCTCTGGGAAGTAATTCGAATGCTGTCGTCCAGTAAGTCCCACTGCTTCAGTCTGGAAATGAGCAGCTCGGCGTTGGACTTTGTCAAGGCCATTTTCCTGATGAGGTTGATGTCCTCTTGGTTGGGGTAGTAGGGGCACCTTTCACCGGCCACCCGGCGTCGACGGCGCGCAGCAGATGACGCACCTTGCTCCTCCTCGGAATCATCATAGCTTGCTTCTTCTGCTGGACAAGATTGATCTCTCAAGGGAGGCTGTGGCACAGGTAGGTCCGTCGCGTTATGGGGAACAGGTGCAATAGATGACGGAATGTCAGGGTACTCAATGGGAGGCGCATTCTTCCCCTTTCTTCGTTTTGTTGGGTCCACCATACAGAAATAGCAGTCCGTGAGATGGTCTGAGGGCTCACGCCAGACACGGGGGATAGCGAAACGCATTGCCCTCTTCTCTCCTCTAAACCAACCTTCAAGAGTGCGGCGGCAGTAGTCACAGATGACATGTGGTGCCCAGCGTTTGTCTTGGTCACCGACTGGCATTCCGAAGTAGGCATGATAGGCTTCCTTTGCACGGGTGCAACTGTCCAAGCAGTGTTTTTTAGCCGTCTTTGCGAAGAACTCGCCGCACACGTAGCAGAAGGAATCCGCTGGGTATTTGCAACCACGAGCAGCCATAACAGTAACTTCGTCTCACGTCACACGTCTGAAAAAGTAAAAATAATGGATTAATTTAACCCTATATGGACATAATTCTTATTTTTGTCTTAAAATTTTTTTTACCTATATTAAACATTCATTTAGGGTACTTTGAACATAAATATGTGATTTTTAATGTAATATATAAATAAATAATATATATATATAATATATATAATAATATATATAATATATATATAATGTAATATATATAATACAAATTGGACAACCTTATACCACGTGGCAAAGAAGGCATGGATGACAGAGCCATCAATATTGTTACGTTTCAATAAAATATTCTAGTGCTCAGTTTATCAGAATTGTTTTATATTACTTCAGCCACTCTAACAACATATATTGGGCAATAAAAAATTATTCAACTTACCTTTAATCAAATAAAGTGATAAAAAATAAAAAACGAACTGCGTAACCATACACTTTTACTTCTACTGACGCACTAACTTATTTTTTTCATTAAAGCTCGGTTTTCTGCAGTAGGAGTTGCCAATTCGTGATATAAACTACTTGAACCGTTACAAATTTGACGATATCGTCATTTAAGTTAAAATGTACTTGTTTCGGTAAATATATAGTAAATTTTGAAGCGTTGACAGATCTGTCGCAGATGTCCATATAGGGTTAAAAAATAATAATATTCTTATTTCAGCAAAATCGATGTATTGACAACAAACCCGAAGTTTAAAATCACTGACAGCCTTTTTCCAGTGATTTGAAGCATAATGAATCAGAAAATAAAGGTTATTGCCCAGAAACAAAGAAAAATATTTTTTTGTTACACGGTGTTATGATTCAAAAGCGGCTGTGGCTGACGGAACGATTTTCTATGAAGCGATGGAAATATGGGTCTCTGTGCGAGATTCAAATCCTCGACCTCAGGCTCAGTGTCTTCACTTCGCTCATAGAGAAACGGTGTTACTCATTGAGCTACGGAAGCTAACGAAACGAGTATATATACTACAACTTTAATTACGCCTTACTTTGATGTTCCCAAATCTAACCTAACCTAGCGTAGCTTAACCTAACCTAACCTAGCGTAGCTTAACCTAACCTAACCTAATTTAGTCCAGACTGACCAGAATTCACTTTTATCTTATAAATACATATGTGACAATTAGGAAAGAACATAGTCACTTTTAACTAAACTACAACAAAATTAAGAGATAACAAGTTTTCATAATCTCTCTCTCTCTCTCTCTCTCTCTCCAACAAACCTATTTAAAAATATTAATTAAAGACATAAAATACTGTACAGTACTACGAAAAATAAGTCTTTACAGAGATAATAATAATAATAATAATAATAATAATAATAATAATAATAATACTTCATATTTTATTTCGAGTGTCCAAATACATTTTACAAAATAATAAGAATAGATTATAGAATTCTAAAATTATATTTTGTGTCAAATGAAAAATAATTTTATATATTGCGTATGATTTTTTTTTTTTTGTGTTATTTGGTATGTTCGTGGGCTATTCAGTACATATAAATAACAATATGTTAAATGCATAACATGAAATTACTTTCCACTTGATGGAGAGTTCATTTCTTTTGCGGTCCAGCAGTGGGATTGCTCGAAGGGAGACTTCTATGCGGGTTTCTCATGATATTTGAAAAGGTAAAAAGACGATTGCGGCGCAGTTGAATTTCCTCCTTTGGAACTTCCACTTTGGGATTCCTACTTTGAGATTTCTCACTTATGGACGAAGATTGAAATGGTAATGACCGAACTTTGGATGAGATAAAATATAATGAAGATCGGCCGATGCATAAACTGGCCATTGATTAATCTCAAAAGGTTTTTTGGCAAAGTAGACTTTATTTCAGACCATCTTCAGTGCTAAACCCGGTGGGATAAAACGGAAACCTTTTGCAGAGTGTTAATTGACTTGAAAGTTATCAGTTCTAATACCTGTGAGAAAAGCGGTCTATAATTCAAGTTGTTTGTGTTTATTAATTCCGTTATTGGTAATCTAGGGTAATCAGGATTGTAAACATCGTCATACGAGCTCAAGGACACGAATGTCACCATAAAAAGAGAATCTATGAAGGGAGAACCGGTGACAGAGAGACAATATCCGCTACAACTTGGAACTTTCAGGCACAGTAAGAGATTTCTTTGGTTAGAATTTTGTCTAAGAAAATGCTGCATGGATAATATACTCATAATTCGGTTTTGCCCAATGTATTCTAGTAACCGGAGAAGTTGACAACCCACTTCCTATAACAATACGCATCCATAAATGGCAATAAACGAACGCTTAATAATGATTTTTAAAAAAATTTATAAGAAACACTTTTTGAGTATTTTTAACATTAATTGTAAATACGCAAGTTTTAAAATTAAGGAATCAGTATGATGTTGAAATAATGACATCTTCTAGAAACAAAACCAGATATTAAAAAAAAATGTACTCTTTTAATTTGTTTATACTTAATATAAATATCCAGACAAAGAGCAACGGTCTGCTTGAATATATCATAAATTTTGTTCGGCCATTAGTTAAATATAAGTTCGTTATTGTTCATTGTTCAACCAATCGTCAAAATAAACAAGTCGAAACTCGATTCATAACTAAGCTTAGACCATTTATACAGTAGGCCTACTGTGTCATTGGCAAACAAATTCTTTTGCAGATGAGCTAAGTTAAAATTTAGTTCGTTTAATTAAATAATAATAATAATAATAATAGTCCCAACACGGAGCCTTGTGGAACCCGGTATTTAATAATTAGCTGAGGGGAATGAGGACCATTTATGTGTACATATACTTTTTCGTGTTTGCTTGAAATATATGAGGAAATAAATTTACTGACCAACCCGTGAAAAAACCACCTTTACAATTTGATAATAATATACAGCACTAAACACGGTTAAAGGTATATAAAAAAAATGTCTACCAGATAATTTTTGCGAAGGAAGGTACACACAAAACACCGTATTAAAAATGTCAAGCAGCAGAGATGGTATTGCAGCTTTCCAAAAACCATAATAACTGTTAGAAAATAAATTAAAGATAAAAGAACGAACACTTTTAAATTTTTTTATGTCAGAAAGTATAGAAATAGGTCTGTAAATGTACATTACCCCTCTACTGCCTATTTTAAAAGCCAATATGTATATACTGAGTCGCATGCGCAGCCATTGAATAATTTAGAGCAGGAGTTCTCAAACTTTTTAGGTCGACGTACTACCAACAAACTGCATGTTAAAACCCTCTCGCGTACCGCCTAAAAGAACTTCGCGTACCACAGGTTGGGAATCGCTGTCTTAGAGGATATTCCAGAAATAAAAGAAATGAGTTGTACATTCCACTATTTATAGTTAGTCTTTTGGTAGTTAACTGATTCAGTTTCAAAGAGGAAGGATGAGAAAGGCTATAAATTTCATCAATATTCATCAATTAAAACGCTAGAAAAGTGGATTAGGACGAGAACGCTTCTTCGAAATAATGATGGGGTTGTTTAACCTCCTTCGCAACATCTAAGGTCAAATGATGGAGGGGACCTACAGCTTCATGTGGAATCCGAACCACGGGTCGCTACACAGTCTGGACGCAGAGGGCGGTTTCCCGTCCAACTACTATCTGACCCAATATCGCCTAACTTCGCTGATCAACGGGAAGCGGTGTTACGA
This sequence comes from Bathynomus jamesi, assembly GCA_023014485.1. Taxonomy (NCBI): domain Eukaryota; kingdom Metazoa; phylum Arthropoda; class Malacostraca; order Isopoda; family Cirolanidae; genus Bathynomus; species Bathynomus jamesi. The sequence continues at coordinate 1,957,690 of JAJOZX010000018.1, read as the reverse complement.
CATTAGCTACAACGTAGCGCATCAATTCAATTACATTTTCACTATTAAGAATTATTTTACGACAAATATTACTAAAGTTGGTGCAAAAGTTTCATTGTCAATAAATGTAAGTGAATATGTATAATTATGTACTCAACAACTACTGAATATCTAATATTTAATCTAATATACAGGGTGTGGCGTATGTCTGGAGACATAGGAATAAATTAACATTTATATTTTAATTGTTCTAATTTTCTTTTTCGGATGGGGGAGAATATGAACCAGAGTCTAAGTGTTCACGAGCGAGTTGAATTAATTTTCATGTATGCAAGGCCTGGAAATACCTTTCGGTCAACAGCAGATGACTTCAATAGAAAATATCCAGGTAGACATCCAATTGCGCATGGAACAGTCGGCAAGTTAGTACAATGTCATTTCCATGAAGTTCCTGAACCAGCTGCACTTTATAGGGGTGAAATTTGTTTTGCTTCAGCATTCGTCCACTGGACCGAATACTGACACCAGTTTCATGACTTAACTTACTTGAGGCCTTCTTTGGACTGTTAACTAAATGTTGGACCACCATTTGCCATGTGCCAGCATCAGTAGTAGTTTTGGGGCGTTCAGTTTTCGGATGATCACAAACACTGCCAGTTCCTCTAAAATGTTGTACTAACTTCCCGACTGTTCCATGCGAAATTGGATGTCTACCTGGATATTTTCTATTGACGTCATCTGCTGTTGACCGAAAGGTATTTCCAGGTCTTGCATACATGAAAATTAATTCAACTCGCTCGTGAACACTTAAATTCCGATTCATATTCAACCCCATCCGAAAAAAAAATTAGAACAATTAAAATAGAAATGTTAATTTATTCCTATATCTCCAGACACATGCCACACCCTGTGTATATATATATATATATGTGTGTGTGTGTGTGTGTGTAAAATGCGCCTCGGTGGTGTAGTGGTTAGTGTCGCTGACTACGAATCCATCAGCCTCGGGATCGAAACCCGGTGACGGCAGGCGGCGCGCAGCAAAACCCAGCTGGTTCATCCTTCCACACAATAAAAAAAAATTGGTTGGTACATAAATCGGTACCCTGAGTAGCCTAGTAGGTTAAGACGATGGGGTGCTGGTGGGGGCGTGGTTCGGATTCCACGTTAAACTGTAGGTCTAAGGTGGAGTGACAAGCTTAACCTTCGCCAGGATGAACAATTCGGGTGGAAGCAAAAAGCCAAGGTTAACTAAGGATATATATATATATATATATATACATATATATATATATATATATATATATATAATGTGTGTATATACACACAGTAGGTCTAAATGAAAATTTTTGGAAATGGGTTTTGAACTGAAAATGTTACGTAGGTCGAGTAGTAAAAAGATTTAATCCTCGTGAGGAACCTTCAATTTACTTACGTTGTTGGAACTATTTGGTTTATATGACCCCATCCCTAAAATCTTATAAAATGGTGCTATAAAAAGTCTGTAATGAAACAATCACTTGAATGAAACATTGTATTTGATATTTAAGAAATTTTAACGAATAATATCGGCTCGTTCAATGTTTTGACCCACATAATGGTTCCTGATGAGGGTTAATCAGAAAATATTTGTAAGTCCATCTATTTGGATGTAAGATTAATGAATGGTCTGACCAAATTGATATGAAAGCGACCAATAATTACAAAATCATCAACATTTATTTTAATTCCGTTTAATTCTCCAAAAACCGCAGTAATAAAGTTATCATTAGACGTGGAAGGCAACTACGTAGAACCCACATCAGTAGGTCTTCTTCAACATCAGTAGGTCTTCTTCAGCATCAGTAGGTCTTCTTCAAAATTTTATAGCAACATCCATTGCAATAATTATTCCTGTATAAAATTAATTATTTGCAATCATGCATTTCAAATTGATAAATCAGCACCTTTACTCCAGCCCAGGGCTACGTCGTGTCGTGGCCAATGTCGTAACACCGCTTCCCGTTGATCAGCGAAGTTAAGCGACAGCGGAGCTGGAGAGTAGTTGGATGGGAGACCGTCCTCCGCGTCTAGATTATGTAGCGACCCGTGGTTCGAACCCCACGTAAAGTTGTAGATCCCCCACATCATACGACCTTAGATGTTGCGAACGAAGCTAAAAAAAAACCCCGCATTACATTATTACTCGAAACCATGTCTCAGAACCAAAAAATGGAAAACACAAGATAAAATGTTTAACAGAATTTACAAAAGAGGATTTTTATTTTTTTTTTACAACTTTGAACTTTAAGTTAAAAAGAGTTTTAACATAAATTTGTTCCTAACAACAGTTATTTCAGGGTGTTTAACCTCCTTCGTGAGGGTAAGAATCATGTGACGGAAGGTGGCCCACAGGACCCGAACCATCTAAGGGTAATTGTCGTTACATCGTCTGAACGCGAAGAACGGTCATCCATCCAGCTACCGTACAGACTCAACGTCGCTTAACCTCGCTCATCCAACTACGTATTTCCGGATGACAACATTTCGTCAACAGGTGTTTGAGGGGTTAGATTAAGGTTAGGTTAGCATAAACTTGGTTAGGTTAAGTTAGATTATTAGTGTGTGGATGAAATTTCCTGTCAATGAAACGTTTACAAGTCCATATTTTCAAAGCCGATATTATCAATTTTTATATTTATTAAAAAATTAAGTAGTAGCAGTAGAAGTGGGTACAGTAGTAGCGGGTACAGTAGAAGTGGAACCACGTACACGAAAAGTAAAAGAACCAGAAAGAATAATAATAATAATAATAATAATAATGATAATAATAATATTAGCAAGTGATAAAAAATGAATAAAAATTACAATCTAGTTTACGTCATGCATTTGACCTTGAAACATATTTTGTTATACTTATTAATATAAGAATCAAAGTGACAGGACATAAAAATTTAATAGAAATTTCCTTCCTGAAGTAAAAATTAAATAAAGCGAAGGAAAAAGCTATATTGAATGTCTGAAATTACAAAAGGTGTATAATTGTGGTAAACAGTCAGTAACATCAATATACTTCAGATATTTATTGTCACCGTTCAAATAAGGAACGTTGTTTTTTAATTTACGTCGTCTCTTAATTCCAAAGCTTTTTTATTTATTTTTTAGTTTTCCTTTTGTGATTACAACAAACATTTTGTAAAAGATGTCTTGTAATAAAAATATGTTTAACAAATTTACTTCTATATTTTTTGCTCTTTTTGTTGTCAGGAGAATAATAAATAATTATAGATTAGGTTGGGAGTGTCTCTGGGCGAGAATTTTGGTCTGCTTCAGTTTCGTAAGCGCGAGGAAGCCGCGGACATAGATGAAGTACGTGTAAAATTACCTCTTAAATCATCAAATAATATATATATATATTATTTGTTGTTCTTCGGGTAAAGAGTATTCCAGAGGAGATATAATGATATAATAAGTATAGTTTTGAACACGTGTCTTCGTCGTTAAAACCTTGAATTTTCCTTCATGATATTTTAGATAAGATCATCCTTCTTAATCCTTTCTTCATTGGATATCACCGTGTCGCAGGGAATCGGGTTTGTGTTACTAAGAAGTTCAGAAGATTATTCGTTAATTCAGTTAGGTAGATTCCTCCAGCCGCAACCACAAAAGGAAAATAGGACTACAGCATGTGACGTTAGGTTTGTCACTCTTTTTCATTCTCATTCTTTAGACTTGACTTCGGGATGATGTAAAAATGGTTTAAGGAAAGTCGTAACTGCCTTCCAGACAAACTTATACTGACGAATCAGAATGAAAAGAAACAACGATCGGCATATTAATGCCTGATGTTGCGTTCGTTTTAGAAATCCTAAAGTTTGGCGAACACCCCAGTAAGAAAAAATAATTTCTCCAAGAGTAATACTAGAATGTGGTTATATGGAATGTAACTTTTACTCACAACTCGCATTCTTCCGTCGTTGCATAGAAAATAATCTTAAGCAATATTTAACCTTTAGTTAGCTTAACTTCAATGAAACGAAGTAAAGCAACTTTTCGACCTAGTAAGAGACAATTGATGTAATTTTTTATAATTCCTTTTGATTTGCATCTAATAAAACGAGTAAATCGTCCTTATTAAAAGGAAGGTTAGCGTCATTCATTCAATGTTTGGTCAGAAGTGACATACTGTAGCTGTGTGTATAGCTGGGGAGCTGTATTTTGCCAGGACCTTAAACTGTCTGCGGTCGTGTCGTCAGGGAAAAAGTATACTTCATAAGTTCATAAGTTCAAAACCGATCTTGAGAATTTTCAAATTTAACCAAACTTTTCTTGTAAGCTTAAATAATGACCGCATTAAATTGGACCCTAATACGAGGACCTAATTTTTAAATCCTCTTTCAGCGTCCAACTCGATCGTAACGTTTCTCAACTGTCAACAAAACTGCCGTTCGCAAATTACTCATTCCTAAGGCGTAAATTTATATAGAAAGGAACAGTGTTTAAAAGTTGAATCATTTGCCACACAGTGAGGTGTGACTGCGCAAAGTAAAAAAAAAGCCCACTGTAGCTGAAATTATCATATGAGGCTTTCTCCAACTGGTATAACTTTTCAGCTGGCTGACCACTCTGCTAAATACATCTTGAGGTTTGCCGTTTTGCGTGGAAATGCACTTATTTTTTGTTTTTTTTGTTTTATCGAAGTCTCTTTCTGCAAACATTTGTTGTCCTATTCCTTTCGATGACGTTTCGTTCAAGCACATTTAAAGAACATCTTCGAAGCTTGTTAGAAATTAATTCGTTACAAGCTTGGAAGATCTTTAGGTGCGTTTGAGCGAAACATCAGCAACTGGAATATGCAAGAAACAATTTAAAAAAAAGAGGAAGCGACTTGCCTAATTTATAACACAAAAGCTGGACCTAATTTAAAACTTTTTGTAACATTATTTAGTTAAAGACAGAGAGAAGAAACAACTTTATCTATAATTTTGTATAAAATTGTCCAAAACTATTACGTTAACGTTGTAACACGAATTAATCTGAGAGCCCAGTAAAGCCCAAAGCTCAAGGGCCAAATTAAATAGGGAAAATACATATCACTCGTCCAATAATAATAATAATAATAATTGGTTACACCAGAAACCACATTAAAGAGAGAGCATACCAACATAAATATCGTCCAAGTAAAATTAACGAACATTACAGAGTAGATCATAAAATATTAAATTTAAAAAATATCTCACAAAACTTTCCAATCTTATACTCATCACATAACGTACAAAAACTAAAACTTGCCGAAGCCTTTTACATTAAAATGAAAAAACCGAAAATTAATATAAAATTTAATGAACTTTCGAATAGTCTTAAATTAATTTGAAATTGTATCAAACTTACAATCAAGAAATATATATATAACCCATTTTACTTTAAAATTATGTTCAAAGTATATGAACGAAACGCGTCAGCAGAAGAAAAAAATGAAGACAGTATTGTTAGCATACTGCAAATTCTTATCTAGAATTATTATTAAGAAACTCAGTACTGAAAATAAGAAAACTATTCAGAATATTGGAAATTAAATGTAAATCCTTTATAAAGACATAGGGGATCAAGTAAAGATAAGCACCCCCAGCCTTCTTTAATTAGCCTTACAAGGCTAACTAATGAAAATATAACGACCTAACTTAACCAATCGTCAAGGGCGTACAGTTGACTTAACGATCGGTTAGGCTAGGTCGTGATATTTTCGTTAGTTAGCTTTATAAGGCTAATTAAAGAAGGCTGGGGGTGCTTATCTTTACTTGATCCGACATAGGCTCATATCGACTTTCTAATAATAATAATAACAATAATAATAATAATAATAATAATAATCCAGTAAGTAGAATTTATATAATAATTTCTACTTAAGTATAGAATTGTCTTAATTTCCAGAAGCCGCCAATGTTAAGAGTACCATTAATAGTTGCGTTTATTTTCTTTTATTTATCAGACGCGTCAAAGGTATTTTGTAACACGATCTTCTTCACATGTTTTAGATGAAAGCATTGAACCATGTCCAACGTTTGCTTTATTCAAGTTTCTAAATTGTGATTATAGGTCATAAATGTCTTATTTTCTTAGAACCAAAATACCTTCAGCCAAAATAATGTTTAAAATATATCATATATTCAGAAAGTTAGGCCTTACGAATCCCTTTTTATCTGAAGCAATATAACGCGCAAAAACAAATGGGAAAGTAAAGTCAACCCATTCCCTCCCAAAACAATAATAATACCAAACGAATGTGGTATCCAATATGATGCCTACTAGTCACCATACGAGGAGACCCTTAAATTAAAACAAAAGAAGCTATAAGGGACAGTAGAAGACAAAGTTTGTGATAAAAAGATGTATAGAGAAGAAACTAAGAGCTTCAACTCGAAAGACCATCAGTGATTTTCAAACTGTGTGACACTGAGACGAGTTTTGGATCAGAACGTATTAAATAAAACACTAACGTGAAATTTGGTACAAATAGTGGAAAAAACAGATTGGGAAATGACTGTCACAGGAATAATACCAGTGATTCTGTTTGGTATTTTTACTGGATGAGTGTCGGAGTCAATGGACTATGAAAATTACATGCTGAAGTTTGGGAACCAATGCTGTAGAATGGGAGTGTTCAAACCTGCGCACGCGGGTACATTTGTGCCCACGAAACCATTTCGGTGTGCCCTCGAGTAGCCCTCAGATAAGGTTTTAGAGACCGGTTAATAGAAAGAATATCGCAATTAAAACCACATAATAATATTTTTTATGCCTTTTATGTATTTTTTATCATAATATTTTTTATGTGCGCTCGCCTGTGCTCCGGCATTTGGAAAATGTGCCCGCCTGCGAAAAAGTTTGAGCACCCCTGCGTGTAGAGTGTACCATCATAAATGTTTTGTTCCCCCAAAACTTGGTTTGCCAGATTTTTCCCTAAAAAGAGCTTTAAAATTTGAAAATTAAAAAATTTTGTTCATTTATTATCCCGTTCAACCAGTCATTGAGATAAACAAGTCAAAAATTAGTTTGTTACTGTGCCTACGTCATTTCTGTTTACAATACTGTGTCATCGGCAATGAAAATTTTGCAGATGAACTCAAATATAATTTATATCGTTTGCTTAAATAATAATAATAATAATAATAATAATAATAATAATAATAATAATAATAATAATGGTTTCAACAAGGAGCCTTGAAGCCTTGGAGCCTCCGTGTTCAACAATTAGGTGAGAAGAATGGTAAACATTGATGTCTATCTATCTATATTTATATCTAGTCTACATGAAATAGTCCAAATGAAATAGACAAAAAATCAGGCAATTGCTTTAAAAAATAAATTGAAAATTCAATTTAATGGAGTTTACTAAATTCCTCACAATGACTGAGATCACATGCTGTGATAATATGGATGATACACACATCAAAATTGAGGAACACAAACGTGCAGTTTAACACTTTTCAACTTTCGGATAACATAATGCAGTTTAATTTTAGGTGACAATAAACATAAGTAATACCCATTCACGAAGACCAGAAACTGGCACAGCGCTCAGGCCAAGTAATACGACCCATTGCGCTAACTCCCGTATCATTATTATCAGCCGACCTCAGTGTCTTTACGTCTCATGCAGGGAAATGTTACTCATTGAGCTACGGACGCTGGTAACCATAATTAATACTGAATGTCAAGTGCAAATCTAAATGAAGAGATTAAACCCGCACTTTAGACAATACATAAGCAATCATGTAAAATAAAACCCACTCCAAAAAGAAAAGGAAATAGATTATAAAGCAAAACGTTTCGGTCCACATAAATCTGGTACCCTCTTCAGTTGAAGTCCGAAGTCCAAAGTCTGGAGTTCGACCAAAGTGGGTTCCAAATATATATATATATATATATATATATATATATATATATAGAGAGAGAGAGAGAGAGAGAGAGAGAGAGAGAGAGAGAGAGAGAAATGACCTCGAAATCTGTGATCTCGAAACGCTCCGAAATTGTACTCCAATTGCACGGCAATTAACCTAAAATTTAAAAATTTTATTTACATTTATTGTATAATAATAATAATAATAATAATAATGATAATAATAATCATAAATAATAATAATAATAATAATGATGATAATAATAATAAAAGTCGAAGGTTCATCAGGAAAACTGATCAGGTGAAGTGTCCATCTGGGTTAAGAATAACAAATGAGGGCAAATGGGTATTATCAGGAGGGAATTAACGCTCAAATCCTGTGCAGACATTTCTCTCTGAGACCAACGAATCTTGCATACATTTACCATTATCTAGATATCTGATATCTAGACAAAGTGTCTTCTTATCAGTGGGACACTGGGACATGTATGCGACCCAGAATCTAAAAACAGAACACGAATCAAGAACACACCAAAACATGTGTGTATATATATATAGTATATACAGTATGTATATATATATATATATATATATATATATATATATATATATTATATATATATATCGTGTAGTTTTATATGAATGAGTTGAGTACGAATAATGTTGGTAGAATGATGGTTGATTATTTTGAAAAGAAATGTTGAGTGAAGTAGTGTTCATCGTCCGCATAACGAATCGTTGTAACCTTCGAAATCTTTAAAGAAATGTCAACGATCTTGAAAAGGTGAATAAGCAAACAAACATTAAAGTTGTTCATACTTACACTACATCAACACATTCACACTTTTCCTACTTGGAGTAAAACTAGGCAAATTATCCTACAATTTAAGTTGTCTTCATCTTAAACGTCACCCGATTTTGTTGGATTTAAACTTATTTATTTATAAACAAAATTTCAAATCTTTTCAATCTTTTTTCCCAAAACTGATAAATCTGTTTTGAAATGTCATTTATGATTTAATCATAAACTCCCTTTCTTTCGTTTTAAATTTTCTAAACTAAAATAATTACATACTTGGCATATTTTATGTAATACTGGTTGGTTGGTTGGTTGGTTGGCTGTTTCCTTTAAAATGATGTGTTACCTTTTAATGAAGAGGAGAGTTGCGCAATAGACCCAAAAACTGAAGGACAAAATTGATGAGATAAATATCAAATTATTGGTACATTTAATGTTTAAACTATTTCGATATTTGTTTTATTAATAAAGTGGTTTTTTTTTTTCCCTTTAGAATTCGTTCGTTTTTTTTATTTATTCCCAGATCTTTTCATTGCATCGTTCAATCTGCGGGTTGGGTACTACTAATATTGAAGATTTTCTTAGCTGAAGTTATAATTAACTTTAAAGCTTTCATTTGTTTTTCTTTATAAATAAATAGTTATAATTATGTTGTAATGTTGTACAGATTTGAAGTTAAACTTCGGATCACCCGAAGATTAGGGCCCCCCCAGCCTTCTTTAGTTAGCCTTATAACTAATATCACGACCTAACCTAACCGATCGTAGGTCAACTGTACGCCCTTGACGATTGGTTTGGTTAGGTCGTGATATTTTCGTTAGTTAGCCTTATAAAGCTAACTAAAGAAGGCTGGGGGCCCTGATCTTTAGGTGATCCCAAACTTCTTTTGGGTCCCTCAAAAATTATTTAGGTTTACCTTTAATAACCGAGTTTTCCTTGCGTTCACCATACACACTCACACACACACACATACACACACACACACATACATCATACATACACAAACATATATATATATATATATATATATATATATATATATATATATATATATATGGATGTAAGTTCAGTGAGAAAAGAACAAAATGTTTTACAGCAATTAAGAATTGAAAATAAGCGTTACATGTATGAAGTTTATGCCATAGTGCCAACACGAGGTTAGAGGTTAAAGGTCAACCTCTCTTGGCATTCCCCCTCACGCAAATCTTCGCTCTCCTTCCCTCGTATCATTCCCCACCCCCACAAAATCTTTGACACTCATTTGCTGTGAGGTGAGACCCCGTCCTTTTTTTTTATATTCTGATCTAGCATCGACAAAATGGCCGACATTTGAAGCTGGTGAATTCGTTGAGTTACATTGATTGCGAACTCTTTTCCGCGTTTCTTTTTCACTAAAGTTGACGTTATAAAGAGAGAGGTTTCGCGGATCTGAATGCGCGGAAGGGCGAGATCATGAGAATAAAAGGCGAAACACTTTTATAGATATTAGTGATAAAATAGCGTCGCTTTCGAAAGTCATGAAAGGGAGTTATTTTTGGAGTAAATATTTTGTGATCTTGAAATGAGCGTAAGAAATAAATATATCGTGAATGGAGGTCAAACAAGAAAAGATTACATCAAAAGAATGAGACCTCTATCGATAAATTAGAAGAATAAAAACAGAGATCAATAAACGCATATCAATTACTAAAATTACGTAGTAGTAAATTATTAATAAGAAGAAAGATGAATAATGTATAAAGCGAATGTTCAACGCAACAAAACTTGGATCACTAAATTTTTTTTGCCATTCCAGTACAAAATGGCGTCAAGGCAGATTTTAAGAGGAAAACAAATACGTAACAGGGTACAGGGCGGTGTCCTTAAGCTCCATTTTCTCAATCTTCGCTCCTAACGGGAACGATCCATACTGCTCTAACAGCCTTAAGAGAAAAGAGGCTAGCCATATATTGCCCTCTCAGGCTGAAAAGATGCAGCTCGATGTCGTAATGAAGCACCGGAATACACTGATGGAAGCATTCGGATTTACAACGTGCCGACAGAAGGCAGTGATGCACGAGACCAATAATTTGTGCCGAACAAAGTGGAGTTCACCCTGTTTCCGAACAGAGGGTACACGATTGAACTCCGGGAACTCCGGAGGATTCGGATACAGCCTAACGGGCGGGCGAATGTTGGGTACTCGTTCGAAATAAAAGACGAGTCAAGACTGGGCAATGATGGCCTAAAACGGTCTGTACGTTTATTGTTTTATTTTGTCTTGGGTGAGCCGTTGTCGCAGTTTTAAATCAATTTAACTGTCTAGGTGATCTTATATCTAAGTCCTGATGTAACACAAAGGTAAGTTACATTCCTCAGAAAGTGAGTTACATTCGTGAGGAAAAGGCCTCCGCCTTTTCCTGAAGAGTGTAACTCAGTTTTTTATTAGCCATTGCGTGTTATTCCACCTGCAACAACGAAAAAAAGGTCCCAAAAGACCACTTTGAACACTGGCTTTAATTCTAATTTATTACCTTTGTAAAATTAATTTAAAGTAAATTTTCCTATGAGACCGAACTTATGGGACACCCTGTATACAACAGGAGTCGCATAAAGATTCATTCATTCATTCATTGTGCCCCAATTTTTCGAAAAAAAATATTTAATTGATGATGCAAATCCCTCGTCATCTATTATGTACTTTATCCTTCATTGTTTACATCATATACTGTAAATGATATGCTTTTAAACTCTAATAAAATGAAGTACATTAAAATAAGAATAAAATGAGATTACATTACAAAATTCGTCCCATTCACAGACGAGTAATAACCAGAATTTTAGAGGAAAGACTATAAATTAAGCCTATAAACATAGCCTATTCGACGTAATGGCTTCCAAATGCAGTGCCATTGAAAGGCGAAACACGCTTCATTGCCGAGTTAACCCGGCAGAGGTACCGCGCTTCCGATGGCACCGCATTCGGGAGCCATTCCTTCCGAAGGCACCGTATTTTAGCGTGTTTGCGGGGGAAAATGGTTAACATATGAAAAGAGGTAGAATTTGGCATTCGTAGTTAAATAAATCTTTCGGGAGGGAGAGTAGAAGGTGGGGCGCTGACTACTCCGCTACGACGAGGTAATCTCTCGGGAGAGGAGTTTAATAAGGTAAATTGAAATTCAATTTGTACGTGTAGATTTTATTAAGAACTGAATTTAGTTGGTTATTCCGTAGCTCAAAGATCCGTTTATAGTATAAGATAAAACGATGTATTCAAATTGATCTTTAATGAAGGTATATTTGGATTAAGTTTATAGTTAAATTTTTTTTTTTTTTTGACAGACTTATGGAATAAATTAAGGGGGATTTTTTTTTTTTATATAATGTCTTAAAGAAAGTATAGTTCAGGATGATAATTAATATAATTGGAGAACAACGGAATGCTTCTATTAATAAGAATAGATAAATACAGGCAAAGTGGGAAAATGGATCTACAACTTCCTCAGAGAACGTCTACAGGTCGTCAAAATTCAAAGTATATCATCATCAGAATCAGAAGTACGCAGCTCAGTACCACAAGGTACAGTACTGGCCCACCTCCTGTTCATTATCATGCTAACAGACATAGACACTGGAGTAAACAGCAACAGTATAGTAACATCCTTTGCAGGCGATACAAAGATCAGCAGAAAAATCAGCGATGTAAATGAAGTGGAGGCCTTGCAGAGGGACACAAACAAAATATACAAATGGTCAGAAGACAACAACATGACATTTAACACCTCAGCTCTTGAGATATGGTAGAAAAGAGGAACTTAAACAGACTGCATATTATGCTCCAGATAGACAGGAAATTCAGATAAGCACGAAAGCGATCGATTTGAGGGTAATAATGACCGGGGATGCCAAATTCGAAACGCAAAATCAGATAGCGATAAATAAAGCAAAAAGAGTCACGGGACAAGTACTAACAACGTTCAAAAGAAGGGACAGAACAGTAATGATTCCCCTGCTAAAAACACTGATTATATTATACCAAAACTTGAATCCTGCTCAGTCTTGACGTCCCCATATAAAAAGAAAGAAATTAATAGTCTAGAAGAAACTCAGACACATTTCACAGCAAAGATTGATGGCTGCAAAGAGCTCAACTACTGGGAAAGACTACATAAACTAAATTTGTACTCCCTGGAAAGAAGAAGAGAGAGGTACACCTAATCTACATATGGAAAATGATCGAAAAACTGGTACCAAACCTCAAACCAAACCCAATTACCATTCAAACAACACTGGAAAATAGGAAAGGCAGAATGTGTAGTGTTCCCAAATTAAAGGCCCAACAAGGGACCTCTTCAACACTGAAGGAAAATAGTTTGGTTGTGAGGGGGCCAAGACTTTTTAACCAGCTTCCAAAGGACCTCAGAAATGTTACAGGGGTGAAGGTTGAAGTCTTCAAGAGAAGACTAGGTGCCTGGCTCAGGACGGTACTAGATGAGCCGGGTGTACCTGGCTATGTGCGGTGGAGAGCGCAAGAAAGCAGCTCGCTTCTCCACCAGGCCTAGAGGCGGGGCCACCAGCTTGACCTTCGTGTGAAGAGAGACCAACACACGGAACATCAACGAGGTTAACGAGGTTACTGTCTGAACTGATGAAAGTATAACATTAAAAATATTAGGATTGTTCATATACTGTATTATTGTTTACATTGTTTATCATTGTTTACAATTCCACTTCACGAGGAAATTTTGTTGTAGGATGTTCATATTTAAGATAATCCAGAAACTCTGCAATTTGGTATGGATTGTTGAACAATGAACGTGTCATCCATATTTGTCTCTGAGAGTAAGTGAGTGAAAGTTCTTTGTAGAACCTCTTTATGATGACGGAGATATACATCTGAGTAAGATGCTGGTTATGTATGGGGTAATTCTACTCTTAATTTAGCGAAAGGGTAAATATTTGTATACCCTTCATTTAGTGATAAAGTGTATTTGTATACCCTTCAAAACAAATAATAGAAAATGTACCTCGATGGAAATATTAAATGTGAGGCTATTTGTAGATGCATTTTGCGCATGCAAAACATTTTTATTTTTAACTTGACTTTTCCGCAATATCATCATCATCATCAGCAGTATACTATAATTCACCGTCTGTCCGTCTGTCTGCCTCCTTTTCAGGTCCAAACGGCTGAACCGATTTTCATGAAATTTGGTGACAACACCCTCCGGGATCCCTGGAATGTATTTACCAACTTCTTTTTCAAATCGGGTGTTCCCCTCCAAAAATTATCGCAATTTATCCCCCAAAAAATTAGTTTAGCTCACTGGTCTTGGGATGTGAAACTCAAAATTTTGATGGTTGCTTTCTTTCGTGAGTTTGTTGATCTGCTTTACTGGCTATTAGAAAAATATGAGATTTTATACAAGCGTGGACTAGTGGCCTTTCCTATCATTAAAGTCTACGAGTAAACCAAGTCCCAACACGCTTCTACAGCTTCATACACTTTCGTGGAATGAAGAAAATGAAGCTGGTGAATAAATTTAGAAAAGAATGTAACCATCAAAAATTTTAGCTACGGATCGGAAGTCATGAAAGGTTAAAAAAAAATGTGACAAGTTTTATTTGAAATTTAACTGCTTCGTGAGCTTCAAGTAAAATCTGTGAAGCTGCATTTAAAATTTAAGTGATTCGTGAGCTAAATGTAAATGTTAAACTTTACTCGATTAAAATTTTCTAAAAATAATTTTCATTACAGTTTATTGCTAAAAGGAGACAAACTAAACTAGGTCAAAGTTGGGGAACGTAAATTACACTAGGATCTTTAAGAGACATTTTTTAAATGAATCCATCAAATAAAACGTTAAAAGTAACGAAAATATTACGACTTAACCTAACCAATCGTCAATATATATATAAATTGACGATTGGTTAGGTTAAGTCGTAATATTTTCGTTAGTTTTAACGTTTTATTTAATTAGGTATACGCGGACAAAGTTGGGGAACACAAACTACACTAGGATAATGTAGAAAAAAGAAGCCATCACTTGGAAGAACTACAGTAAATATGTATTACCCGGTTGGTAATAATAGCCTTCCGCAGGAACTAGCAAAAATAACCCGTCCTACGGGCGGGTTATTTGCTAATTAATAGAAATTTATCTATCAGCATTAGGAAATATTACATTTTACCAATGAGTATAGAATTACCACATTCCCAAAGTTCAGTATATATATATATAATATATATATATATATATATATATATATATATATATATATATTATATATATACACACAAACTCAGAATGGTCCCCTGAGAAACTTATATGTTAAACACAGACCGTGCATGGAACAAGGAACTCTTCTGGGATAATTAAATCCACTATAGTCCGAATAAGTAATGGTAAATGACAAATACCATAGTTTTTCTTTTTCATGATGCCCACGTCGGGCTAGCATCATGAAAAAGAAAAACTATGGTATTTGTCATTTACCATTACTTATTCGGACTATAGTGGATTTAATTATCCCAGAAGAGTTCCTTGTTCCATGCACGGTCTGTGTTTAAATATATATATATATATATATATATATATATATATATATATATATATATATATATATATATATATACCGCGTGATTAGAAATGATCTTCCCCATTTCAAACATTTATTATGAAAAAACTAATAAAGCTACAGCGAAAAGCAAGATATAAAATAAGAAGACCTCAAAACGTTTTATTTACAAAGTAGTGAAGTTCAATACGAACTCTTTTTGTGGTTCTGCAGACAAAACGGTATTCTGTTTCCTTCCATACATTTTGTAGCATATCATACTGAACTTTTCTAACAGTCTCACGTATCCTTTCCCTCAAATGATTCAAAGTTGTTGTCATTGGTAGAACAAAAACTTCATTTTTGACATAGCCCCAGAGGAAGAAGTCAAGGGGGGGAGGTTAGATCGGGCGAACGAGCCGGTCAAAGAATGGGCCCCCACACGCCCGATCCAACGATCAGGCAATTGCTTATTGAGGAATGTTGTAACCTCAGTTGTGGAAATGTGGTGGCGCACCATCCTGCTGAAACCACACATCAGCTTTGTCCTCTAGCAGCGGGGACATCAGCCACAACTGTAATATATTGTGGCAAATGATACTGTTAATTGTTTGTTCAGCAAAGAAGAATGAACCGTACACTTTCTCAGCGGTAAGAGGACAAAACACGTTAACTTTAGGGCTATCTCTGACGTGTTCAACGTAGGTATGCGGATTTTTACTTCCCCATATGCGAACATTTTGTCTGTTAACCTTTCCACTAAGATGAAATGTTGCCTTATCATAAAACAAATCTTTGACAGGTACTTGTAGTTCTCATCATCAGCAAGCGATATGCTACAAAATATATGGAGTGAAATAGAATACCACTTTGATGTCTGCAGAGTCACTAAATGAGCTCATATTGAACTTCAATAGCTTGTAAATAAAACTTTTTGAGTTCTTTTTTATTTGTATATCTTGCTTTTCGCTGTAGCTTTGTTAGTTTTTTCATAATAAATATTTAAAATCGGGAAGATCATTTGTAATCATCTTGTATATGAAGATGACGAATAAAATTATGCCTTGTTTTCTTTTAAGGATTTCGAAATTCGCTTGTCTCCCTTCCAATGTGGGTCTCGTTATCCCAGAGACAGTACAGAACTAAAAAATGGAATTAATATTATGGTTTGAATGATCCAACTTGCCATCATTTTTCGTTCCAAGAAAATAAAAATGAAACATTTCTTTTTGCGAAAATGTATTCTAAAGATGTCATTTCAAAGCAATTGAGAATAATATTATTTTTTATGAGATTTACAGACATAAAATAAAGGTTATTATTGCAATTATTCAGACAAAATGTAAACTTCCAAAAATCAATATCGTATTTAACCATCACCTAAAAACTCTTCTTTCTTTTAGAAATTTTGTCACAAGATGAGATGATGTCACGTGGTGTCAACCTGCATTTTTGAGGTTCCGGCAAACAATCTGATGCTGAAAAGCTTTGGCTCAAAACTGTGTAATACTCACATCTTATATAAATTTAAAAAAATCTGTCTCTCCTAGCAGTCTACCCACAACAGCTAAGAAATACATCGTATACTAGTAATAAACTCGTTTTTCGCCTCGTGTCTCATCGCGTAAGTAACTTTTAATAGTTTATTTAACTATCTGCAAAGTGAAAGTGAAAATTAGGAATTTTACTGTAAAAAATAAAGCAAAGCTCATAAGCCAAAAACTGAACAACGTCTCGGCTGCTAACTTAAACCCCTCTTCTGGTCGTATAAAATTGATGTTAATCATTTGGAAGAGAAGGTAAATCCTCATCGATCGTTGGGATTAAAAAAATGTATAGAGCCTACCAAAAATCTTCCAGTTAGTTGAGTAAAAACTTTATAGTATTAAAACCATGCAAATGGGATCATTGAGAAATTGATCGAAAAAACAAAATGACCTACAATTTAAAAACCTTTTTAAAAAAGACATGGTTATTACATCTACAAAGCAAAATCCGGTCAATATATCAAAACATGTAAAATTTATATATATAAAAAAAAAAAAATTCCATACAGTGCAATCTTTGTTTACCAGAAGAAAGACATAAAAAAAGTTATTTAACACTGTGCCATGTGGTCAATATCGTGATTATTTGTGCTTACATGATTAACAATACCATTATTCCTTTGGTACGCTCATATTTCATATCTTTTTAAACTCGAGCGGTATAAAACAATCGAATTCAGAAAACACTTCTTTCAGTCACGTTTCAAGTACCTTATCTTCTTTTAACTTCTTCAGGGCGAGAGGACTTAAAAATTTTGTCTTGGGGAATATCAGAAATTTCGCTGATAATTATCATAATTAATGATTTCATTTCAAATGAAGTTATTAACATAATTTGTGATCATTTTGATCATTTTTTGCTGTAAAACGAAACTTTGACAGTCTAGGGCGAATTAAAATAACCCAGGGTATAGGGTATACATATATCTTTGTGACCCTTGACATGCCCAAAACAAACTAAAAGCACGTTTCTACGCGTGACTGTGAGAGGTTAATTGTGAGTATGAGAGTATCAGTTAACTGACAGGGGTTTTCAAACTGTGTTCCGCTGAACACTAGGGTTCCGCGAGAACTTGATGGGGTTTTGTGGGGCATGTCATGAGAGACTGAGAAGGAGAGAGAGGTAAGATAAAATAATATCAACTGGCATGGATAAATTTGCGATATATATTCCGCGAATTCAGTGATTGTGTTTTGAAAGGCGTAGGCAAAGAGAGAGTGGGCGAGAGAGAGAATTTTAATTCAAACGATGAGATATCCAGAATAAGTGTCGCCCTCTCGCAGCCACAGTAAGAAACAGGAGCCCATTTTGTAAACAAAACACAGCTGATGACCACAAGCACTGGTCTGATTGATTTGATGAGTTTTTCTATGTTTTTAGGTTTAGTTTTCTCAGTTCACGAAAGTTATGATCACAGTAATGTAATATTAAACTTTTATCCAAAGAAAAGCAATCACATCCGAGTCATTGAACATTTATTTGTTTGATTAACTAAAATTACTCCTCAATAACGGTAAAATTCCTCACTTTTAATTATTTTGCATTGAAAACTTTAATTTTACAATAAACATGATATTTTTTATACTTATAATTTCTTTTATGCTGACAATAATGGGGGGGGGGGAATTTAAAATAAATAAGGTCAATAAAAGTAAATTGTCCTTTTTTTCTTGTAAATTTCTAAACTTGTATATTTTTTTGTGAAATTCATATAACTGTATATGTAAATTTCATAAATTATATAAATGAACTGCATTTCTCTTATATCATTAAAATTTTACCTGTTGGTCAAGGTTCCGTGAATTTTTTTTTTAAATAAAGGTTCCATGGCTTCAAAAAGTTTGAAAAACTCTGCTGAACACATTCAGAGGTTACAGGATTTCAAATCCGTTCCTGCAATGTGCGATACGTCGTGACCACATCGACAAGCCACTTCCCATTATATTAGCGAAGTTAAGCGAAGTTTAGGCGCGTTCAGTAGTTGGATGGGTGACCGTCCTCCGTATTTAGACGATATAGCGACCCTTAATTGGTTCGGGTGCCACGTAAAGCTGTAGGTCCCCTTTGTCACATGACCTTTGCCATTACGAAAAAGGTTAAACCCCAAAACAATTTTTTTTTTTTATTTTTTTTTTTTGCAGCGTTTTTTTAATGACTTTTCATCCAAATCTTCAAATAATATTATTTCGTGCTGAATTATATATATATATATATATGAATAGAAACGACATAAGTGTTAAGGAACGTTTCTGCACACGAGGAGGAGAGATAACGAATAATGAAAAATGAGGCGAACCGCCCGGGAATCGAACCCAGGGCCTTCCAATTGCCGGTTGGACGCTCTACCATTATGCTACGGACCTCACTCAATCACAAATCGAAATTCTCCCAAATAGGGCAGAAACCAATGCCCCGAGAGGGCACCCTCGCAAATCGTGAATATGCGCATATAACTGCAATGACCGCGCAGTATATAAATGAATAGAACGACATAAGTGTTAAGGAACGTTTCTGCACACGAGGAGGAGAGATAACGAATAATGAAAAATGAGGCGAACCGCCCGGGAATCGAACCCAGGGCCTTCCAATTGCCGGTTGGACGCTCTACCATTATGCTACGGACCTCTCGGGGCATTGGTTTCTGCCCTATTTGGGAGAATTTCGATTTGTGATTGAGTGAGGTCCGTAGCATAATGGTAGAGCGTCCAACCGGCAATTGGAAGGCCCTGGGTTCGATTCCCGGGCGGTTCGCCTCATTTTTCATTATTCGTTATCTCTCCTCCTCGTGTGCAGAAACGTTCCTTAACACTTATGTCGTTTCTATTCATTTATATACTGCGCGGTCATTGCAGTTATATGCGCATATTCACGATTTGCGAGGGTGCCCTCTCGGTGCATTGGTTTCTGCCCTATTTGGGAGAATTTCGATTTGTGATTGAGTGAGGTCCGTAGCATAATGGTAGAGCGTCCAACCGGCAATTGGAAGGCCCTGGGTTCGATTCCCGGGCGGTTCGCCTCATTTTTCATTATTCGTTATCTCTCCTCCTCGTGTGCAGAAACGTTCCTTAACACTTATGTCGTTTCTATTCATTTATATACTGCGCGGTCATTGCAGTTATATAGGGTGAACCAAATGTAGGTGGACAGTAAATGATAACGTTTATTTTGAGAATACATATTTAATTTTTTTGTATACTATAATACAAAATAAAATTTAAATAGATTTAGTTATAATATTTAATATAATAAAACACAAACACCATAGTTATAATGAACACCATAGTTATAATATAATATAACACAAACCGTATTCAACCTACTGTCCACCTACTTTTGGTTCACCGTGTATATGCATATATATATATATATAATATTGGTGCATAGATATATGAGGACTGAGGCGAATAATAATAGAAAGTGTGAAGTGATAGAAATATACTTTTAATTCGAAGAAATGCATTTCTGTTACATTGGGGGCGAACACAACTTAATGTGCGTGTTGCTCCTGATGAATCATACACCTGTATCTATAAAACCAATAGTGTCAGCAATGCAAACTAAGAACATAAGCACGAAAATTAGTGAAACTGATTGTTCATTGGATTACGAGTATAATAAAACAGAGCATTGTCGCTTCTAGTCATCATAAACCACATACGGAATACTCGTTAGTACATTGACCGTCTATGTACTTGGCAACAATCCTGCGAGCTGCTGAGTGGGTGTAATGG
Organism: Bathynomus jamesi; assembly: GCA_023014485.1. Lineage (NCBI taxonomy): Eukaryota > Metazoa > Arthropoda > Malacostraca > Isopoda > Cirolanidae > Bathynomus > Bathynomus jamesi. The sequence goes on along the minus strand of JAJOZX010000018.1, from coordinate 1,937,217 downwards.
GTGTATGTACGAAGCGGTGCTTTGTGTAAAACTGTGAAACCTTCCTTCCACTTATGACTTAATCTACAGTATTAACATATTAACATTAGCATCAACGTATTAACATTGATAATATATTAGTGTGTGGTTGTGCGGGTGCGTGCATACACGGCTATACACGCGCATACACAATGTATGCGCATGTAGATGCGCGTGAGGATGTTTAACGTAAAACGAAAGGAGGAAAGCCTCCTAAACAATTACAGTAAATACAAACCTCGAAAGAAAAGTAATTATGTGTTACAATTTCAAAAGATCATTTCGAATAAATTAACACTCTGGCATACACCAGGGCCAAACATCATGGTTTCACATTGGGAGATGTAAACGAGGTTCGATTTTTATATAAGAATATATAGGTGTGTGTGTGTGTGTGTGTGAATATAAGAATAATCTATGCATTGGAATCTGAGTAAAGGTAAGAATGAATGTAATATTTTTGCAATCGAATTATGGCTGGTTAGACTACATTGCATTGAGTGACGATGGTTAGGTTAGGTTAGGTTAGGTTAGAGTGGGTTAATAATAATAATTATCATAATAATAATGATAATAATAATAATAATAATAATGAGTGAGGAGGGACAGAAACTAGCACAGCGCTCAAGCCAACTAATGCGGCCCACTGCTGTAACTCGTATATTATTATTACCAGTACTATTAGGAGTCGAACCCCCGACTTCAGTGCCTTCACTTCGCTTAGAGGGGAACGGTATTACCCACTGAGCTACGTGCGATAGCTTAGACTGAGTTCGGCAAAAAAATGTGGTTAGATTAAGGTGGAAAGTTTCATTATTTATTTATTTATCTTATTTCGTGATTTCGTGATCTTCATTCGAAAAAATAGACACATTTTGACTGACAGTTTTGCTGTTGACGATCAATTTGTGGACATTTCGTATCATTTGTTCGGTCGGGTAGAAATGAGGTAAGTACGTTGCCGATTACGCAGTCCCTTCAATACGATATTAACTTCAGGAATATTAAATTTTACCGTCTTATTCCGCAAGAAGGTTGCTTTGTCTCTTTGCCTCGCATTACAAAATTGGTTTGTTAGGTGAAATCAAAAAAGGTTAGAAATGGTTTGTTAGGTGAAATCAGATAAGGTTAGAAATAGTTTATTAGGTGAAATCAGATGAGATTAGAAATAGTTTATTAGGTGAAATCAGATGAGGTTAGAAATAGTTTGTTAGGTGAAATCAGATAAGGTTAGAAATAGTTTGTTGGGTGAAATCAGAAAAGGTTAGAAATAGTTTGTTGGGTAAAATCAGATGAGGTTAGAAATGGTTGTCCGTGAAACGAAAGAATAAGAATAATAAAGTAGTGTATAATAAATTAAAAAATAATAAATTAAAGTCGGAGGTGAGGGAATTAATTTTATGTTATTCACATTTCTACTTCTTATTAATTTTATTTTAATAATATATTGAAATTAACGCAATATTAATTCAAACATATACTGGCCTGTAAACGAAAAGTTTGAAATCGCAGATATTCTGAATTCTTGGTTCACTCTGTATAGAGCAGGCCTGAACTGATATGAATGTGTTTGCCATTAGAAATGGCTTATTTCCGTTACTTTGGGGAAGAAACACAAACTTGTGGCGCATTTTGCTCCTGATAAATTATGCACAAAGACAAAACATGAAGTGTTTCTAATGCAAACTAACGCCCCACGAGCGGATTGTTACTTTTGTAATTTGAAAATGACATTAATAATGATTATTTTAAAGGGAAAACATTATTATATTTAGTCTGTTACCAAGGGAGAGAATTTGACCAGTCACAGACGAATTTCAAAGACTTCATTTTTCGAAAATACATACTTGAGCGTGCTCCTCGTTTGTTGTAGGTAGGACGTGTGTCCCACCTTTTTTTTTATATATATATAAAACTTAGTTTACAAAGTGGAAAGATTAAAGTGTAACAGTGTGTTTAACTCCGCCTCTTCCCGTCATTATCATCATTACACACGTTTCCGAGTTAAAGAATCTAAAATAACTGTTTAAAAAATAAAATGGTCTCCTCATTCTTCAGTTAAAATGGTCGGCCATTCTCACTCAAAGCGCCATCAGAGCAGAACAGTGTAATGATGGTGATGAGGTTGTTTAACCTCCTTCGCAACATCTAAGATCATATGACGGGGAGGGAGACCTACAATTTTACGTGGTATCCGAACCACATAATCTGGACACGGAGGACGGTCTCCCATCCATCTATTACCCAGACCCAATGTCGCTTAACTTCCACAGCAGTGTAGAAGAAATTTAAGAGAAACAGAATAATCTACAACGGAAGAAGTAAATTACACTTACATTATATATAAATTTTAATTAAAAATCTTATTCCCCGAAATGATGCTACGAGCTGATCTACCTTGAATGGATGTATGGACTTGTGACTTGTGAAACAGTGAAGACTTCCATTTCTATTTAAAACTAAAGTGGTATGTACATGGAGTAACTTTTCTGAATCAGTAAAATAATTCTTCCATGGGTGTAAATGCGATTTTCGCTGAAATTCGTAGAGAAAATCTGTCTTTAACATATAACAAGCCAAAAAAGCAATTAGATGAGAGGGTCAATGCAAGTACAGCGTAAAGGAAGGTTTTATGGGTCTACTATATTTGCGACTAAATAAAGATGCTGAAGTAGCCTCCGTATAAAATTGAGGGACCGTTCGTACAGCAAAAAAAAAAAAAAAATTACAATAAGTCTTCGAAGAAAACCTTCTCACAAAAAACCTTGAATTCCTCTGAAGAAATATCCAAAAGACGTCAAGCAAGATTAGTCTTCTTTGTGTCTCCGAAAGCTTAACATTTCTTCTTGATAAGATCCGTCTATAACCTACTTTGTCTCGCATTTCATTTGTACCGAACTCTCAAAGTATAGGTCCCTTTCTTTTTGACTCAGAAATAAGTTGCAGTTCTCATAGAAGTTATTCAGTAACATCCTCTAACTCAATCATTGTATGATAATTTGAAAATTGTAGTTTTCCGCTACCATTTCAACACTGCAATATTGATATTCAATGTGAACAATTTACCTGTTATTGTAATTAAATAAAAAACTGTACTTCATATCATTTTCCTTTATTAACTGTACGAACCCTGATACACTGCAACTACTAATAAACTGGTGACCCTCTAATAACAAATCAATAACCTTACTAATTTATTTCTCACCTTTCATCCTTCTTCTTACTCTGTCGAACTTTTTTCTCCGTTGTGCTCCTCCAACCACGATATTATATCCTTTTCCTGTCCTATCGCTTCAATTCGGCCTTTGGATCCTCCCATGAGGAGACGCCTTTAGCACTTTGGCGCCGCTGAGTGGGAGGCCCTTAGGCAGTACTTCTCTGATTTCCCATGGAATGATTACTGCTTCCGTGACCGGAGCCCCTCCGAGTGTACTGAGCGCATCACGGAGGTGATTCAGGCGTGGAGATGTACCGTACATTCCATATTATAGTCCTACTACTAATGCCAAAAATACTTAGCTTAATTTTGCTTGTTCTGATATTATCCGCAAAAGAGCGCAGGTTTTCAGAAGGCACCGTCGTCATCCAACTCCTTACTCTCACTTAGCTTATATTTCTGCTCAAAATCGTGCAAAAACTGTTCTTCGAGTCGCCAAAAATTCCTTCATCAGATAAAAATGTGAAAACCTCTCCAATTCTAATTCTTCTCGCTCTTTCTGGCACGTAGCCAAGAACCCCTCCAACAACTTTACTTCTTCGTTCCCTCCTCTTTTCCATTCCGACGGCTCAATTGCCGTCTATTCTCCTGATAAAGCTGAACTCTTCACTCAGACTTTCGTCTCCAACTCAGCCCTGGACGATTCCGGTGCTCAGTGTCGGATTTAGAAATGCTGAGGCCCTAAGGCCTAAGCTATGCTTAGATTACGAAGCCCCATTGCGTTATCAATTAAAAATATTGTAATTCATGCATATATTATACAGAGGCAGGCAAAGGTTGCAGCAAAAAATTAAAAACTAATGATCTAACTTAAAAAAAATTATCTTGCAATCAACCAATTTGCATTATGATCGAGATACCCTCAAATGAAGATACCTTAGTACGATACCAAATTTGGTATTAAAACTTTTATTCTACAGCAACAGGAGAGCAATTGTGCAGATCAATAGTTATTAAATGGAAACGGACCCCATTTGTGTTTAAAACGTTTTATTTCGTGATTTTTGGATGGCAAAGTCATTGATAATGTCGTCAAAGGATAAACTACGAAGTTTGTCACTCTCTATACACAAAATGCTTAGTGCAGACAGCTTTTCTTGTATCACTGTCGTCCGTAGTTCAATTTTTGTTATTTTCAGTCGCAAAGTTGACCTTTCACCTGAACAATTCGTTACCATTAGACCCGCGAGGTAACCAGGGCTTTCTCCGAGAGGGCGACTTGCCCACCCGGGGAAAAAATTTGGGGAAAAATGGGGAAGAGGCGGAAAAAAAAGACGAAAAAAGAGAAAAGACGAGAAAGAAAACAGGAAGAGAGAAAGAGAGAAAGGGGAATGAAAGAAAGAGAACGGAGAAAAATAAAGGAAAAGGAGGAGGGGAAGAAAAAGGGAAAACCAATGAGGAAATAGGAAGAAAGAGAAAAGGATATGAGAAGAGAATAAATTATGTAAGGATCAACTCAGCCTTGTCACGGTGGGGAAAACTAAATATTGCCAGGGTCTAGCAACCTCGGGGAAAGTTGGGCAAATGGGGAAGACAAAGAAAAGAAGAAAAGAAAAAGAGAGAAAATGAGAACTGGGGCTAAAAGAACGGAAAAGGGAAGTTAAATAAGTTAAAAGGGGAAATAGGAAAGGGATAGGGATGAGAAGAAGCAGGGAAGAAAAGAAGAAAGGGAAAGGAAAGGAAGGAATGGGGAGGAAGAGTTCAGGAGAATATATTATGAAGGAACTAACTTCCCCTTGTACATGGTTAAGGAAAACTCATCATTACCAGCAACTGGGAAAAATTTGGGGTAAAAAGGGAAAAAATAGTGGAAAAATTAAAAAAGAGAAAATAATAAAAAAGGATAGACACATTTAGTAGAATGAAAATTCAACGTTTGCCGCTCCATGAGTGAACTTTTAGAATACAACAGACAGCAGAGAGTTACAAGGAGTTACAAGGAAAAGAAGTACCTCAAAAGGCCTTGCGGCCCATACCGAGGAGGTACCAATGGCAACGGGTGCCAGGGAAAATTTTCTACACCCACAAATAGTGTGCAAGATTTGGTCTAACCTTTTCTTGAAATGATCCACAGAGGAACTGTTCACAACTTCTGAAGGTAACCTGTTTCACGTGTCATAGATCTTATAGGTAAAGTAATTCCCACACACACTAGTCCTAAACCGTTTCAAATCCAACTTCCACCCATTGTTGCGAGTTGGGTTATCAATTAAACTAAACATGCTTCTAAATTCGACATCGTTGAACCCACGTAAGAACTTGAAAACCTCGATGAGTTGACCACGCAGCCTCTGAGTTTCCAGCGAAAACAAGTTCAGGGCGCGTAACCGTCGATTGTAGCCCATATGCCTAACGGAACGGATTAACTTTGTGGCCCTCGCCTGCACTCGCTCCAGCCTCTCAATATCTTTTCTGAGGGTGGGCGACCAGAACTGCACAACATACTCCAGGTGCGGCCGAACCAGGGAATTGTACAGAGAGAGCACACTCTCCTTGTTCCGAAACTGAAATTGCCTCCTGATATAACTCAACAGCTTCTGGGCTTTCTTTTTCACCTCTACGCACTGTTTCGTAAACTTAAGGTCGCTGCTAATTAGCACACCCAAGTCCTTTTCGAAATCAGTCGCCTCGATATTACTCCCCAACATCGAGTAGTCCGATTTGGGATTGGCGTATCCAATGTGCATCACCTTGCATTTAACCAAGTTAAACGGCATTTGCCATTTTTCGGACCACTCTCCTATCCTACGTAGGTCCGCACGCAGTTGCTCGATCGCTTCGGGCGTCCCAACATTGGCCCCAAGCTTAGTGTCATCAACGAATTTGGCGATCCGACTGACGATGCCACCGTCGATATCATTTATGTAAATGATAAACAACAGTGGCCTCAAAACGGAACCCTGAGGAACCCCACTAGTGACCGAGGCCCAACCCGAACTAACTCCTTTAATTACAACCCTCTGCCGCCTATTCTTCAGCCAGTTTTTAATCCACCTACCTACTCCACCACCGATACCCAGCGCGCGCACTTTGGCTATTAGCCGGCGGTGAGGTACCTTATCAAAGGCTTTCTGAAAGTCGAGATAAAGTATATCAATCGCCCTACTCTTATCATACTCACTCAACATGACGTGGAAAAACTCGAGCAAGTTGGTGAGACACGACCTATGCCGTCTAAACCCATGTTGGGAATCCCCAAGCAGCTTGTAGTAATCCAAATGGTCAACGATCCTGTCCACTATTATCCCCTCTAATAATTTACCTACAACTGACGTGAGACTAATGGGACGATAGTTCCCTGGACTTTCGTGATCCCCTTTCTTAAAGATAGGGGTCACGTTGGCTTCCCTCCAGTCACCAGGCACCTGGCCTGTCTCCAACGATTTGTTGAAGACTGTAGCCAGGTAGGGAGCCACCTGGTCGCGCACCTCCCCAACACTTTGGGGGGGAACTGGTCTGGCTCAGGAGCCTTAAACGCGCTCAGTTTGTGTATTCTATCGGCAACGACTGTCGCGGTACACCGAACACTGTCCAGGCCAGCACCTTCGTGCCTGACGCCTGGCTCGGGGATGACGCGGGTGTCCTCCCTGGTGAACACTCCCGCAAAGTACTTATTAAGCACATTAGCGATGTCCGCGTCGGAGGTCCGCAGAACGCCGCTTCGGTCCTTTATCATGCTTCTAATGGCTTTCTACTATTAACATAACTGAAGAACTCCTTAGGGTTCCCCTTGCAGAGGCTTGCCACCCGTAGTTCTTCGTTACGTTTCGCTCGCCTAACCTTCCCCTTCACTTCCCTACACAGGCGGATATACGCCTCAGTGTTCTCATGGGAACGATTGGCCTTCGCCCTCCTATACGCGGCTTTCCTATTTCGAATAGCCGAAACGATGTCAAGACTGAACCACTTAGGCTGCGTTGAAGCAGGGGTGACTGGTTTTGAGGGTATGGCAGCAGACTGCAGCACCATAAACTCGTCCCGGAATGCACTCCACACTCCCTCAACATCGGCGCCGACCTCTAACCCCCATCTCACCTACACTATCCCGGAGGCTAACAAAGTCCGCCCGCTGTAGATCGAGCTTACTGCCTCTCGAGCTACTACGCTTCACCCGAGGGACGCACACACGGAACCTAATCAGACCGTGATCACTCCCGCCCAACGATTCGTCAACGGTGAGGCCAGTGACGAAGTTGTTGTTGTTTAGCCGATCAGCCCACCCTGATCGAGCAAGCCGGCGGCACACAGGTAACCGATCGCCCTCTTCGGAGTGGACCAGAGGTTCAGCGCACTAGTGATGTTGTGTTGTGTTCGTTGTTGTGCTAGAGCGGTACAGTCTGTCATAATGTGTTCAATTGTTTGTGGTATGTCGTGGCACAGGTGGCAGGTGTCGTCTATGGAGTTGTCTAGTCTGTGTTTATATGTTAGTAAGTTGGGGTGATGTCCACATCGGAATCGTGCTAAGTTAACTCGATCCGATCTGCTCAGGCTGATCTCTGACTGTTAATGGGTGGCGGCTTCGCACCTAGGACCGCATTCGGACCGAGTCGTGTCAGTGACGAAGTTTTCTTCGGTTGTGAATACTAAGTCTATAACGCTTTCGCCTCGTGTAGGCTCACTGACCTACTGAGTGAGGAAGTTCTCATCAGCAAAGTCAACTAGCCTCCTCTTTTCAGCATCAGCAGTCCTGTCTTCCCACTTTATGCCGCGACAGTTGAAGTCTCCTAAAACTACACACACCCTATCCCCTAGCAGGCTACGGAGTTCGGTGTGCAGGGCTATATCCTCCTCGAGGAGGAGATGCGAAGGTCTGTACACCAAGATTAACCTATAGTTCGTCCCTCCCACGTTCAGATCTACGCCAAGCAGCTCCCGTTCCGATCGGAACTGGCAGTCAACCGGACTCAGCGTGTCCCTCACGTATATTAGTACCCCTCCCCCCTCCTCACGGGTGCGGTCTTTGTGAAACATTCTATACCCGGCAATCTCGAACTCCCCAACGTAGTCCCTACGATCAGTATGAATCCAGGACTCGATGATAGCAGCGATATCCTGGTACTCTGATGCTAAGAGCGCCCGTAGCTCGCAAAACTTATTCCTAATCGACCTAGCATTAAAAAGCACTGCACGGAGGGAGCCTTCCCTATTCTGACCTCCCCCTAACACGACCCGTTTCCCGAACAGCCAGGGCTGCCAGGAGTTGAAGAGCCCCTCACCAACGAGAGGGTAAGTGATGACTATATTCATGTTATACAGTATGTTAGCATTTAACTTTGGTTAACTGAAATAATCAGGCTTAAAGTACAGAGAAAAACTAGTGTAGAAATTTGTAGAAACCCCAAGCTCCCGGGGGCTTTGTCCCATATACCCTCACCTGGGCTTTGCCACTAGACCCCACGCCATCATGCTCGCGCTGGCCGCTCGAAATGCTAACGTTGAATTTTGGGGAAATCTTTCTAATTTTGCCCACCCGAGCCCAGAGAGCTGCATTAGACTCAAAAAGAGCCGCAGTATTGCTTCTATTGTACATTAGGGAAAGCTAACTGAATATTATCTTGGATGGTGATTTGATACAGATCCTGGTGGCATAAATGTTTTTTATCTGAGTAATTTTGTTGGATGTAAGCATGAAAGTGTTTTAATTCTCCAACAAGAGTGACATCAACATCTTCAGGATAGTCTTTAACCAGAAGATTTCTGTATTGGATTTTAGACATATTTATCGTGAAAATTAAGGGAAAAAGCTTGTGAAGAGAAACAGAGTCCATATTAGAGCAATTTAGCAGACAGGCGGAGCAATACATTTTCAGAACACCAACAAGGAGAGCAACACAAAGTTGCAGACGAAGGAAAAGTACAAAATAACAGAGAATGTTCTTTTAATAGATTCACAGTAATAACTGAATCTACGCAAAGTATTAAGACCGAAAGTTAGCAGCCGACGAGGAAGCTTCTAGCAGTGGCTGTATCCTCCAGCGCGGGACACGTCAGCGCGTCAACGTCAACGAAAAAACGTGGAACGTCAACTCGAAGAAAAGGCGACGTCAAACCGAAGACGTCAACGAGTTGGAGGCCAAACCTCCTCAAATCTCCGTGGAGCGAGCAGTCTACGGCCTGTTACGTGGCACGGTCAGAATGACGATCGGCTCCCGGGGCCGGACCTATACCAGCGTGCTGTTTTTTCATTTACGGGGAGCAATTGCATGCCGGACGTGCTCCCCGGACTACGCTTACTCTCCGGCAACATTAAGACTAATCCAGGCCCCACGACAACCTACACATGTCTCTATACACAAACACATAGAAACAATAGGACCATGAGACACATACAGAAGCATAATATTAACATATTACAGTACATCGTAGATGGCCTCGCAAACAAAATCATGCAGCTTAGGGAATTCGTACACAAACAAAACATTCACATAGCACTTATACAAGAAACAAAACTAAAACGCACACACAAAACACCCACCACACCCTGACTTCACGGCGATCCGTCAAGATCGTACTGGGAGTCACGGGGGTGGACTCATCACTTACATATGTAAAAGCATTAGCTACACTGATGCCACCCAAAACATTACAAACACAATCCAAGCAGATAACACGATAGAAATACAGGCAATTAACATTAAAATAAGCGCAAAGCACGCCACACTCATCAACATTTACATCCCACCAGATAGTTCACCCCATGTGCCAGCCAATTACAATCCACAGTTACACAATCTAGCCTCTCTCACTAATGCCATCTTAGGAGGAGATTTCAACGCTAAAGACACTAGTTGGTTCCTGCACAATCAAAACAACACCACACACAGAAATCATAAAACAGCAGATACAACACCTCAACACAGAAATAAACAACAAACTCAAAGAAAAACAAACAGAAACATTTAGGGAATTCTTAACAACACTAAACCACTCCACAGATACATCCAGGCTATACAAGACTATAAACAGCATTACCCACTCTAACAGCGGCATTCACACCTCACACGCGGCTCTGTCGCAGCCATAATAATATCCCAACATATACACAACAAGCTAACATTCTAGTTAATCATTACGCAAAGATAAGTCACTTAAACAGAGACAACAACCAGAAACACGCAGACAGACAAACAGCCAGACACAAGAAAACCTACAGACTCGACACGACCATTACACCCTTCAATACAGACCAGACCACCAAGATCATCAAAAACATTAAGAATTCGAAGGCTACTGGACCAGACAACATATCTAACATACACCTTAAACACTTGGGCCCACAGGGGATACTAGCTCTCACAAATATCAGCACATATTCATACCAACACTGTATTATTCTTGACATATAGAAACAATGTAAAATTATTACACTACTCAAACCAAACAAAAATCCAACAGAACCAGCGTCCTATAGACCCATTACTTTACTATGCACACCTTCCAAAGTAACAGAAAGACTACTCTTACAAATCACCAACCAACACATACCACTATCGCCTACTCAACATGGATTCAGACCTCACCACTCAACCACGACATTACTCACTAACCTCACGCAGCACATCATGGATGACATCAACTCCAGACGACCAGCTCAACGTACACTATTAGCAACAATAGACATTAGTAAAGCAGTTGATGCTATCCCACGCTTCCCTCTCATAAACAAAATACTCAACACAAACATGCACAATAACACTAAAAGATGGCTGAGTAACTATCTTTCAGGAAGATACTCACATATCACATTTAATGGCAAGTCATCAAAAAACAAGCTTTTTCCGAACTGGGTCCCTTAAGGCTCTGTTCTCTCACCAACACTGTTCAACTTATACATGCATGACATTCCAACACCTATAGATAACAAGCTTACCTTATCATCATATGCAGATGACATCACTCTAACATCCACCCACAACAACATCGACACCGCTACAAATAACCTACAAACATATATAAACAGTATACAAGACTGGCTCACACACAATAGACTCAAAGTAGCGCCCACAAAATCAACCATCACTTTTCTTACAAGCAATATAAAAGAACACCAGATAACTCCACAGCTTACACTAAACAACACCAACATTCCACACACTCACAGGACCAAAATACTTGGGGTCACATACAACACATCATTATCTTTTGCAAACCACATTCAGGGCATTAACAACAAATATACGTCAAGACTTAACACGCTTAGAGTACTAACAGGTACAAACTTTGGACACCAGCAGGAAACAACATCACTTATATACAAACAATATATTCGCTCAGTTATGAATTATGCTAGCCCATGCTGGGCACCCATTATCTCAAACATACACATAAACACCTTACAGACAATACAAAACAATGCACTTCGTATCATTACAGGATGTACTCAAACAACACCAATAGAACACCTGCACACAGAAAGAAAAATACTGAAAATTAGGGAACATTTATACATGAGGGGAACAGAATTCATGGCAGCAGCGACAACTAACCCACAACACCCTTGCCACTACATGTACAATCATGCACAAACACCTCGCACCATTAAGGTAACACCAGAGAGACACTATAATCAAATACTCCATTCCATACCACACCCCACAGACATCACACAGTACAGAAAACATATACACACACACCTAACCCACAAAGCACTGAAACGACTCGGTCCGAATGCGGTCCTCGGTGCGAAGCCGCCACCCATTAACAGGTCAGAGACCAGCCTGAGCAGATCGGATCGAGTTAACTTAGCACGATTCCGATGTGGACATCACCCCAACTTACCGACATATAAACACAGACTAGACAACTCCACAGACGACACCTGCCACCTGTGCCAGGACACACCACAAACAATTGAGCACATTATGACAGACTGTACCGCTCTAACACAACAACGAACACAACACAACATCACTAGTGCGCTGAACCTCTGATCCACTCCAGGGAGAGGGCGATCGGTTACCTGCGTGCCGCTGGCTTACCCGATCAGGGTGGGCTGATCGGCTAACCAACAACAACAACCAGAAGCTTTACACCTTCTTTCAGCTGTTCTTCCGAAGAATCTATATCAACCAAAAAGGAAAAGATGCTTGCAACATTTTCGTATATATTTGTTCTTTTATTTAAATTTGTTTCAAAAGCATCCATCGTACGAATAAACGATTTAATTCGAAACGTGTCTCTTGGAGAAAGGGTTTCATCGGCATTTGGTGCATCGCCATCGTTGATTTCTTTTCTTCTCAATCTTTTCCTTTTATTTGCACATTTGTAGTCTACTGAAGGCAGGATCTCTCTTGCTTTTAATTAAATTTCACCAAAACTTTCACGGGTGTCTTTTAAGAAGCGACTAAGTGACGTGTAAAGCTTTGCACATGTACTAAAGGTTATCTGTGCATCCTGTAGGGCCTTACTAGTTTTGTGAAACTGATCTATAAACGGCTCCAGAGAAATGAACACAAACTCTAATTCCTCCATTTTCTCCAACAGAATGCCAGCCTCTCTACCTGTATCACCCTTTTCACTGTCATCAGTATGGACATGAGTGAGGATGAGTGAAGACATCAATAATTAGATCATACCTCTCGACTATGGCTGAAGTGGCCCTTGCATGTTCCCACCTAGTGTCAGAGAGGCGTTTTTGTACTGTGGAATCAGGACCCAAATATAATTTAAGTGGTGTCCAACGTTTTCTAGAAGCAGAAAAGAATGTGTATAACTGTTGCACAACACCAAAAAAATTTATTGCATTTAGGCAGCAATCAACTGCAGGACGACCAACAAGGTGAAGTGAATGTCAAGCACAAGGAATATACTGTATATGGCATACTTATTTTTCTCTAGAAGTTTCTGCCGCATGCCCTTATACCTCCCTGACATGTTCGCTGCATTATTATATGACTGTCCTCTGCACTTACCAAAGTCAACTTTGCAATCATTGACTAGATAATCCAGCACCATGTTGGCCATACTTTCACCACTGTGCTTTTCTAATTCAAGGAAAGATAGAAAGCGTTCAATAGGAAGGCCGTCATCAAGTGATACATATCTGACAATAACAGTTAGTTGACCAACATGTGAAAGATCTGGTGTAGAGTTAACAGACAAACTGAAGTATTCTGCTTTTCTCAAGTCTTCCAGAGTAGATTCTCTTACCTTTTTAGCCATAAGCTGGATGAGTTCATCGCATATTGTTTTGACAAATACGAAGGCTTTGTAATGCTTAATATGGTTAGAAAGAAATGGATCAAACTTAGCAATGAGCTCCCCTAAATGCTAATCCACGTTCTACTAATGTGCACACAATTGCTATAATACATTCACGTACATGCCTCCAGTACTTTTGTTCCTGTTTCATCTGTTCAGCTTGGTATGAATCCAAGGTTAACCCGCGAATCCTCGTCAAATATGTAAGGAAAGCTGTTCTACGCTCCCCAGAATTCTCATGATTTTGAATTGCAATGGGGTTTCGTCAGTCATTAAACTCATCCCTAGCCAGTGCGGTTGATGATGTGGAAAAGAGCTGGCAAACAAAACAGTAAACACAACCGGTTGTTGGAGAGTATACTAACCATTCCCGATTGTATTTTTCCTCATTAGCTTTTGTTGAATAAAAAAGACCCCTTGAACAATATCTGATTTGATTTTTGAATGATCGCTTCGATTTCTAAAAAAAAACATCCCAATGTTGACACTCCGAGGGGCCTTTCCGTAACCTGAATGCAATATCATCCTCGGTTAAGACTCCCCAGAGGTCAAGATCGTTGAACTTTGTGTATTTATTGTCTTCAGCCTGGACTTCAGTCTCTGTAACACGATCAGATGAAGTAGTCACATTCGCGTCTGTATTATCTATTCTAGTAAAAGAGATGGATGCTTGTGGTTGTTGTGGATCTGTCTGACTTTCTCGAGTTTGAGATCCCTCATTTATAGCAGTGAAATAACTAAACTTTCAGTAATTGTTTTATCTGCTTTACAAGCTGCTGTTTCTTTTTTCTTTTCTGAATTCTACCTTCAAAAGTTCCCTTCATTTTGATAGGCCTCTCCAAAATAATGAGAGAAACAAATAACTTCTTTGAAATTAATAAAAGTTGAAATTAAAGATGGCAATATAAAATAAATAGACACACTATAAAGTTAAGCAAATTGCTCTAATAATATCAGAAGCGGAGGGCCTTCGTACTGAACCGTAATATGGTTAATCTTAGGCACACTCAAATAATTAAAGAATAACAGGCAAATAAGGAATGATACGAGCTCTATGGCGGGCAAAAAAGAATGGCGAGAGATCAAATGAAACCGACCAAGTAGATTTGCCCAGCAATCAAATTCCAAACACAACAGTAATTAGGTACTGTTTGATATGCCAGATCTACGGTTAGTATCAGTAACCACGCCCCAAGTATATAGATAAAGGATCTCTTCCAAACGTGAAGTTGTCTCAAGTATGTTGAGGTTGTCTCTCGGGAATGTTTCCCGACAATAATGAAAAATTAATAAAGTATTGATTTCAGTAAGCCAGAGCTAAGACATTTTTTAAAAATCGTAAGAAAATCTAGAGCTTAAGCAGTGGCGGACTTTGTTAAATTTTTTTCTTACTAGTCTAACTTCCGTCTCAACAAAATTTGATTACGTGTCAGAGGGGCCTGAGAGGGCCCTGAGTTTCAGCAAACAATGCTATTCATACCAGAGGTTAGTATAATGGGTGCCCCGGCCCCCTTGGTCGAAAAATAAAAGTTTCTGCAACGTCAGATTTAATTAAAATAAGATAACGACCCCTAAGGAGTGGTATACTGCCAGTTGGGTCAATTTTGGCTACCGACGGGCGGACGGCCATTCATAACAAAGGGGCCCCATGTTCGAAGAATAAACTAGTTTCAGCAATTCCACAACATAACTTAGAACTTCAGCAGTTTCGAGGTATGCGTATTGGTCTATTTTGTGTATTTATCACCATCACATAAGTTAGTTTCAGTAAAGCTTTTAAATGGGTCAGTTTTTGTACTAACCACTCATACCAAAGGAGTCCCCATATTCGGTGCCAGTGTCTTGAACACACTAGATTTAAAATACTATTTATCTTGGAGGAAGCCCCTGGTTAGCACCAGCCAGTTGGCCACCGGGCATAAGTTAGGTTTGATAAAAAAAAAAACCGAACTCAAAGAGGCCCTAGCTGTAGCTTACTTAGCCTGTACCTAAATCAGGCACTGCCGGTGCTGTTCCTCCATCTACTCCCTCCGACTTAATTTTGTCTGAAATTAGAATCTCTTCCAAAAATGTTTTTTCTGCCCTATCTGGCTGAACTCTAGGAAGGCGTACGGTCCTGATGGTATCCCTCGTGTTCTCCTCAAGAACTGTGCTTCTGTGCTGGCACCCTGCCGAGGCAAACTCTTTTGTCTTTGTCTTTCAGCTGGTACTTTTCCTTCCTGCTGGAAGTTCGCTTTCATTCAGCCTGTCCTAAAGAAGGGTGGCCAGTATCAATTTTCTAACTATGGTACAACCGCTTTGATTTCTTGCCTTTCTAAAGTTTTTGAATCTATCCTTAAGAGAAGATTCTTAAATACCACTCTTCTCACAATCTTCTTTCAGCTCGTCATTATGGGTTCCGCAAGTGACGCTCTACTGGCGATCTTCTTGCATATCTCTCTGACTCTTGGTTATCCTCGTTTCGGGATTTCGGTGAAACTTTTGCTATTGCGCTAGACATATCAAAAGCTTTTGATATAGTCTGACACAAATCTTTAATTTCCAAATTGCCCTCTTTCGATTTCTATCCTTCTATCTGTGCTTTCAGCTCTGATTTCCTTTCTGGCCGATCTATAGCTGCGGTTGTAGATGGCCACTGTTGTTCATCTAAAATTACACTGGTCAACAAAGATTTTTCATCAGAGTAAAATTTGTGGTGGCTGGATAGCATTTTTCACGCTGATTCCAAAACTGCATTCAGATCTTTTCTAGCACGTATAGTTTTCAAGATGAAGGCATATATATAACTACACAGATTTAACCATTTTAAATAGGCAAAATACTAATATTTCAACATTTGATTGTGTTTATTTTATTGTGTTTTTTAGTTTATTCATCTTATTTATTTCAATTATCTTAATTATACATCTTATGTATTTCAGGTGTGAGCTTTTACGTCTAGCAGCATTGTGATTCAGGCAACAACGCCGTGCTTTGTGTGTCAAAAGATCAGTCCAGTCCAAGAACTTGTTGTGTCAAGTTGGTGTACATTTTTGTTGAATTTATAGTTTGCTCAGGTCAGTCAACATGCCTCGACAATGTAAGAATGACCCCGACAAGTTCTGTTTCGTATGCGGCCAGTTGACAACTAAAACACAGCGACGAAGTATTACAACCGACATTAAGAAAATATACAAGCTATACTTTGGTTGCCATCTAGGTGACCAAGATAAACCATGGGCGCCACATCAAATCTGTTCTGGCTGTTCAAATGGATTACGTGATTGGCTTAACAAAAAGAAAGCTTCAATGCCATTTGCCATACCCATGATATGGAGGGAGCCGAGAGATCATCATGAAGACTATTTTTGTAGTGTGAACTTAATGGGGTTTTCTGCCAAGAACAAACACCAGATTGTATATCCAAACTTGGATTCAGCACGTAGACCAGTAAAACATGATGAAACATTGCCAATTCCAATTCCCCCAAGTGATAGGCTAGATTCTATCATAGATGACATGGAAAGTGATGACGGTGCAACTGGCGTTTCCGGACCATCTACAGAACCAGAGTACACTTTTGAAGGTAGACATTTAGAGCCTAAAAAGTTAACCCAAGGACAGTTGAATGATCTTGTTAGGGACTTATCGCTGTCTAAAGAGAAATCAGAGCTTCTCGCCTCAAGACTAAAGGAGAACAATTTACTTGAGAACAATGTTCGT
This sequence comes from Bathynomus jamesi, assembly GCA_023014485.1. NCBI lineage: Eukaryota > Metazoa > Arthropoda > Malacostraca > Isopoda > Cirolanidae > Bathynomus > Bathynomus jamesi. The sequence goes on along the minus strand of JAJOZX010000018.1, from coordinate 1,920,080 downwards.
ATTAGTTACTACCGAAAGCGGAATTTTGAATTAACAGCATTCTTTTCAGTAGACGGTCCTCTCTGTTATTGCCATGACATCAATGGACTATTTACAGCCATATCTCAGACGTATGTGGCATCTGAGTGGCGCCTCTTTATTGATTCGTCGCAGAGAAGCCTGAAAGCAGTTCTTTTGCATAATGGTAATATAATGCCATCCATCCCCATTGCCCATTCCGTCCATCTAAAAGAGACATATGACAATATGGATATACTACTTAAGGCAATCAAATACGACAGTCATCAATGGAATGTTTGTGGAGATGTAAAAGTTATAGGAATGCTTATGGGTATGCAGTCAGGATTCACAAAATTTTGTTGTTTCCTTTGCCTGTGGGACAGTCGCGCCACTATAGAACATTACACCAAAAGTGACTGTCCACTTAGGTATACATATGTCCCAGGGATAAGCAATGTCCAGTCTGTCCCTTTAGTGGATCCCCAAAAGATCTATCTGCCACCTCTTCACATTAAACTTGGTTTAATGAAGAATTTTGTTAAAGCAATGGGTATTGGGTAAAGTCAATTCTGAAGGGTTCCAATACCTTTCAAGGAAATTTCCGAAGGTTACTGCAGCAAAATTGAAGGAAGGAATTTTTGTTGGGCCACAAATAAGGGAGGTTTTGAATGACACTGAATTTGAAAAAGTCCTAAGTCGGCTGGAATTGAAAGCTTGGCTGGCGTTCAAATGGATATGTGAAAACTTTCTTGGAAGCAACAAGTCACCTGCGTATAAGGATGGAGTCAAGAACCTCCTTGATGCCTTCAAAGAAATGGAGTGTCGAATGTCGTTAAAAATTCACTTCCTGCATTCCCACTTAGATTTCTTTCCTGAAAACCTTGGTGCAGTGAGTGACGAGCAAGGAGAGCGCTTCCATCAAGATATTCATGATGGAGAAGCGCTACCAAGGATATTGGAATGAAAGCATGATGGCGGACCATTGTTGGATGCTGTATCGTGACAATCCAGGCCAAATTTACAAAAGGAAATCACACTCACAGCGCTTTTAATAAAATAATGTATATATTCTTTATTTATAAGTACATTGAATAAGGTATATGATGTATTTGTTGTTTAGCATTCCTAAGTGTGATCTACGTATACATCCATAAATTTTCTTATAGCAATATCAAAAACTTAAAAATATCAAAACCAGTGTATCTATATAACTATACGTGCTAGAAAACAAATAAAACCAGATTCGGAATCAGCGCGACAAATGCATTAAGAAAAGTGGGCTCATGTTTGTGATGAGAAAAAAAAGTTTCATTTTGTTGGCCAGTGTTATTAATAATGTTCCTCAGGGTTCTGTCTGTCACCCACTCTTTTCCTGTTATTTATCAATGATCTATTAACTCCCACTGTCTGTCCTATCCACTCCTATGCCGATGATTCCACTCTTCACTTATCCACCCGCTTCATAAAACGTTGCTCTCCGTCCATTGGTGCTGAGGTGCCTCGTTAGTAAGTTGAACCTTCGTGTACTTGGCAATGATACAGCGAGCTGCTGTATCATTGCCGAGTATCATTATCACCCTGACTTAGTGTAAGGATGGAGCGGTGTTTTGTGTAAAGCATCAATCATTGAAATATATATATATATATAAACCTTGGTTTCGCTTCCGCCCGAATTGTTCATTCTGACGAAGGTCAAGCTTGTCACTTCATCTTTGACCTACAGTTTAACGTGGAATCTGAACTACTCCCCATCAGTAGTCCAGCGTCTTGACCACTAGGCTAACCAGGGTACCCACTTATCTACTAAACAATTTTTTTTATTGTGTGGATTGATGAACAGCTGGGTTTTGCTGTGCGCCGACTGCTATTACCGGGTCTCGATCCCGAGGCCGATGGATTCATAGTTAGTGACGCTAACCACTACACCACCGAGGAGCGATATACATATACGTTGTGTATGTTACAGGGAATCTGTGTAACTAGGAATTTCATGAAATCCCTAAAATGTTCAGGGATTTCATGTAAGGTCAAGTCGTGATATTTCCGTTAGTTTTAACGAAAATATCACAACTTAACCTAACCAATCGTCAAGGGCGTACAGTTGACCTAACCGGGCATTCAATAATTTTCCCTTATGTTTAACGAAAATATCACGACTTAACCTTACATGAAACCCTTGAACATTTTAGGGATTTCATGAAATCCCTAGTTACACAGTTTCCCTGTAACATATATATATATATATGATACAGCTCAGAATGGTCTCATGAAATAACTTTTACGGAATACACAGACCTAATATCCATGGAACAAGGAACCCTGCTGTGATAATTAAACCCTAGACCCTGTTCCAAAGTTGGGTCATAACTGCTTAGCAGATAGCTGGTGAGAGCAGCTATATTTTGGGGCCTCTTTGCTAATGGCCCGTTGCCCACGTTGCGCTTCCATCACGAAAGAGAAAAAGCTTTAGTATTTGCCATTTACCATTACTTATTCGGACTATAGTGGATTAAATTGTCCCAGAAAGGTTTCTTGATCCATGCACATTAGGTCTGTGTATTCCATATAAATAAGCGATTGTAGGACACACACAGAGAAGAAATTCTAGAAGCCAAATTATCGAGAACTGTATGTATATATATGCTGAATGGGACGAGATGTAAAGCGAAATGACGCCAAATAAGACCTAAACAATGACGCCAAATAAACAAGACAAAAATGGACGAATATAAATCGCTCGAAACCATCTACGGAAATTCTGAATTCCGACTAAACTGCTTCATTCTACCTTTTGTGGGCATGAATCGGCAACATACTCTTCGTGTATTGGCTATCGGATATATATATATATATATATATATATATATATATATATATATATATATATATATATATATCAGAAGATGAAGGAGGTTCTGTTCCGAAAGATTAGGTCATTTTATACTTTTATTTCCTTTAACTGAAGGATTTTAATATTATTTATACAGTATAGTGATTGTGTGTGTGTATATATATATATATATATATATATATATATATATATATATATATATATATATATATATATATAATATATATATACAGGGTGTCCCATAAGTCCGGCATTATAGGAAAAATAATAAAAAAAGGCAAAACAAAAGCTTTTATTTACAGTACGTGCTCAATATGTCCACCATTGTTTTCAATACACAAATTCAGACGTGATACCCAGTCAGCAAGCACACGGTGAATGATGTCAGGAGTAATGGTGTTACATGCCCCAATAATGCGTTGCCGCAAATGTTCAACACTCCTAATTTTCTCTGCGTATACCAGCGCTTTCAAGTGGCCCCAGAGATAAAAATCTAGTGGCGTGAGATCCAGGCTTCTAGCTGGCCATTCCACAGGTCCTCGACGTCCTATCCAATGACCAGGGAATTGTTGGTACAGGTACAAGTATGGTTTGTAGAAGTAGAAAAATATGAATTTCTCCTATGATGCCGGACTTATGGGACACCCTGTATATATATATATATATATATATATAACGGGTGTGCCATAAAAAAGGGTACATTTTAAAAAGGCTATAAAATCAACAGTTGTCATTTCATTTTAATAAAACTTCTACACAATAAAACATATGTATTTATCTATGTGCAAACAAGTTTTCAGACTAAAATATCAAATAATTCAAATTCTATCAACATTTAACGAAAGAGTATGATTTTTCTACTTAACATGCAAAAATTATTAAACCTTTTTAATATTTTTTTATAAAAATAATTTTTAACGTAAAATTTACCTGAAATTATTAAAAAAATTGCTCGAAATGCTTTCCTTCCATTTCAATAACTTTTTTTATTCTTGGCCGGAATATGGGAGAACTTAGCAGAGCGAGTTTACAGGACTAGGATAAAAGATGTCGCTCATTTGCTTCCACAGGAACAAGTAAATCGAGCCATAGGTGAATTTCGGCCAAGAATAAAAAAGTTATTGAAATGGAAGGAAAGCATTTCGAACAATTTTTTTAATAATTTCAGGTAAATTTTACGTTAAAAATTATTTTTATAAAAAAATATTAAAAAGGTTTAATAATTTTTGCATGTTAAGTCGAAAAATCATACTCTTTTCGTTAAATGTTGATAGAATTTGAATTATTTGATATTTTAGTCTGAAAACTTATTTGCATATAGATCAATACATATGTTTTATTGTGTAGAAATTTATTAAAATTAAATGACAAATGTTGATTTTATAGCCTTTTTAAAATGTACCCTTTTTTATGGCACACCCGTTATATATATGTATGTTACACACACGCACCGTGCATGGAACGAGGAACTCTTCTGGGAAAATTAAATCCATTATAGTCCGAATAAGTAATGGTAAATTGCAAATACTATAGTTTTTATTTTCATGATGGAAGCCCAACGTAGGCAACGGGTCACTCGCAAAGAGGACCCAAAATATAGCTTCCCTCCCCAGCTATCTGCCAAACAGATAGGATCCGGCTTTGGGACAGAATCTAGGGTTTAAAGCCACCTAACCTACTACATTTAGAACCTAAATTTACGCAAGAAACTCGTTGCATTCACGTTGGTTTGAATATATCAAAGAAAAAAGGGGTAACTACTTTGGCTAAAAAATTTTCATCTTGACGAAGGTCAAGCTTGTCACTCCACCTTAGACCTACAGTTTAACGTGAAATCCGAACCACTCCCCAGCTAACCAGGGTACCCATTTATCTACCAACCAATTTTTTTTATTGTGTGGAAGGATGAACAGCTGGGTTTTGCGGGTTTTTCCCCGATTCAGGGCCGATAGATTCGTAGTCAGCGACGCGACGCTAACCACTACACCACAGAGGCGCATATATATATATATATATATATATATATATATATAACTATTTCATTATTTTATCTTGCCAAAAAAAAAGGTTTGTATATGAGGGTTGGAGTTGCACATTTATAGGAAGAGAAAAAGCGCGGCATTTTGCTGGAGAGAGAAATGTCTTGAAATATTTTCGTAACTTGTCATCGTTCGTATTTTGATATTCAAAAGTAAACAATTGAATATATTCACTTCTTTATGAAATATTCGAGTTTGCCGATTTTTGTTATTTTTTGATTAAGGAAAAACAAGGAAATTTTGAAGAGAAACTCTTCAGACAACTTTTTATTTACTGCAGAAACAAGTTGGTCTTCAGTGTATCCCGTCAACTTTTTAGTTGAATATTTTAGTTCTCATCCAATTCTAATGTAACATCTCTTCCCCGCATTGAATTCTCACATTTAACAGAATTAAGAGTTGTGTGTTTTTAAAAGTAATATTATTAGAAAGTTTTAAATTTTATTTATTTTTACTCTTTTTAACGACGTTTTAAATTTTAGTTTATATATATATATTATATATATATATATATATATATATATATATATATATATATACACACACACACACACTTTTCAACCTTTCAAATGTTCCGCGCGATGATTCCTCATTTCACGAAGTTCAAGCTTGTCGCCCCTTCTCTCGAGTTGGCCTGGTGAAGTAGTGAGTTGATTTCTCGTACTCTCCACCTCATATAGCCAGGTACGCCCGGCTCATCGGGGATGGTTCTGAACGTCTAATCTTCTTTTGAAGATGTCTACCGCAACACCAATCGTGTTCCTTTGGTCTTTGGACAGCTGATTAAAAAGTTTTGGTCCTCTCACAACAAAACTATTTTCTTTCAGGGTTAAGGATGTTCCCTGTCTCGCCTTTAATTTGGGAACACGACACAGTCTTCCTTTTCTGCTTTCCCCTGTTGTTTGGGGAGTTACGGGGTTCAGAGTAAGATTAGGGACTAGTTTCTCCATTATTTTGCAAGTGTAAATAATGGTGCATCTCTCTCTTCTCCTTTCCAGTAAATATAGGTTTAATTCGCGTAACCTTTCCCAGTAATTTAGTTCTTTGCACCCCTTGATCTTGGCTGTGAAGTTTCTCTGAATCCCTTCTAGCTGTCTAATGTCTTCTTTTTTATATGGGCATGTTAGGACCGAGCAGTATTCCAATTTGGGTATGATCAGGGTTTTCAGTAGAGGAATCATTATATTCCTATTCCTTCGTTTAAAGGTTCTCAATATCTCTGCCTAGTTATTCTATTTGCTCTGTTTACTGCTATCTTATTTTGTGTTTCAAATTTCGCATCATCAGTCATTACAACCCCTAAATCTTTTGCCTAAGAATTTCTCTGAATTTCCTGTCCATTTGAGGTATAATATTCCGTGGATTTTAGGTCTTCTCTTTTTCCGTACCGTAACAGCTGAAATTTCTCAGTGTTAAACTTCATATTGTTGTCTTCCGTCCACTTGTAGATTCTGTTCATGTCGGTTTGTAGAGACCCTATATCTTCTGGGTTTCTTATTTTTCTACTGATCTTTTGTCATCGGCAAAGGATGTTACTGTGCTGTCTCTGGTAACGTCCTCATCCATGTCAGTTAGCATGATTATGAAGAGTAGTGGAGCTAATACTGTTCCTTATGGTACTGAGCTGAGGACCTCTGATTCTGATGAAGATACTCCTTGCACTGTGACGACTTGCCGCCGCTCACTGAGGAAATTATATATCCATTTCTCTACTTTTCCTTTTATTCCCATATATTTCAGTTTATGTATTATGATTCCATGGTCACACTTTTCGAACGCTTTGGTAAAGTCTGTGTATATTATATCATAGTTTTCATTACTTTCCAGTGCATCAATAATGTTGTTGTAGTGTTCTATTAGTTGTGATAGACGTGATCTGCCTGACCGAAACCCATGTTGGTTATCATTTAATTTTTTCTGAGTTTCCAAAATGTCTAGCTTTTCTGTTTAACTATTCTTTCAAATATTTTAATGAGATGAGATGTAAGCGACACTGGCCTATAGTTTTTGACCTCGGATTGATCTCCTCCTTTATATATTGGGACTATGTTCGCGCTCTTCAGGATACCCGGTATTTCTCCCGTGTCTAGTGATCGTCTCCATATCCAATTAGGGGCTCAGCGTTTGCATTCTTACAGTTTTTGATCAGTGTGCCATTCCATTTGTCCGGCCCTGCCACTGAGTGTGCTTTTAATTTCCCTATAGCTTGTGTAATATCATCTGTCGTAAAGTCGAAGTCCGTTATACTTTCCCCTTGTAGTTCTTCTACTTTGAGTTAGCCTTTATCGCTTCTATAGCGTCGTCTTCTTCTCTTTCTGTATGCTTCTCAATTAGTTCCTGTATGACGTCACCGATACTCTGCAGTTTATCATTTAATATTTTCCTGATATTGTTATCTTTAGTTACTTAATTTTATATTAATTTTTTATTATATTAATTTTATATTAATTTTAATTTTATACTTAATTATATATTTATTTATATATATTGAGAGGGATGTAGGGACTAGCGGTATTATATACAAGAAGGAAGGAACCAAGTTGAAAATCTGGGAATGTGTTCCTCAAAATTGTTTCAGTACTTTAAAATATTAAGGATTTAAGAACGTAAGATAATTATTGGCTGGTTGTTACTGATATAGACTTAATTCGGAGAGAGAGAGAGAGAGAGAGAGAGAGAGAGAGAGAGAGAGACTATTCCTAGTCTTGGAACAAAAACCAAAACGAACCCTATTTTTCCAATGCATAATTTGGATCATTTCGTTGTCAGTTTTTTTTTTAAATTACTAAATTTTCTGACATAATATTTTTTTGGGTCGATTTGCAATTTCTCTGTTCGCAGTATTATAGGAAAAAAAATGCGACGACTTGTATATATATACTTTATGTCTTAGCTAACGTGTAACAAATTTGCCCTTAAACTGAGTTCAGATAATGACTGTATGACGATTTGAGAGCGCTTTTGTCATGCCTTAAATCAAGGTGGAATATTTACCATGCTTCTGAGTGGGCTTTTGTGACGTTTTAACTCGGTTAAAGTGTGACAAAAGCTCCTTGAAATTAAGATATTTAATGCATAATAACTGATGTATTCCCTTTGCTGTAAGACAGGCTTGGATATATATATATATATATATATATATATACAGGGTGGGCCGTAAGTTTCCATACATAGGAAAAATAAACATTTTTTTATGGACAACCATTTTTATTTATATAATATGCTCTACATGGTTGCCATTGTTTTGAAAACACATTTCAATACGTGTTCCCCACTGTTGATGAACACGCATTAGCACAGTTGACGTTATGCTTGTAATGGCGTTGGTGATACGTTCCTTTAGATGATTTATGTCTCGTATCTTTTCCTGATACACCATGGCCTTCAAGTGCCCCCAAAGATAGAAATCAAGGGGGGTGAGATCTGGGGATCTGGGAGGCCACTCCACAGGACCACGCCGACCAATCCAAGCATCCGGAAACTGCTGATCCAAATACCGACGCACGTGAAGACCATAATTTAAATTTTCCTATGTATGGAAACTTACGGCCCACCCTGTATATATATATATATATATATATATATATATATATATATATATATTATCGTGGTGGTTAAGATGTCGAGTTGCTATGTCGTGGGATCGAGTCGTGTCTCAGGCTTTGTGATTTTAAACTTCCTTGCATGGCGGGTCGTGGTTCGGACTTTACGTTAAGCTGTAGGTCTACGGTGGGGCAGTAAACTTGACCTTCGTCAGAATGAACAGTTCGGGCGGAAGCAAAACCAAAGTTACCAAGATATATATATATATATATATATAATATATATATATATATATATATATATATCCACTGTATATATAAATTTTAAAATTAAAATATTTATCTATCGTTTGCATGATAGATAGTGGAGAGTCGGAAATTAATTTAAATGAATATCTTACTTAGGAGATTTTTAACACATAAAAGGTGTGTTCAAATAAGTGCTAAAAAATAATTGAACTAGAAGTTAATAAAAGAGAAACACTTAAAATTTTCTTCAATTGCACAATTTCGTGTAGAAAATACTTATGATTTTCATTTAAAGAACGTTCACTTAAAAATATTACACAAAATAATCGAAATTGACGAAATATATTATATATATATATATATATATATATATATATATATGGTCCAAATATCACGAGAGGCTCGGCTTTGCTCTAACTTAGCCTTTAATGTAGGAAACCTGAACGTCTAAACCTGTCAGCGGACATGATGACATGTTTGTAGAAATTTTTTATAGTTCATGTAGGGTTGGCAGCGCTCCGACTTTCTTGGCTTCGGCTTCGCTCCCCTCTCGTTGTTGCTATGCTCTGCTCCAACCGAGGTTTTTCTTGTCCAGCTCCAGCTGTGCTCCGCTCCAGCAAGGGCTGCTCCAGCTTCGTTCCTGGTTTAGCAGTGTTTGCTCCGGCTTATTTCCGCTCCAGGAATGCCTGATCTGCCTCTGGAGTTGAGTTGACCATATATACTGTATATATGTATATACATCCTGAAGGTAACACGTGCGAAAATCTTTCCTCATTCGATGCGGACTTACACAACCAACGAACTGAAGTACTGTATAGTTTACGTAAATAGAATTTGTATTTACTGGTATACGTGCACAGCTTCTCATTCGTTAGTTACTGAATATTCTGACCAATACGTAAAAATAGGCAGAAACAACTACCAAAACGTTGATAAGGTGATTGCTTTGCATGAACATTGAACAATAAACATATATTGCAAAATCAGTTTGACAGATATCAAGTGACCAACTGTAACTACAGTATATTAAAATCAAATCTGCATTGAACCATACAACAATATAATTGCAATTTCAGGGTCGTGAACAGGATGTGTGGGAAAGTTGGGAAAAGATGATAACTGGTGCAAAACTTAGGCCTATAAGAATTTGTAAGAAAGATCCATGGAAAACGTCGTATGAAATTTAAAGAATTGAGAAGGCGTGGGTGAAAATTTTTAGGGTACTTGTAGGTTATCTCCCCCCCCACCAATTTTGACAGAATATTTTCGTTAAAACTAACGAAAATATCTCGACTTAACCTAACCAATTATGAAGGGCGTACAGTTGATCTAATATTAATTATAACATTGTTCGTTTCTGGAATAGTATTTCCTATTGGTAATTATTCGTTTTTTGACCCAGTCTCTTTTTATAATGAGAGCAAACGTTTCTGGTCAATTTTGAGGTGTTCTGCACGAATCTGCCATCCGTTTCCTGTGCAAATGCGTAGTTTTCGAGATATCGTCATCTTGAAAACTACGCATTTGCACAGGAAACGGATGGCAGTTTCGTACAAAACACCTCAAAATTAACCAGAAAAGTTTGCACTCGTCATTTTCGTTTAAACTAATGAATTTAAACGAAAATATCATGACTTAACCTAACCAATCATCAAGGGCGTACAGTTGACCTAACTGGTGTAACGTACTGAACTGTCCGCAAAACATTAGGACCGATAAATTTGTGATGCGTGATCTTTACGGGGGCTCCGCCCCCGTACCCCCGAGACCTAAATTATACAAATGATAATGTAATAACATGTGCCAACCTTGCATGGGTAGTCCGCTAAATTTCGCGTGCCCTTAAACTGCAATGACACACGGTTATTTTTAAGATTTTTTTACGGCACCTAAAGACCTTCTGGTCTTTTGTTAAAATACAAGCACTATTGCATTTAGGGCAGGTCACGGATGTCTTAATTATTCTGTGATTGAAAAAAAGGTCTAAACTCTTGTCTTCATCGAGGGCAATATGGCAGATCACGTCTTAAAAATCAAATATGCATAACTGACACGTCATACTTCGTCACAAAAAAACCAAACTGAACAGACGAGAAATTGCTAAAAATGATTTACTTGTAAAACACGACAAATTGAATTACGAAGAAGTAGCCAGAATCACCAAATATAAGAAATATTCACCAAATACTCGATATATATATTTTGAAAAAACACCAAAAATAGGAAATATATTTTAATAAAAAAACACATTTTATACAAATTTGCACAAGATAATATATATATTTTCTTATTCAGTTTTGATTGGTTATTCAATATATATTGCTGTTATAGCTGGGTGTGACTGGGTCAAAAAACGAATAATAACCTTACTATTTACTAATAGATCAACTGTACGCCCTTGATAATTGGTTAGGTTAAGTCGTGATATTTTCGTTAGTTTTAACGAAAATATTCTGTCAAAATTGGTTGGGGGAGGGAGATAACCTATAAGTACCATTAGTAGGTTTAAGGAACGTGGCATGGATTGCATTTGACTACCTAAAAAGCCGTTGTTAACAGCAAAGATGCGTGCAGTGGGCACGAAAGTACAAAGACTTCACTGCATACAACTGGAAATGGATAAGGTGTCGGGAATGTACAGGGTGTCCGAGAATTATCTGTACAAGTTTTGGCTGTTGTTAAAAGTCAACCATGAAGTGTAGAAATTCCAGTTTGTCCCATTTTACAGAGAATCTCATTAAGTTTTTTCTGATACCAAGTTTTGACAAGTTTTTTAGAAATTCCAGTGTGTCCGAAAATGATCTGTACAATTTCATCTTTTAATAAAATTCTTGATAACACACGTAAAATTCTTAAACAAGATTATTTAGAATCTGTATTTTCAAATGTTTCTTTTATTAAAGTAACGTTGTTACAAACATTCGATATGTGCACCATCAGTGATTCGCAGAACATCCAATCGATACTCCAAATGTTGCCATGTACGCTGCAGCATATCCACATCAATTCGCTCAATAGCAGCTGTGATTCTTGCTTTTAAATCATCAATGTCTGTCACCCGCGTACAAAAAAGAAAAGACTTGTCAAAATTTGTTATTGGAAAAAACTTAATGAGTTTCTCTGTAAAATGGGACAAACTTGAATTTCTAAACTTCATGGTTGACTTTTAATAACAGCCAAAAATTGTACCGATAATTCTCGGACACCCGGTATATTTCTTTTCATAGGAAAAGTCGTGCAAAGTTTGTGATTCATTTTCAGCAACAATCCGCAACAGTGTATTTTTTAAGCTAATTTCACTAGGCGATACTGTACCAGATAACTTCACGGGCAATTGTTCTCAACCTGGGTATCGCGGGAGGTGCTTGGCAAAAAAATCAGCCTATTGTACATTGAAAATTAAAGTTTATTTTTCCTACCAAAATTAGAGAAATAGGCCTATGTAAAATTAAACAAACTTTGTTTTTTTTAAGTGAAATGCCCAAGTATTTACAGTTTCAGAGTAGAAATTATTTTCTGCTAGTCGTAAATTCCATATGAAACTGTTAGTCTATCTTTCAATGATGTCCAGCTTTCTTTACAAGTGTTTATTTTTTTACATTCGGCTCAATACTACTAAAGTTTAATGTGTTTAGTAACTAAACGGAGAGTAACACATAAACAGTCAATTTTTTGTTTTAATTGAAACAATTGATGAGAAGCCCATTTCACATAAGTATGAGGTTGCAAATGGAATTAAAACTTTAACTGCTTCAGACACCGGTTCCCTACTATCCAAATTGAACACAAATCGTTTGACGGGAATGACAACTACATAAGAAAGTTCGGTGCTCCTTTGGTATGCGGTCTACAAATTCTGCCGCGCTCTACTTTTTTCAAAGTGCAGTCTACAGGTTTTTTTCGTTAAATTTGTGCCTGCTCACGCATTCTGCCGCTCTTTTTTTTTCGCTAAATGACTCACTCACATGACTTAGACTCTATTTGACCTTGAAATTCAAAATGATTGTTTAACATCAGTAGCTTGAGAAATTTGAAGCAGTAAAGTTGTAAACAATTCAATTGCCGGTGCTACTATAGTATGCGGTCTACCTACGATTGGTTAGGTTTAGTCAAGATATTTTCGTTAAAACTAACGAAAATATCATGACTAAACCTAACCAATCGTCAAGGGCGACTGACAGTGGGATGTAAACAAGCTAAGAAGGTATACTTACATTTAAACTTTTTGTGTTTTTAACTTTTCAATAAATTTTTTTCAAGTAAGATTGTCATTTCAACCTTCTTTAACTACATTTAAAAAACAAATTGGTGTAGACCGCATACTAAAGTGTGAATTTGTCTGTAGACCGCATACTAAAGGAGCACCGAAAGTTCAATCAATTTATCGTGGAGGTTTCCTGCAAGTTCGGTAGACTCTACCACCCTTTCACTGAAGGTATTATGTATCCACTTCTTCATCGCCACAGGGGAAATACAGTAGCTCGGAAGGGGGTTTTGCAGTTCAAATATGCTGCACCATCATTTAAGGAAGTGGGGTCGCGAATTTATTTATTTATTTATTTTTATTTTTATTTTTTTTTGTCAAAAGGGGGTCGCCAGAACAAAAAATAATGAGAAACACAGCTGTAGGACCTTGGCCAAAAATTAATAATATAAAATATTTTGTAATTTTTCCACGTATGCTACATATTTTGCTTTTGTGTTATGACATTCAGCAATGATTTTATTGGTCATATATTTATCAATATTTTTTGGTTTCAAGTATAAAAGAAGCTGAAAAAGTCATTACGCCTATGCTGAAGCCTGTAGGTCTAAGTTCAGTTAAAAGAAAGTCTATTTTATATACTTAAAAATATACATACATAATATTCTCTTATTTTTACAACCCACAAAGAGTAATTTATTGAAACTATATATTTATTTTCTATGTAAACAGATTTTCTGTTGGGTACAGTAAGAAATAAAAAAAACGTAAAAAAGCCCCCCATTTTTAAAAAAAGCAAGCAAAAAACCTGTTTGTTTTGCAAACAAAAAGCTTTGCTGAATATACGAGGTTTTTGTAAGGTGTAATACAGCAGTTTACTTCAGATCTCCTAAATTAAAATGGTAACTGCTGTATCATATACAGTATATCTAATAGGAAAAAAGACTCAAAAAGAGTACAGTTTTCAGAGCAGGCCCCAAAGGATTTGTTTCCACTCCAGATACCCTTCCTCCAGCTCTCCTCTAGCTCCATCGACTCCTGCTTCCACTCCGCTGCAGTTTCGGGTAGCCCTGCTCTATTTTCAGCTCTGGCTCCGGAGCGGAGCTCTTGCCAACCCTAACTTCGGGTATGCCCTTCTTAATTACGAGTGTATTGTAAAAAAAAAAAAATTAAATAAATGTACATCTCCCGATTGGAACTCTTGGACTACCCTTTAAATGTAACATAATTTCATAGCTGAAAAATAGCTCAGATTGGTGTAAAACGTTTTATTTCCTATAGTATATCCTCTATATTCGCGAGACACGGCTATATCTTAGTTTCAATGTGCATCGTGGGTCGCGTAAAATCTGCCATTGGCCGCGGGTTTCCCGCATGAATGGCTGCTGCAAAAAATAACAACGTTTTATCTTTGAAATTAAATCGTGTTAATCTTAAAAAGTGACATTTTTTCAGAAGCACATAAAGAAATTATTGAATATAAATGCTTGTATGTAGGAATTAATACAAAAATCCATTAAAACCGAACGCCAATTTCAGTTTCCAGTTGAAAAATATCGTTTTAAGAGCCAAGATTATCATTGGAAATTTAAAATTTAAAATACGTGAGTTCATTAAACCATTTAAAAACTTTAAAAAGCAAAAGGAGGAAGAGCATCAATGCAGTTGTAGGTTTAATACAAAAAGAATTTCATTCTTCAGAACATTCTTTTAGAATTCTTTTAAAAATATTTACATAAACCCCAAAATTTGACAACCAGACCAAATGTTAATTCAACCGTTAAGTTGATCGCACGGATCAATTTGGTTAAATTAATTATTTGATCAGTTGTTTGCGAGTTGTTTTTTGTAACCTTTTTTTTGTCAGTAATATATATATATATATATATATATATATATATATAACTCAGAATGGTCTCCTGAGAAGCTTATATATATATATATATATATAACGTAAAGAACGACGCTTGTATAGGAGATATTCCGCGCAAGACGAGAGAGAGAGAACGAAACAAATGAAAAAATGAGGTAACCACCCGGGAATCGAACCCGGGATCTTCCGATTGCCGGTCAGATGCGATGCCATTACACCATGGGCCTCACTCTTCCAAATGCCGTAATTCTTCTACATACTCGCAGAAACCAATGCCCCAAGGGGGTACCTCCCGCATGCCGTAACATTATATACATTTAACTGCAAAGAAAACACAGTATAAATAACGTAAAGAACGACGCTTGTATAGGAGATATTCCGCGCAAGACGAGAGAGAGAGAACGAAACAAATGAAAAAATGAGGTAACCACCCGGCAATCGGAAGATTCCGGGTTCGATTCCCGGGTGGTTACCTCATTTTTTCATTTGTTTCGTTCTCTCTCTCTCGTCTTGCGCGGCATATCTCCTATACAAGCGTCGTTCTTTACGTTATTTATACTGCGTGTTCTTTGCAGTTAAATGTGTGTATATATATATATATATATATATATATATATATATATATATATATATATATATATATATATATATATATATATATACATATACCTTATATATATATATATATATATAAACTTATGGAATGAGTCAAATGAACACTCAAAATATGCTAATGATGCGATCACTCTCTATAATTCATCGCCTTTTCAGCTGTGCTTGCTCATATTCATATTCCCAGAGTTTATGAGGGTATATATCATGCCCCTTGTCAAAAATAAATATGGGGACATTCTACCCAGCATAATTACGCAGATATTACTGTTGCCTTCTCTAAATTATTCGAAAACTTTTGCTATGCCCACTGAATTATTATTTATGGGCATCTCGTTACTTTGATTTAAAAAGATGTCAATCAGCAGAGTTTGTATTTATGTATTGAAGCAAATTGTAGATAAATACATTGATAAATATTAAATTATTTACACTTGTTAAAAGCAATTACGATATTTTAGTCAGAAAATTGGAGGGAAAGAAGGAAGGAATGTGTCATTGGAAGTATTAAATACAGGGTGTTTCAAAAGTCCAAAATCATAGGAAATATTTTTAATATATATATATATATATATGTGTGTGTGTGTGTGTGTGTATGGGATGCGTTTCACACTTAAATACGTGAAATGAATGAATGATGCAAATCCACAAGAAAAAATGAAAAATTATTTCAAGGTCTTTCGTGTATTCAACAGTACACCTCGTCAGGTACGAGATACCTTTTTCCTTGTGGGTTTGCAATATATATATATATATATATATATTAATCTAATTGAAAAATAAATATTTTTATGATTCTGGTCTCTGGACTTGTGCTTCTAAAGTCTGGAAACATAGGAATATTTATTTTTCAGTTAGATTATAATAGATAGATAGATAGATAGATAGACATTAAAAATATCTCGTATGATTCCGGGCTTTTGAAGCACCCTGTATAATGAAAATTTCTAACAGTCCCCAAAGTTTGACAGTAAGATGGGGTTATACGGTTTCAGGGTGTTTTAGATCCTCATACGAAGTGAGACAAGGCTCCTTGCTCTCTCCCCTCTAATCTTTAATGTATATATTAATGGCATAATTATTTCACTTAATGTGGCTAAAGTAGGATGTTGTATAGATAATATAAGGATAAATAACTTTGACTCCGCTGATAATACCATATTAACTTTTTACTGACTAATATTCTCAAATCGGAAAATTATTCTTTTGTTTTTTATTTAATATATTTTTTAAAATATATTTTTAAGTGGATAATATTTCTTCGTTGGAAAATTCTTTTTCTTTAAATTTTGGTAAAATATTTCTTTAATTCAAATAAAGAAGTTAAAATTAAAAATAAATTATGTTATTTTGGAATTTGTTAATTTAAAATTACCAAATTTTTAACTAAAGTTTTATTTTTTATATTAGAATGTCTTTACGTGAATTTAACCTTAATTACTATACAGTAAATTATGCCAAATTATACGCATACATGTAGAACTAAACACATAATTTTTTTTTTACCCTTATCGGAGTCAAACCGTTTTCCTTCAAACATCTATCACCCAAAACGTACAAATGATTCTTCTCGCGATGCCACTCGGAATTATGGATGTGTTTTTATATATTGGGTATTTATCATTTTGCTTTACATTGAAACTGTATTAAATATTTCTTTAGGTGAAATTTTTTTATATTTTTATTTAAAAACTTTACATTTAGAAGCAAATAGATGCGCTTTTTCAAACTAAAACGACCAAAAAATAAATAATCCTTCATGAACGGGGGCATTCAAGCATATTGGTTGGTTGTCGTTCAGCATTAAAAAAACAACAACTTTACAATAAAAAAAAAAAAACGAAACCAAGGAATTGCAAATTGTAACTTTAATTAAATCAATTATTATTTTTTAATAATTTTTATTAGATTTAAAATAAAAACTTTTTGACTAAAAATGTTTTGTTTTTTTTTGTTTTAAAAAAGGGTCTTTTTACTGTGTAATATTTTCAATATTATTATATTTTTCCGCTCTCTATATTCATGTTTAAATTCTAATTCTATTTAAATTTCACTTTCTTACCAACTGTGCTATCCAAATAAATTATCAGCTAATAGTAAAATTAATTTTTATTCTTATATATATATATATATATATATATATATATACACACAATTTTTATGTAAAAACAGGAAAGCATAAAAATATATATATATTGTTTTACACTAATTCCAGAAGAGAAATTATGTTCTCCTTGGGTCAGCTACGCCCAAAGGAGGGCATAATTTCAGTGGGTAACACCGTTTCCCAATAAGCGAAGTGAAGACACTGAGGTCAGGGGTTCGAATCCCGATGGTGCTGATAATAATAATCCACGAGTTATCTCTATCCTATAGGTTGCATTCATCTGTCCTGAGCCCTCGGCAGTTTCTGGCCCTCTTTATTCACTATTATTATTAGACCTTCCTTTTCCAGTTTGGGCATTTGAGTCACCATTTACATTTATTATTGCATAATTACAGTTCCTTTTTTAAGTACTTTACTGATACTTTTGTTAAATGCCCACTACCCAACACGAAAAAAAAAAAAATTAATTTGTGCTGGAGCCTCCCGTCCTGAAAAGAACGGCGAGATTATTGCCTATTATGGATTCACACTTGAAAATTTATTTACCCTCTCTCTCTCTCTCTCTCTCTCTCTCTCTCTCTCTCTCTCTCTCTCTCTATATATATATATATATATATATATATATATATATATAATGGAAGGATATAGCTGAAATCCGTTTAAGTTACTTTTACATGCCTTATACAGATGTTGAGAATGGTTAAGTAACTGTTAAAGTTGCGATAGTTATAATTAACGAGTCATAAATAAACAGAATGACTGAGGATGACTATAAGTGAAACGCAGAAGCGATCAAAGAGAGGGTTGTGCTCTAAAAGACCTTATTCACCGCTCTTAGAATATAAGAATTATTTGATTTTATTAGCAATTTTGGATAATTAATTAGTGTTGTTTACCAAATTCTTTTTATTTTTAATTAATTTGTTTTTAAAACTGACTTAATTTTGATTTGATTAATTACTGGACATTTATTTCAATTAATAAGTGAATTAAAATTTATAAAATAATTTTATTTGAATGGTCTACCTGATGTTTTTTTTCCGCTTTCAACCATTCAAATACGGGTTCCATTTTGTGGTATAGTGTTCATTAGTTATATTGGTTTGACAAACGAAAGGGTAAAGGGTAAAGGGTCGCAGCCCCGTCCAACCCCCAAAAATAGCAAAATACTCGGACTTACTCTGTGAGGCGAGAGATGACTCCGAAATTCTGGTGGTCTGTTTGTCCATTGCAGACGTGTGGACAATTTGGAAAACTTGGACAGTGTGGCAACTGTGGAATCAAAATCGGACTATGGAGGACAGGATCCTCGTAATAACAAATTAAAGGATTTCTTTAAAGCGCTTGATTTATCATTCACTCCCTTCTAATACGATTCCAATCTGTCGCCAAGCACAGCAAGCAAGCACTGTCGTCGACTTCATTTAAAAATAATACTGTTGAACATTTCTGATAAACGAAAAGTAGTTTGAAGTTTATGTATAAAATCATAGTTAAAAAAATTGTTGTTTATAAATTAGTAAAAAGTATAAAATTAAACTGTTTTTCCTTTACAAATTCTAAAATACATTTAATACGTTTCAATTCTATAACTAAAAAGGTGATGTCATATATCCCGTAAAGCGTTAAAAAAACATAAAAGTTACAAATTGGTTGAGAATTAGAACGAGTCCAAAAATGCGCGAAGAACCTGAATGAAATTAAGTCCCGCGTCCTTAGCACGACCCGAGAATTCAACTTGTTGCTAGCATGAGTCCGCAGACTCGACTGGCCGTTTTTAAGGATAAAACCATTGTTATACTGTCATATCGAAAAATGTTTCTTCTCCTCTTAACCACACTTTAGAAATAATTGTTAACAAAGTTTAGCTAAAACTATTCGCTTTATCGAGGGTCCGTGTTCCATTATTAACATGTTGTATACGTAGATGCCTTTCTATCTATCTATCTATCTATCTATCTATCTAGCCATCTATTTATCTATCTATCTATCTATCTATCTATCTATCTATCTATCTATTTTTCTATCTATCTATCTGTATATATAAAACAACCTTCTTTGCTTTTGAGTTACAAATAAGAGCTTTTGAGACACTAATTATATTTGAAGGATTATTTAGAGAGACTCAAATTGGCCAATGCCGACATTTATTTGAACCTAAGTTAGGCCAAATCCCGCAGTTTAGAAACCTTTATTTTTCTGAATTATATTTAGAATATTTTAAAAGACAATTGCGTATTAAATATAATGTCTCTTTCATTGTCTTTTCACGTACCCTTATCGGCTCAATATAATATTCCTTCTATATTTGAAGGCTTTGGGTTTGAGTCTCGGCTCGGTCATCATCAGATACGATTAAGGCGTACAAAAATGTACATCTAGGACTCCCTCGGCGGTGAGGCAGATGGCTCGGATCTCACGTAAAGTTTAGGTGGTCCCCGACGTCACTTGACCTTTGTTATTAAGAAGTACCTTCAATTATTCCAGACTATTATTATTATTATTATTATTATTATTATTAGAATTAGCTGCGTTTTCCAATGGAATATCATTTTAGCGTGACTGATCCTTATACTTAAAATTGAAGTCAATTTTCAGCGATTCAGCGCTGATCTATAATTGTTTATCGAGTGGAGGCTTTTCTAAAATTAAATACAATCGTCTGTCGTCACCGAGAACAAAATAATAAAGGTGTAAAAAATGTATTAATTCATCAATATTTAATATAATTACGAGCAATTTATTAATTAAACTCTTTTTACCATCTTAATAAAATAGTGAAGCTTTATATATATATATATATATATATCTGAAACATTACATTATCGAGGTTGAGCGACGATGGGTTTTTTCAGTGATTGGATGGGTGGTCGTCCTCTGAATTCAAATGATGTTTAACGATCAGTAAATAGTTCGGGTTCCACGTAAAGCTGTTGGTCCCCTTCGTCACATACTTTTTACGAAAGAGGTTAAAACCTCAAATATTGTTATACATAAGGAATTTGTAGGTTTCGCGCAAAGTTTTCACGTAAATCTAGCACGCGGCTCTTCTTCTCCGGGAGAAGTTATCTGTCCGCGGGTCTCATCCTCGCATAGATAGGCAAACCTCTATACAAAACAGTATCCTGGTATCGAGTTTCCCTCTTAAAAAAAAGGGGTCATTTTGGTGCCTGATAAACAGTTTTGGTTCTCCGCATGAAGTCTTAACAGTAATAACTGTGAAAGGTAGCACCTGTTACTCGTCTTAAATTTGGGATGTTCCAAATTTTTCACGTTTCATTTTTGTGAAATGAGGCACCAGTTTTTTCACGCTTCTCACTTCTCTCACTGTAAACTATCTCTCTTTTTTTTTTTCTTTTTTCGTTTCAGTGACGAGAATCCTTATTCTCGAAGCCTTTCCACGCGGGAAATTGAGTCTTTTAACTATCTAAAACTCGAAACATTTTTGTCGTAAAGTGCCTTTGACTTTTCCCTTAAAAGTATTGTTTTTTACACGCGTGAAACGAGATTTGTCGTAATGAAGTTTTTAAGGTAATCCTGAACTCGGAACTTTTAAAAGATGAAGCTATCTGTCCCGTATTTTATTAATGCAGCCACACCCCATTTCGTACACGCATTCAAATGACTGAAACTGTAAGTCTTACGTTTGTTTCTCTATGGCTAAAAATAATAATAAGAACAACAGTATTAAGATGAATTGAGAGGGAAACACCATTATATAAAAGAAATGTACGTATAGGGGAACTTCTTTCCTCACAATGTTCTTTATATCGGACGCACGTTTCCGCGAATGGTCGCGCGGACCTCTCGTGCGATGCTCTTCGCACCCGATGTGCAGTTAGTGATTAGTCGCCAGTGGAGACGATCGATTTCTTTGCATAAACCAACGAGTTGAAGAAATTCGGTCAACGACACGATGAAGTTTGGAAGATGAGGATAGGAGTGTCGTTGTCAGGGTCTTCGATCATTTGAAGTTGTAGGGGTGCGGGTTGGGGTGGGGGAGGTTATAAGAAGTTCATTACACGTACGAAATAGAAATATAAGGAAAGTAATTTTTGTATTATTTAATTATTTAAAAATAAAAACGAAATTTGTGAAAATTTAATAATTTTAAGAATGCGACAACTCATTCCAGAATCCTCCATACCAATGTTTCTCAGCTGGATTTTCCCTACGATCCCCGTGTCAGGGTCTCAGGTCGGCGCGACTCTTTATCATCCCTACAGGGGTAAACAACTTACGAAGCGGGGAGGGGGGTGCCCACAAATCACTACTACAGGAGTAAATTGCGATCTCCCGGGGGGTCGCGACCCATCGTTTGAGAAACGCTGCTCTATACTTTTGGTACGTACACTATTTCGTTAGACCGACTATCTATCGTAAGTTCGTTCCTAACAGTCGCTGCCGAGATACCAAACTACTAATTATAGAAACGTAATGAACTTTTTTCTTCTCCTGTCTTAGACACTGAATCAATTCTATACTTTTAATTGAATTTTATTAACTTACCTTTATTTTAATTTCGATTTTGGAAACTTGGAATCTTTTGAAGATATGAAAAAAAAAAGTTTTAATTTTTAAGATTTTGGGTCTTTTCCGTTTGGAGCCCACCAACAGATTCTTTTGAAAATAGTACCAGTAGTGCATTTTGACCCTCTGAACACGAAAATAACATTCTTTTTTTGGAGAAATGCGAATATTTGGCATAATAGGGCAATAAAAATGCAAACTAGATTACATGATATTTATTATGCAAAATAGGTTACATGATAATATATATATATATAGCGAGTCTTTTGCTTATATTGAGGTTCTAAATGTAGCAGGGCTAGGCTGCTTTAAACCCTAGATCCATGTCCAAAACTGGATCCTGTCTGCTTTGCAGATAGCTGGTGAGGGAAGCTATATTTATGGGACCTCTTAGCGAGTGACCCGTTGCGCACGTCGGGTTAGTATCATGAAAAAGAAAAACTTTGGTATTTGTCATTTACCATTACTTATTCGGACTATAGTGGATTTAATTATCCCAGAAGAGTTCCTTGTTCCATGCACGGTCTGTGTGTATGATAAAAAACTCGGAGGACCATTCTGAGTTCATTCCCATATATATATATATATATATATATATTAACATTAAAATTGACCAACTGGTTAGGTTAACTGAATGCCCAGTTAGGTCAACTGAATAAAAATGCGTAAAATTTACCGTTGTTCTGTTTACATAAAAAAAAACAGCATAAAAACATGGAAGGGGCTCATTTGTGCAAAAACTCACAGTTCATGAATTGGAAAAAAAGATGGTCGTAAAAAACAAAACATTTAGAGAAACTTTAAAGTTTTAAGTAACCGGAAATGTTATCGGTTAGAGGTCAAAATTAGCCACCGCAAAAAAAGGGGAAAAAAATTGTTTTACTGAATGTAATCTAGTCAACTCACGTCACGGACCCCCTATTGAGAACCGCTGGCCTATAGCTATAGCCTACGTCCAATTTTCAACGCAAATTATCGTCAAATTTCTGAAGAATTAACAAATTAAATGTACGAAGTTCAAACGTTAAAGGGCTGTAACGTTTTTATTAATCATTTATCGGAAAAAAATTAGACATTTTTTGAAATCAGCGTAAAAACTTACACATGATGGTAATAATTAATTTTAATTCTAGTGGTGGGCACCAAACGGAGAAGATCCAAGATTTTATTTCTTAATTCGCAAAAGTAATTTTGTAAAAGTAATTTACTTAATAATTTTGATTTAATAATTCGATGAATGATTTTCTTGGACAAAAATCACTTTATCAAAAATATTTATTTTCGTTTCTTCCTCAAAATTTTGCTATTTCTTTCTTACATAATTATACGTTTCGCTCCTTTTTGAAACAAGCTTCATGTCATTCATTATGTTCAATATTCACACTCACACACACACACGCACACAAACACGCGTGCGATTTTGAATGAAAGTGTTTCATAAAGAGAATTCCAGATCAAAGTTTCTTCTAAGAAGTTGAAAATAATTCCCAGATTTTTTACGCTTTTAGTGATTTGTTTTTAGTTCACTTTTGGAACAAAATAATTAAAAATTGCATGGAAAAAACAACGTTTATTATTCCTTATCCTCAGTAGACCTAACTACAATTCGTCGACGGGAAATTTCATCAACACTAACCTAACATAACCTAAAATAACTTATCGATAGAATATCCGGTAGACGCCATATTGTTAGCCTGTTCCTCCTCAATCCTAAAAAAATAATTTTTATCTCACGTAACTTATCCTGTAAAACGTCATTTCACGAAATGAAGAGAAGCGAGTCGTACTCCAAACAAGGAAGGACAGAACAAAATCATTGCAAAATGTTGATATTATTGCAGTAATCACATCGAACATACCCGAACCTAACCTAACCTAACAACCTAATCTGCCTAACTTAAATTAACTATTTTTAATAAAACTTTTGATTTGTTTTGATGTACATTTTTTATTAATGTTTTTTTAATATTAGCATAGTATATATATATATATATATATATATATATATATATATGATGAATAAAACCACGAAGGAAAGGAAACAGAATGGTGCTCAAGCGCTTTCGTCTAATGACATCCTCGGGAACACTGAAGTACATAAAGAGTTACAGTCTATATATATATTAATATATATATATATATATATATATATATTCCAATCAATACAGTGGGATAACTCTTGTTATCCCACTGTATTGATTGGAATAATGCTTCAGTTTTGTTTCACTCTAGCAACATTGTTAATAGAAATATTCTTGAGTCTGCCATTATCCAACTTACAAATAACTTCAACATAAGCAAAGGTCTTTTTCAACTCGATCCCGTTGTTTTGAATTCGTTCAGAACTGATTTAGACAAGAAGGGTAGAGTGCTAAACCTTAAACTTGTATACTTCTCTAATAATTTTTATTTTTCAATTTATTTTTATATATATATCGGACTTAGAGAAGAAGGGCAGAGTGCTAAAACCTGGGCAGATTTCCAGTATAAATTCGTATGCTCCTCTTACAAGTTTTATTTTTATTTTTCAATTTATTATTTTTTTTTAATTAACTATAACATTGGTTGGAAACAATTCATTTGATCTTGTGTTGGATCCGGGCAAAGTGCTAAAATTGGTAGTTTTTCCTTACAAATTTGTATGCTCCTCCCACAATTCTTTATTTTTTTATTTTTTTCTCCGTTTATTGTATATATTATATATATATATATATATTGTTTGTAACCTATATATAGGCTGTAACTCTTTATGTACTTCAGTGTTCCTGAGGATGTCATTAGACGAAAGCGCTTGAGCACCATTCTGTGTTTCCTTTCCTTCGTGGTTTTATTCATCATAAATATTTTTCACTTATTACTTTCGTGAAATAATTTTCATATATATATATATATATTAAATATATATATATATATATACAGGGTGTCCCATAAGTCCTTTCTCGTAGGAAAATTTATTTTAAATTAAATTTACAAAAGTAATACATTAAAACTAAAACAAATGTTCAAATTGATGTCTTGTTTTGGGACCTTTTTGGGTTGCAGGTAGAAAAACACGCAATGGCTAATATGGAAGTGAGTTGGAGGCCTCCGCCTTTTCCTCAGTAGTGTAACTGACTTCCATATTAGCCATTGCGTGTTATTCTACCCGCAACAAAAAAAAAGACAAGACATAAATTTCAACAATTGTTTTAGTTCTAATGTACAGTGGACCCCCTCTATCCGAGATTAATTGGTTCCCAAAAAATATCTCGGATAGCGGAACCTCGGTTAACGGGACCATACTTTACATGTTACATGACCCTTATCACCACAAAATCTAACTTTTAAGGCCCTACAGTATTTTTTATTTAAATTAAATGGTATTTAAATACAGTGTTATTATGTTATTTTCTGAAAATAAAGAATTAAATTATAATGAATTTAATACTGTAGATATTAATTAAATTAAATTAACATGCACTCAAAAATTAAGACTCACCAGAAAAACAATTTGACTGGAAAGATGGTGGTGGTGTTTTATTGTTTGGAAGGAGAGTCCCCTTCCATAAGGGCATCTGGTAGTTCGGGCAATTGGTCGTGTTTTTGAGAGCTTGAAGAAGTTCCTAAAGTTGACGGTTTTGGTTCATCTTGTTCTACAGAAGAAGTCCTCTTCGGTTTGAAAAACTATCAATCAGTGTCTGCTTGGGCTTGGTCATTTCTTGGAGTTGAGTTCGGTATGGGAGGAGCGCTGAATTGATGGTGCTGTATGTTGTGTAGGCTCTGCCATGGATGGGATCTCTTTCCATGATTTTTCATGATCATGATTTTCCATGATCATGATTTTCCATGATTTTCCATCGCTTGCGGGCATTCTAGAAGTAACATATGTTGTTGGTCGGTATCTCGATCAGCGCGAAAAATCTCGGTTAGTGGATGAATGGTTCTTTATGGAAAATCTCGATCGTGCGAAACCTTGGTTATCGAAATCCTCGGATAGCGGGGATCCACAATTACTTTTGCAAATTTAATTTAACCCTTTAACGCCGATTGTTTTTTGTAAGTTTAAGTTATAAATACGTGTATTTCAAACGTTACCAATTTGTTGCAATCGTCCTTTTTATGGTTAAAATAAATTTTCCTATGAGAACGGACTTATGGGAAACCATATATATATATATATATATATTAATATATATATAGTAAGAATGTTCACTGTTATTATTTCAATTGTTTTCTCTTTTTTATCTATGGATCGTCTTAATAGTTTGTATTTTCTTGTTTTATGTATTCCATTTTACACTTTCAAAACTGTTTACTTTTATTAATATTTCGTTGCTTTATTTGTGGTTTTGCAAATCTAACTTTTTATTTACTAATCCAACATATATATATATATATATAAGACTGTTCTTTTCTCGACAAAAACCTTCCCTGCCTTATGACTAATATCCATATGAGAGCAAAATCTCGCCTGCAAAGAACGAACTGTACTGCTAACGTAGTTCCCCTGGGAACAACCCAGGGCAGGTAAACAAATAAACGACAGAGCAGCTCATCACAGGGGGGATTTTGTCCTTACATCGGAAAAAACATTCAAGGGTATTATTATTTACAAAGGCAATCTTAAAATCAGTGTGAAAATAAAATTTCCTCACAACACTCAACAATTGCTTCTTCACAAAAGAGTTAAAATGGTAGATATCAGGTAAAACAAGATATTTACAATTCTTAGGAACATCATACGTTCGGACAATGTTGTGGGAATATACATTATTAAGAAATTTACCAATAACACCTCCAACAAGATCCCGTGGAAAACCACTTTTAAAGAAAAAATCGGTAAGGAATTCAAACTCATTATGTAGCAGAGCAAAGTTCGAGCAAATATTATAAGCTCTATGCACAAGTTTGCGAATGGAACTTAATTTATAATTAAAGTCACAAAAACTATAAAAACTGAAACCCAAACCCGTAAAGGTAGGCTTCCGGTACGTACAAGTTAAAACGGTCGAGCCAGATTTGGAGACCAAAACATCAAGGAAAGGAATAGAACCTTCAACTTCCTTTTCCTGCGTAAACACAATGTTCATATGCAGTGTGTTCAGAAAATTCAGAAACTGAACTGATTGGTTGTCCGTTTGGAATAGAGCAAACGTATCGTCAACATAACCTCTGTACAACTTGGGCTTAAGGTGAAGGGGGGCACTCACAGAAGACCCTTTCCTCAAGATGCGACATGAAAATATTCGCAGAAACGGGACCCAAGGGGCTCCCCATCCTCACTCCATCTTGAAAACTAAAAAAATTGTCCTTGACTGCCAAATTCAGAAGCTGCTCAAAGTGTGCTCCGCCACAGCCGTGAAAAAGTGAGTCCGGCTGTGGAAATGCTTTATTCAAAATAATTTTAATGGTCTCATCCAAGGGAACATTTGTAAAGAGGGAAGATACATCGAAACTTGTCATAAACAAAGAATTCATATCAAACTTCTTAATTTCCGACGCAAAGGAAAATCTATCTTGAAGATAACAGTGGGACAAGCAATTTAGCAAGTTTGTAATTAGCCAAAGGATAGGAGGTTAAAATTGGGCGCAATGGAACACCCACTTTATGAACCTTATATATAATATATATATATAGCATGATGCAAACTCACAAGGGAAAAAAGTGTGAAAACCGAGATTGGTTTTGTGGTGGCCACATCACAACATCGCTTCAAGTTAAATCAGCGAGGTTAAGCCACGTTAGGTCTGTTCAGTAGCTATTCAGGCCTATGCGTTCAGATGATTTAGCGACCCATGGTTCAGATCCCGCGTAAAGCTATAGGTCTCCTCGGTCACGCGACCTTTGCCGTTACGAATAAGGTTAAAGAACCTCAAATATTATTAGCATTCTCTCACTGATTCGTTATCAAGTGTTGGAAAGGAATAGAAACTGGTGTCACGCAAAAAACAGTTTGTACTGTTGGTAATCCCAAAATAAGATTTTTCAAATCTTGTTTTTATCCCTCTCAGTCACACCCATTTTCGGTGATTCATGGTTCCTCCTTTGTTAAACCATCAGTATAGGAAGGAAGTCTCTCTCTCTCTCTCTCTCTCTCTCTCTCTCTCTCTCTCTCTCTCTCTCTCTCTCAGGAGTCCTACCTATGTTGTCTATAATGTAATGTTCAAGTCTTATTAAAAACCTTAATGAAATAACACTCCGCTAAGGCTGAATCACGTATATACTTCCATATTTTGTATATACTGTGTGTGTATATATATATATATATATATAAAAGAAAAACTTATTTCAAAACATATATATATATATATACACAGTATATCAATAAAACTCCCATTCAGTTTTACTTACAGTGTATTTAGCGTATTGTATGATTGGCGGAAATGTTATATTTAGATTAAAAGATAGAATTATGTATTTGGGAAAACAAGTGAGGAACGTGTTATTATCGCAATGAATCACATAATTTAGACATTAAAATAATGAATAAAAGATATATGTATAACATCCTCTTGTAAGTATACGTTTAAAGTTACGGTGTATATATATATATATATATATATATATATATATATATATATATATATATCCTTAGAATACGAGGCCCTTAGGATACGAGGCCCAAAGCTTTTTAGTGCCCTACCAAAAGAAGTAAGGAATCTCCAGCACACCGACCTGAATAATTTCAAGAACCAGCTGGACAGATTCCTGTGCAAAGTCCCTGACCAGCCATGCGTGGCTGGCTACGACGGCGGGAAGAGAGCAGACAGCAATTCCCTCCTTCACCAAATCACGCAAATGAGGCGGATGCTGCAGAGGGGTTGACCGCAGGTCGATCCTAAACTGTCGTTCGAACTCGCATAAAGTCCCGCATAAGTATTCGTACAGAAAAATATATCAGTTATAATCCTCTTTATTTTTTGTACCATGCCGACAACAGTTATGAAAAGTTTACCGTTCGTTTGGAAAATTTAACAAATAAAAGAAAGTTCGTTTAACTCCAACATCTAATGTAAAACATCAAAGAATTTGAGGAAAATAAAAAAGTTAAAATGCAAAAGTTTTCGTACATTTATTTACAAAATTATTTAATACTTTGTGTGTCCACCTTTTGCTTGAATGACTTCATTGATTCATTTTGGGTATTTTTCTACGAGGTTTCGATATCTCTCAATGGAAACTTTAGTCCATTCTTCTAATGAAAAGTGCTGCAATTCATTCAGATTCGAAGGGCTTCTCTCGCGGACACCTTTTTTCAAATCAAACCATGAATTCTCGATTAAATTGAGATCTGGGGCTCTGACTGGGCCACTCGAGAAGCTTGAAATTCACTTGTTGAAGCCATTTCATGGTGATCTTACTTTTATGCTTTGGCTCATTATCTTGTTGCAGTACCCAACTGCGACCCATTCGCAACTGCAGGACTGAAGGCAATACATTTTCTTCTAAAATTTCCTAATATTTCTTCGAATTCAAGATTCCACTGATGACAACAAGCTTTCCTGCAGTAGAAGCACTAAAGCTTCCCCAAAGAAGCCAACTATCACCACCACGTTTAACCGTAGGAAGGGTGTTTTTTTTTTTCCTCGAATGCAGCATTTGATTTTCGCCAAACACACCATTGTTCGTTGTTCCTGAATAATTTAATTTTGGTTTCGTCTGTCCAGAGAACTTTCGTCCAGAATGCAACTCCATTATTTTGATGATCCTTGGCGTACTTTAAACAAGCTTCTTTATGCGCTTTTCATAGCAAAGGATTTTTTCTTGCAACTCTTCCACGCAGATCATTATTTCCCCATGTACAACGGACATCAATCTTAGACAGTCTTAATGTTTGGCAAATATTGCCTGAAGTCACTCGTGCATTCGCAGCAGCCATTCTTTCAATCCGTTTCACTGGCGGCCATACTTGGTTGTGGGCCCTTGTGCAAGACAGATTTTGGGGCCCTTCTTCCCGACACAAATCTAGTTTGACCTATATACCGGTACGGGGCTAAAAATTTATTCAAACCGAGGTCTATAGATAATAAAGGCACGTTACAGCATTTATTAAACGAACACACATCATACAAACAAAACACACATTAAAATTCTGTATAACATCTTTGTATGGTTATAAGCCCTTTTTATACGAAGATTAAAAACACTTCTCCAAATTAGGCGAAAGTAAGAATCTTAATTACATTGAAATAAAGCTTCTGAATTAATGACATACGCAAATAAATATTTTTCCACTAATATAGTTTATTTTATAAATACAAAGTATATTGTTTTTTATGACGACGGCTTGGTTGGTCCCGTAGAGACCGTGGGCCCCTGTGCACCGCACACCCTAAGTAGTATAGCCGAAAAAGGGGAGAGTGCAAGAATGTTGCAAGTGATGACGTAATGTTGCAAAGGGGGAGGGGGTTGTTGCAAAGGGGGTGGGGGAAAACTTGGAGGCGGCGTTATCCCCCAAGAGAAAGAAGGAGGAGAGAAAGGAGGAGAGGTGTTCACCTGGCAGGAGCCAAGTGCACATTAAGACTTCAGCCGAGTTGGCGTTGTTTTATAGGCTCCTAATCAGCCAGTTGGCGTAAATGGCTTGAGTTGCCAGATACCGCGATACCATTGTATACATTATTATAGACTCCTAATCAGCCAGTTGGCTATAAATGGCTTGAGTTGCCAGATACCTCTTTTTAGCAGTATTATTGTATACATTATTATTATATACGCCTAATCAGCCAGTTGGCTGTAAATGGCTTGAGTTGCCAGATAGCGCCATGTCATTTAATCGAAGACTGAGTTGCCAGATACCATTGTATACACTATTATAGACTTCTAATCAGCCAGTTGGCTTAGAAGGCTTAAATATTGCCAGATACCGCAATACCGTTGTATACATTATTATATTTCGAATACCGGTAGTAGAAGGCATAACAATTAAGTAAAACAACATTGCATCATTCTGTTTATTATAAATATATAGAAAATAAATATACATTTGAGGAATATGCATATAACAGTACAGGAAATATATACACACAATTATGGATATATATAAAATAAAATATACATTTCAAATAAATATACACTTCAATAGAAATATGTACATAACAGTACAGGAGAAATACACACACACACACACACAATTATGGAGATATATTTATAAAATAAATATACTTTTCAAATAGAAATAAATATACATTTCAATAGAAATATGCGTATAATCAGTACAGGAGAAATGTCAAGCAAAATATAAATACAATTCACTTTTTTTCAAAATACTAAACTCGGTCTTAATCGAGTTTACAATTACATCATTATTGCTCTGCATTACGCAGTATATGCGGCTTAATAATATTTCACCGCTTAAAGTATAGGGAAACCTGTATTCGATATGAAGGGCTTTCATATCGTTCAGTACTATTTTTGTTCCCACTTTACAACCGGTTGGTAAGTCATCTTTAAATACGTCTAGAATACAATCAAAAGCACGCACAAAGAGTTCATCGTTAGCTACATTATTAAACACAAGTTTATAAGAACGCTTTTCCAATCGAGGGTTTATTTCTACCGACTCGAGCTTTTCAATCGTGAACTCACTCAACATAGCGGCAATTGAAATAATCTTCTAAATCGTTACGACAACTGCGCGTTATATAAAGAAATAGTTCTTCAGGGTGAACGGTGTAGGTGAGCTCAGCCTTGTACCGATCAATTGCTTTGTACCAAAGTTCATGGTATTTCAAAGAGTCTAAACTTTTTAAATAAACATCCAGCACTAGACCATTCTCACCAGCCCTACACTCGGTAAACCCATCGAGCAGAGCGGTGTATGCGTATTCAAGTACTGTATCAAAATAAAACATATCCGTAACACGCGCGTCTAATATAGGTTTCAGTTTACGGAATCCGACGATTTCAAACATTCTGTCGAGGATGAAACGGTTTCGCGTAGGAATAAGAGCGTTATTATCAGAAGCATTCTTCCACATCACCGTATATCAATGCACGGCCGATCGTTATTTATACACAACGTACATACAACGGCGTATGAGGGTGCGTCACTAATCTGCTCTCTTCTTGTACCTACGTTAGCAGGTATTTTATAACGATCTTCACTCCACTTCTCAACTATCACAAAGATTCTATTCATCTCCTCGATACTTAAATAAACCCGTTTGTTTGTCGGTCTACATTCCGTTTCCAGTACATAGCTAATGGTACCGGAATTACGCCTGAACACGCGCAACGATTTCGTCACGGACACATCGTACGAGGCGTTGAGAATGCTGCTCAAAGGAAGTTCCATCGTATTCGAGGAGCGCACGTCCACTCGGCTCAAGCTCTGAGATAACTATGAGCCGTGTGAGGCACGCAGGTAGGCAGGAATGGTTCGACGGGCGGCTGACTCGATGATACGTGAATGGGCTTGTTCCGCGAGTCGAATTGTTGTACCGGTACAAGAATATCACTACCAGCCTACGCACCAGACATTTTGGATAAGAACTAGGAACATTTTTATGTTTTACTAAACTCTCCACACTCCGGCGCACTATTTGAGAGGACATATGTTCATATTTTTCCTTTCTGCCCATCAAACGATACTCGTCTCTAAACTCTGTTAAAATTCACGCAGGGCACTAGCCACAACCTCACTACGAACCTCATCATGATATACGTTAATATAGTGATAAAATACTTAAGATTGTCCATGATCACGAGATTCACATTTCCAGTCGTAGGGTATGAGTAATCGACATGGTGTAGCATGACGTAATACCGCTTGTCACACCACCCATCAGCAAGACCATTATCCATACCTGCTGCTTCTCTTCTGCACGCGTTGTTTCTTTTACTTCACGGTGTATGTGAGACTTTATAAAGTTTAGCTCTGCAGTATACTTCAGCACATCGTCTGTGCAACGAAAGCCTTCAACGGTCTCACCAGAACATCCGTAGAGTATTTGTACATCTTGGAACTTCGCACAATCCAATGTGTTTTTAAAAGAGGCATAGAGGATGAATAGGAAGTTTTTTCGGTATCCACCACATCCTGGCACTTTACTGAATACCATTTCGTAAACGTTGTACAAGCAATATTAAAGGTAGCCATTTGAATACACGTCTGATCTGAATACACGTCTGATCTCTCGGCTTACTGCGGTCGACTGACCACGCAGGGACTCCCAGATAGTAGCATGACTCACGGTCTTACAGTGGGGAGCTTAGAACTTTCACCTGCACACACCGCACACAACACACACACACACATACACCACACACAAAGGAGAAAGTGAAACGCTATTTGAAACATGATTTATTTACAAACGAGATATTCAAGTTATATATATTTACAAATACGATTTAATAAACGAGATAGTCAAGTTATATATATTTACAAATACGATTTAATAAACGAGATATTCAAGTTATATATATATATATATATATATATATATATATCTATATATATATATATATATTATTATTATTTACAAATAGATACGATTATATACAAGACGTGTGAGTTAGAAGCATCATTGGTATCCAAAGGTACGGTATCATAGGTACCAGGTATCTGGTAACGTTTCCTATAGGTGTTACGGCACACCATCGTACCCTAAGTTCCTTCACGCCCCCCAGCTTCTGCGCCCGAAAATTGGGGTGCCTACAATTAGTTGGGGAGGTTGTTCATCCAAACATACTAGATCCTTCAACGACTCAAAGTTAACAACCTCCCGATTCGCATGGTTGAGCGTAATACCCTTTGCCTTCACGATATATTTCATTTCCTCCCCCACCCTGACCCGTACCCCATAAGTCTTAGGTCCTGTTGAGGCAAAAGAGTCGGCGTATGCGTTGTCCCCATACTCATCCTTGATCTCATCAGTGAGCTCGCCGAGGAACTCCCCAATAGTGGGCAGTATTCACCCTCCCTCTCTGTGAATATCACGCTATCTGTATCGGCATACAATACTCTCCGCCCAAGAGAATGCAATAGACCCCAAAGTTTTATACGGGCGTAGGCTGTTGTGAAGCTGGCCACAGGTATGTTTGTAACCCTTGAGGTATCTGTGGCAAATTCAGTGTTGTTGTACTTTATTACGTAAGTATTACCTACATTTACGATCTCCATGACCTCTTTATCGGGGGCATTGGCATAATCCCAGACATCGCTATAACTTTGTGCCAAATGAATGCTCCCTCTGCCGGTATTCTGCGCAAATTTTCCCCATAGACTGTTTAGACACAACTTTGCACTAAAGCGCTTGCCAGGATTCTTTACAATTTGGACACGATCAAGTTGTATACCTTCGCGGTCGCGGTAACGTTGAATATAGGCAGACTTTTCATCTTCGGTATCAACTCCTCGCGGATACCTGATGCCTCAACCTTATCCTTCAAAAAGGTGTTTATATATGGTGTGAAAAGGTTGGGTAGCTTCTGAAACCTCCACACCTCATGTATCTTCAGTATTCTATAACCATGGCGCACGGCTAGGGCCAACTCAGGACTTGTATATACGCCTCTGATCTTACGCTGGTGGGGTATATGGTTACATTCGCCGTTATCCTCTTCCGCGCACTTCACGCACAGGGGAAACATGAGCTTGTCGTCGATAACGACAGGTAAGATCGGCATCCATAAATTGCGTGGGGGGAGTACGTCTACGAAAGAGATCCCAAAGTAACGATCATTCAAATTTTTTGAAAATTCATTGATGGATGGTAGGCTAGGCCCACCAGTTTCTCAGGAGCGCCCACGGGGTACGGATTGCTCTTCATCACGTATGGGTATAAAGAACAAAATCGTAGTAATGGAGCTTCACGCCCTCCGTAGGTGGGAAGTATAGTCTGAAAGGATTTGTACGTCCTCCAAACAAGCTATCACCACATTTGAGAGGATCCAGCACCATTGAACGCTTGATCGCTTTTATTTCCTCACGGTACACCTCGTCTGTCTCCATCCGTGCATCATATTCATGCTCCCACAAGACTTTGTGAGTGAACTGTGATCCTATAAGTTGATCGCGGGTGCGGGTCGATGCAAGACAGTCGGCAGGAGACCTACCGTGGATATCTCCGGTGACTCCGCACTCAGGACGGGGGCATCCATGCCACCAGCAACCGTTAAAGGAGTACACAGTCTTCACACCAGTGACACGGTTTTCACTTAACCCATCAACCCAAAAAACACGTCCATTAATCTTAATGGGTACTTCACCCGTGTTGCGGGCGTGCTTTATGTATACACCTGTCTGTTGCTGTAGGTGTATGAGCCAGTAAATAGCCTTGTGCCCGTAACTGCGGGGATTGTTTCGGTGAATAATGGCTAAGGTGTCTTTCGGCATGAAGTTATTCTTGAACACCGTAAAACATAATGATGCGATGGTGGTTGCGACTTGCAGTGGATCGCATTTGAAACGGGCTATGTACATCCTTCTAAAGGCCTGGAAACATACTCTAAGCACGCGCACATCATTCACGCAATAACGCTCACATTCATCAGCTATATTATAAGGGTTACTTTCATTAAAACTGTCGTAGTATCGATCAAAGTCTTCACGTTCATCCATACAGTCAAAATAATGTTTGGGGGGTGTGTGGCCTACGTAGTTTAAAGTCTCGCTGGTGAGGAAAGTGTATGGGAAGTATCCTTTGGAAACTTCAGCTGCTACTCCCATCACCTTGGGTGAATAATAAAGTATCTTTAAATTGTACATTGCCTCTTATCTGCATCTGTATTAATTTGTTGCCTCTTTTCAATGGATCACCTGTAAATATCTCAGAGGATTCGTGTTCAAGCAACTCCTTATAAAGGAACTGCGTGTCAAACTTTGCCCCGTTATGGGCGAGAATATACACAGTCATTTTTTTGAACTTGTCGGCTAACTTGACAATATAGGACACAAATAGTTTCACAGGACTATCGCTGACATTCGTTTTAAAAACGTTTGTCCGTTTACCACATTTGGGGCACTCGTCACATTCGATATCCATACACTCATCACAGATAGTCTGGCTCACAAGTAAATGTGGAATTACCTCTTTGGTTTCAGCGTTCGTATATGTTTCTATATCGTAGTATACAGTTATACAAGGGTTATTTTTAGGCTTAGCATCTTTCATATAACATACATGCTTTACTCCATCCGCCTTATATTCCTCCTGGCATGTAGGACAGTGAATTACGTCACACTTGTGCTTAAATTTTCCCCAATTATCCATTGTGTGAAACATACCACATTCACAGATTCTCATTTTCCTGCACGTGCCAATTGATTTATGGAAATCAAAACAGCTATTATTGAAAAATGTGCGTCTACACACATCACAGTCTCTCTTCTCAGCTTCAACTACACGGCTTTCACATTTGGTGCTTTTACACTGCTCACATACCATGTGACATTCTTTACAATGTCTCACTATATCATCCGCAAACTCGAGGCACCCCTTACACAAATCATGATGTCTCCCATATTTTCGACTTTTGTCATAACTCGCGTAAAGCCACCTTATATTACGGATGGGGAGATACGTTGTCCCTGACAATCCTAAAATAAGTAGGGGCCTTGTACGATCTCTCACACAGCTTTTAAAAACATACACAGTCCTACGACGATCATCCAACCCAAACACAACTATGCGGACATTCATTTCCTGTTCTACCCTTCTCAGCTCTTCAGGACCCATATTACAGTCAAATTCAAGTTCACAGTCTACAGCTAGTTTACGGGCATGCTCCACGACTGTAGGCAACCAAATTTTTTGAGTTCGTGTATTTTGTACAGTAAACATACGTGCTAAGAGTACTGCTATAAAGCCGCAACCACGATCGACGTTTATATGCCGTCTATAAATAGCTTGAGAATTGAAGTTAAGAGTATACGGTATGGCACTATGACCCGCAACACGGTATACATGGTCAATATTTACCGTGAAGTTGTCCATATTGAAGGCTATACTACTTTGGGCGGCTTGCATTATACGCCCTAATATATATTCTACATCTTCAGCCGCCAAACGTCTAAATGGCACTATCACCCAATAATCGTCTACATCACCGTCATCTGACCCGAATCCAAAGGACAGACTCGTCCTGACTTCACGCTCGTCACGATTCTGAAGAGCAAACTCTATAATATGCTCTACAACCCGGCGTAGTCCGCGCTCAATTCCACTGCTATACATGACTCTAGGGTCGACCCTGACTCTATACCGATTTCTAGTCAAGGCTGGGGTGGGGGCTGCGGATCGCACCAATTCCAGCGTTATACCATCCTCAACAGAACGGGGGGCGGCGGATGAATTAGTGGATATATTAGCGGAAGGTGCTGCTGATGGGGGCCCTGTTGCGTAGGAGGTTGATGGTTGGGGCTCTATTATTGTAGACTTAACAGAACGGGGGGCGGATGAATAAGGGGATATATTAGGTGCTGCTGGGGTGTTGTTGCGTAAGAGGTTGAGGGTTGGGGATCTATTACCGCTGCAACAGACGCGTATTTCGGTCGCTTTATACCTGACGTGGGTATCTCATACCTCCGCTTTGGACGTGTTACCGGTATCGCTGGTGAGGGTTCAGGGGAGGAGATCACAACTACACTGTCGTCGAGGTCATCCGTAATGATGGGCTGCTCTACCTCATCGTCATTCACGGTTCTGTGGGAGAAGAAATATAAGGATCAGCACTCAAAATTTGTAATATTTTGTAAATGACTCACTTAGGAGTGTGACGTGTTAGAAATGGACTCTGTAGAAAAATTCAGATTCACGAGCCCATCCACATGTATTATATCTGGACCTACAGGATGTGGTAAAACTGTGTTTATGCTTAAAATCATTAAAGAAAAGGGGGAGATGTTCTCGAAATTTGTGCATAAAGTTATATGGTGCTATTCGACGTATCAATCAGTGTTCAACGAGTACCAAGATGATATTTTGTTCCACAAAGGCGTATATGACGTTAATTCGTTAAAGGGAAATGAACATACAATCATTGTAATTGACGATCTCATGTTGGAGATGGATAAAACGTTTGCCGAGACATTTACAGTATTCTCCCACCATCTTAACATAAGCGTGTTCTTCATCAATCAGAATCTATTTTTCAAAAATAGATACATGCGCGATGTGTCGTTAAATACGCAATATCTAGTCTTATTCGCGCAACGTAGAGATGTATCACAAATTGGGGTATTAGCCAATCAAATGTTCCCGAATCAGCGTAAGGAGTTTTTGGAAGTTTATAAAGAAGCTACAAGCACGCGTTACGGATATTTGCTTTGCGACCTTCATCCGCGAAACACGTTTAGAGTGCTTCTGCGAACGAATATATTTCCAAACGAGCCTGAAACGGTGTATATTCCAGAATGACAAAGAGACTAAAGAAATACCGTGAATTAATAAAAATCTATCATCGACTGCCCGGGCAATGCAGCAGATGTTTATTAAAAATATCGATGCCGACTTTTTAAAATGCATCTGTGAAATCTGTCTTAACGTTATAAATTGCAATGTATCAATGAAAACCCATCAGAAGGCTCGCCTACGCCGCTACAAGAACATAATACGTGCACTCGCTCGTAAAAGCCAAACTGTAGCGAAGAAAAAACGAATTATTGTACAA
Source organism: Bathynomus jamesi (assembly GCA_023014485.1). Classification (NCBI taxonomy): domain Eukaryota; kingdom Metazoa; phylum Arthropoda; class Malacostraca; order Isopoda; family Cirolanidae; genus Bathynomus; species Bathynomus jamesi. The sequence goes on along the minus strand of JAJOZX010000018.1, from coordinate 1,881,482 downwards.
ACAGGAGGGTCATTTCTCCCCATCTTATTTTCAGTTTTGGGTCCTTTACTGACTAGATTAATATAATGAAGAAAGTGGTAGTGATTCCCCACGAGGTGTACGCCTCACTGCAAAGGAATCCAGACACGTATCTAGATCCCCGTAAAAGCAGACTTAAAAGAATGGAAAGCGAATTGTTAGCCCTATTAAACAGTGAAAAAACACCTGATGAGAAAAGAATCTTATACCAAGAAGCTCTGCAGAAATTTCTTCACGAGTACGAAAATTATAAGAGCCCTACAGAGATTCCTGTGGTTATTAGGCACAGCACGGGGGACGATGGCGACATAGGATCTGTGCCCGACGACACAGCTGACCAACCAAAAAGATTAGCCACACAACATATCGAACATGTATTAAAAAATACCCTCCCACTTACATTGAGGAGTAAAGGCTTAAGTCTTTATAATCTATTGAATGAGGATCCCGCCATACAATGGACCGATACAGGGGAGATCATTGTGGAAGGATCAAAGGTACAGGGATCGAATATCGTAGACATTGTCCATGATCTGGTGAGAAAGTGGGATAGGCCATCACCATCAGGATGGAAGCATATTAAAGCAAGACTACAACAAATAAATGTCCCTAAAACGTTGATAGGAAATCTGAACAGGTTAAAAGACTTGGAACATGCAACGCCTGTGACACAATTGAAGGCGCCGTCACCCCCGGCGGTAACACCTTTGAAGAGGAGCAAGAAGAGGTTAAACCAACCCTACCCACGTGCCTCTAAAATACGCAAATGGCTAACGTATTAACTAAACGCTATTATGACATTTCTACCCCATCCTCTTACGGCGGCGTAGATAGACTGTACAGAAGTGTTTACGGAGTAGGAAAAAAAGATGTTGAAAGATTTTTGAGGGAGCAGGACGCTTATACGCTTCATAAGCCTGTGAGAAAAAGGTTTAAAACAGCCAAGACAACGGCTTCCTCGATTGATTCTATTTGGCAAGCAGATTTAACAGACATGCAAAGATATTCTGTGTATAACGATGGTTACCGCTACATTCTATTCATAATAGACGTATTCTCTAGATATCTGTGGCTAGTTCCTCTGAAAAATAAATCACCTGAAACAGTTGCTAAAGCCACCAAAACGCTAATGTTAAAAGAAAACAGGGTTCCTGGCTATTTTTGTACGGATATGGGGAAGGAGTTTATAGGCCGTGCTTTTCAGAATATGTTGACAGAGTTTAATATCAGCTATTACACAACCAATTCTATACATAAGGCTTCTTTAGCTGAAAGAGTTCAGCGCACCATAAAGGAACGCATGCACCGTTATTTTACACATAAAAACACATACAGATTTCTAGACATTCTGGAATCATTGGCATCATCCTACAACCGCTCACACCATCGCACGATTGGGGCAACACCTAACGAAGTTTTAGAAAGAGGTACGCTCCCGAGAAGAGATGGATCACCACCACCACCACCACCACACTCTGCGCGCTTCAAAATCAATGATTATGTAAGGCTGTCGCGTTCGGGGAATAAATTCGCAAAGGGTTTTGAGCAAGGATGGACACGCGAGATTTTTAAAGTTAGGGCTGTGAGACCTAAAGGTGAGATAATGATGTATTACATTGAAGATTTGAATGGGGAAGAAATCTCAGGAGGCTTTTACCGCGAGGAATTGCAGAAAGTTGCGTTTAATTTAGAAAAAAATGTGTTTAAAATTGAGAAAATTTTAGGAAGCAAAGGTTCAGGAAGGAGAAAAATGTACCTGGTGAAATGGCTAGGGTACCCAGAAAGCTTCAACACCTATATAAAAGCTGATGCAATAATGAAGCTTAAATAGTATGCAACATGGCTCCTAACCATTTCTACGTCACACTCCCGTCCTCCTCGTCCCTGTCTGTACACCCTAACAACACGCTAGCCAACTTTGTAACAGAACTCCATGGGCACATTGAATTGGGTCGTGATTCGTATGAGGTGGGGATATGCGAAATTCAGCTGGACACCGTCTTTTTAAATATTGAACATAAAGAAACCGTTTTTACGATTCTTAGAGACATTGACGAGTGTGAAAAAGCTGGGGTAGCTATGGATGAAACTATGCGCATCGCTCGGACTAAGATTGCACGGTATTACAGTACAGAAGTAAGACTAGGGCCGGGTCAATATGGTTCGGCCGAGGATGTTGTGAGAGGCTTAAACGTAAGTTTAAGAAACTCAAACCTTACGAATGATTTAGTATATGAAATCGTAAACAACCCTGCACATACACTAATCCTAAAATCAAAGACTAACAGACGTCTTAAAGAACATAGAAAGTTCAAATTCTAACCAACGGCCGATATAGCGCAGCCTTCCAAAGAGACACATTTCACGAGACACAGTATAACTTGTCCAGATTAATGTATCAATTGAAGATGGAGAAATTGGCTGAAAGGTCCCCAGACATGTGCTATATTTACAGTAATATAGTGGAGCACCAGTTTGTTGGGGATACCCAGGCACGCCTGCTGCGCATTGCTCACATCCCCAACCATAGAGGAAGGAGTTTGAGTATTACATATGACAGACCCCATTATGTGAATGTCGCAACTAATTTAATAAAAAAAAAAAAAAAAAAAAAAAAAACCAATATCACAATATATATAAGAACGATTGAGGGCGAAAACTTCCCATTCGGTAACGGGAGCTTAACAGTGAAGCTACACTTTCGACGCACTGAGTTATAATGGATAGAAAGCCTTTCACCGTCTATCGAGGGATGCGATACCAGCGCGGTAGTGGACTTGGATCCATTTTTTCATCCATACTACGTACGGCTGTTCCTTTGCTGAAGAGGGGTGCCAGATACCTTGGAAGGAAAGCGCTACAATCAGGCCTTAACACTGCAGAAGACATATTGGCCGGGGCTAAACCTAAAGAAGCTCTAAAAAAACATTTAAAGCGTACACGGAACGAAATCATCAAAGATGCAAAGAGAAAAATGCGTGGTGGCGGGAAGAAGAAGAGGGCTCCCCGGAAGAAGAAGGGGTCACGTGGTATTAAACGTAAAAGGCTATCAAAAAAGAAATGCTGTAAGCGAATGAAACCTATGGTTGACCACTTTTTTGACTGATATAAGCTAAGGATATTGATCTCATGAATCATAGTTTGTTTACCACTTGTCGAGAGAGGAGTCACTATTTCGCCATGGCACGCTTCATCCACCCATGTAGTTCACAATGCTGTAAATCGGAGCTGTCCTTTTTTGAGCTCCCGCCAACCCAAGTTTCTATTGAGCACAGTGACTTTATTACAATTAACCCTTTAAACACAATTAGTTCCCCGAGTGCACCTATAGAATTCGTGATACCCAGCTCAGGTCCTTACTTTTTTGATCCAAGCTGTGTGCACATGTACGCTAAGCTACGTATAGCCCATTCTGATGGAACGGTCTGCGATGACAAATATGCTGTATACCCTGAAACAAACTTTCTGCACGCCATATTCAACCAGTGTGACGTATATTTAAATCAGACCAACATATCGGCAGGCACGGGGTACTATCATCTACGAGCCTATTTGGAAAATGTCCTCAACTTTTCCAAAGAAGCGAAGGCTACCTTTTTAAGTGCGGAGGGATATTATCAAACTAAAGATGAAAATAGTATAAAGGACAAATTTAAAAATTCTAAAAAGAAAATATACGAGTGTTTTGGACGGTTGCACACAGATTTCACTTTCCAGGAGAAGTTGCTTGTGAACGGGGTGGATATGAAAATAAAGCTCACCCGCACGAGTCCTGAGATCTGCTTAAATCTGGATGTGAATCAAGAAGAGGGTGCAAAGTCCGTTGTGGTTCACATTATGGACACATACCTCCGCGTACGGCGAGTGAAATTAAGTTCACCAAAACAACTAGAAATTGAGAAAAATTTACTAAACGCTACAGTGAAATATCCTATTAACAGAGTGCAGATCAAACTATATACGGTTCCTGCAGGGTTGGCATCGAAGCAGATAGAAAACATTGCCCTGGGAAATCTTCCTAAAAGGATATTAATCGGCATGCAGGACCACGCTTCGGTGAATGGAAAATATAAAAAGAGTGCCTTTAAATTCGAGAATTTCGGACTTAAAAATATAACTCTATACGTTAATGGCACTGCTTTGGGTGGAACAATGGGTACGGACTATTCATCAGACGCTGTGTTACCGCTTTGTGCCAGAGCCTATAGTAATCTGACCCATATTGCAGGTGATTGTGATGAGCTTGGTAATGGGGTAACGCAGGAAGAATTCATTGATCAATTTAACCTTTACCCGTTTGACATTACACCTGACTTATCTGCTAGCGTAAATACCCATTTAACACCACAGCAGAGCGGAAACATCTCAGTGCGGCTGGAATTCGCCAAGCCTATAGACGCTCCTATTAGTGTACTAGTATATCTCGAATCGCAAGCCCTAATAGAAGTAGATAGATTTAGAAGCGTTATCACTGACTTTTAAAATGGATGCTAATACACTTCAGAAAGTAATGGAGCGAGTCACACGTTCCAAATTTATCGGCGTGTTTGCGAAGAATGAAACATTGAGTTTGCCAAGTACGCGAGAATGCGGTAGTCTTATTGTGAACACAGACATCATCGGTAATGAAGGGATTCACTGGATCGCTGTCTATTTTAAAAATAGACAGCGCCTGTACTATTTTGATTCACTCGGTACTCAACCCTGGAGTGACCCTATTATTGTAAAATTTCTCGCTCAGTTACATATTCCCGAAGTTGTGTGGACCCCATTTCGCATGCAAGGATATTTTACTAATGTTTGCGGAATGTACTGCGTCTCATTTCTCATGCATATGTCAAATGATAAAGAATTTATAAATTTTTTAAATTTATTTGACCCGTGTCACACTCGCCGAAACGATGAAATGGTATGCAGACAGATAAAAAACCTTTTTCCAATTGTACGTACTCGTTGTATATTATAATGTTTTTGTTCGTATATTTGTAACGATATATTCGTTTATTGTACTGATTTCTTTCATTTAATAAATTTATGAAAATATATTGTGTCTTCTTATCCCAAAAAGATCGAAAAACACTTACATTATTTCGGTGTGACATTGTTGACTGATCAGTATACCCTCCCTATTCCGAGATTCTTCAAAAGATTGTATAACTCGTGTCAAATCCTCATCGGACCTTAAAGGAATAATGCTTTTAAAACATATACAGAGTATACAGACAGATCCCTATTATGTGAAGATATCTTTGGTTCGAGGAATGAATGCCATAAAAATTTCGATTTTAGCATAATGGGGATAACCAAATAACATTGATTGACATTTTTTGGCGAGTATCTATTTGACGAGATACTACAACTCTCCATATATATAAAAATTCTAATTATAGACACTTACATTTCTATGGTAGTCCCTTGCGTCGGATTGTAAGGAGCGTCACTGCAAATATCTTCTACGGTTTGCGTTGAAAATAATTCGCCACGGTCAATCGCATTGAAAAGACTAATTGCGGTTAATGCTGCAGTATCACGTTCTTCATACAATTCCGGGGAGACGTACAGGTCCATGGTGGAGGATGTGTGACATTGTTGACTGTTCAGTATATCCCCCGTATTCCGAGATTCTTCAAAAGATTGTATAACACGTGTCAAATCCTCATCGGACCTTAAAGGAATAATGCTTTTAAAACATATACAGAGTATACAGACAGATCCCCATTATGTGAAGATATCTTTGGTTCGAGGATTGAATGCCATAAAATTTCGATTTTAGCATAATGGGGTAACAAAATAACATTGATTGACATTTTTGGCGAGTATCTATTTGACGAGATACTACACCCCATCCATATATAAATTCTAATTATAGACACTTACATTTCTATGGTAGTCCCTTGCGTCGGATTGTAAGGAGCGTCACTGCACATATCTTCTACGGTTTGCGTTGTAAATAATTCATCACGGTCAACCGCATTAAAAAGGCTAATTGCGGTTAATGCTGCAGTATCACTCTCTTCATACAAGTCTGGGGAGACGTACAGGTCCATGGTGGAGGGAATGATTATTCACTGACGCGAAAATAGCTACTGTTACTCCAAACTGAAAAATATCCCCTTTTATATGCACAATCGCCAAGCTCCGCCCCAAAAGACCAGATGTTCGTAGTGATTGGCTGCCGATGTAGCTGGGTGGAGCTATGACGTGTACCAATCCGCTATAACGAGACCGGACGAGTAACATATATATAAAATCGAATTATAGGCACTTACATTTCTATGGTAGTCCCTTATATTATATTTTTTACTTACAAATTATTAGTATTGTTTGTTAACATAATTGTTAACTTATTTTATAATAAAGAAATTATATCCTAATTATATTTTAAAAAGAACATTCGGTTTCAACGTTAAGCTGTGGTCTAAGGCGGCGTGGCATAAATAAATACTAAAATAAAATTAAATGTTAAAAATCTTTATTCATACGTTATTAAAAGTTAAAAATCTTTATTAATAAAACAGGATAGAAGCATATGAAAGTCAAGGTAAACTATAGTTGTAAATTATAGTTAGGTTATACGATGTTTTTCGGGCATACTACTGCCTCGGGTTAAATGATCCTGTTATTTTAAATCACGTATTTGAAAGAGTTAATCATTATTGCTACATAGAAAAAATCGTGCATTACGATGTTTTTCGGGTATACTACTGCCTCGGGTCAAATGGTCCTGTTATTTTAAATCACGTATTTGAAAGAGTTAATTATTATTGCTACATAGAAAAAATCGTGCATTACGATGTTTTTCGGGTATACTACTGCCTCGGGTCAAATGGTCCTGTTATTTTAAATCACGTATTTAACGACACATCGCGCTCAATTCCATTGCTATATATGGCTCTAGGATCGGCCCTGACGAGATGTATTTCGTAGGTTAGGTTAGGTCTCTTACATATAAAAGTCCATGTGGTAGAGTAAGCAACGAACCCCATCGACGAGATGTATTTCTGAATCCATGTTAAACTGGAGGTCTAATTTACGAGCGAGTGCACGTATTATGTTCTTGTACCGGCGTAGGCGAGAAAGAGTTAATTAGTATTGCTACATAGAAAAATCGTGCATTATGATGTTTTTTCGATTATTATTTATTGAACAAAACTCTCGCTCTCTTCTCATATATTATCTATATATATATATATATATATATATATATATATATATAGAAAGAGTGGTCTGGAAGGAAGTTTACCAATGATTAAATTCTCTTTGCGAGTGACCCGTTGCCCGCGTCGGGCTAACCTTTGGTTAGCTTCCGCCCGAATTGTTCATTCTGACGAAGGTCAAGCTTTTCACTCCACCTTAGACCTACAGTTTAACGTGGATTCCGAACCACGCCCCATCAGCAGCCCAGCGTCTTGACCACTAGGCCACCTAGGGTACCCATTTATCTACCAACCACTTTCTTTATTGTGTGGAAGGATGAACAGCTGGGTTTTGCTGCGCGCCGGCTGCCGTCGGGTCTCGAACCCTGGGCCGATGGATTCGTAGTCCGCGACGCTAACCACTACACCACCGAGGCGCCTCATGAGGCTAGCATCATGAAAAAGAAAAACTATGGTATTTGTCATTACTTACTCGGACTATAGTGGATTTAATTATCCCAGAAGAGTTCCTTGTTCCATGCACGGTCTGTGTGTAGCATATATATATATATATATATATATATATATATATATATATATATATATTGTGTGTACGTTTTTCCCACTGTTATTCGTGACTTAAATATTTATAATAAAAATCAAGTGTCTAAAAAAGTTATTTAATAAGCAGAATTTAATTGGATTCATTGTAGAAGTAATAACAATGGCAATATTAATATTTGGAGCAGTGGGTACTTATCAAGGGCTGTCTTTAAGAAAGGTCTCTCGCAAGCAGATTTTCTCCGAAACCAACCTCGCTATAGTGGACTGTGTTTTGGGGAAATCCAACTTTCTTCGTTTCTTTTAATTTCGTTTTTTTCATTTTTCCTTCGCAGGGAATGAGGCTCGTATGTTTCATAACTTTTCATCTCGTTTGGTGGGTTTCGAATTGTATCGTAAATTATCGTATTTCGAATTGTATCGTAAATGATCATTTCGTTTCGTTATTCGTGAGGGCTCATCTACAATCATATATTGTGGTATTTTATATGATTTGTGTACAGATGGGTTAAACTGTGGGTCTAAGTTACGCATAAATATAAAACATTTTCATTTTATATATATATATATATATATATATATATATATATATATATCACAAGATATTTAAAAGACTGATATAATTATAGTAAACTTATGTCGAAATAGTTACCCATAAAATTAATTGTTTTCGGCTGAATTATGGATAACTATGTTATTTGTTTCGTTCATCTTCAAGTTTAATGAAGCTGGGTATCCCTTATAAAAATTCGTTTCTGTCTAACGAATTATTTATTGGGTAACTTTGTTAATTCTATTAATGCGTAAATCTTTCTGAAACATGAAAGAGGCGCTTGTGTTATTTTATATGGTTGATTCTTCCAACTGATTAACTATATAAACATAATGTGTTATTTTATATGGGTGAATCTTCCAACTGATTAACTATATAAACATAATGTGTTACTGAATAACTATAAATATATATTGTGGTATTTTATATATATATATATATTCACAAGATATTTAAAAGACTGATATAATTATAGTAAACTTATGTCGAAATAGTTACCCATAAAATTAATTGTTTTCGGCGGAATTATGGATAACTATGTTATTTGTTTCGTTCATCTTCAAGTTTAATGAAGCTGGGTATCCCTTATAAAAATTCGTTTCTGTCTAACGAATTATTTATTGGGTAACTTTGTTAATTCTATTAATGCGTAAATCTTTCTGAAACATGAAAGAGGCGCTTGTGTTATTTTATATGGTTGATTCTTCCAACTGATTAACTATATAAACATAATGTGTTATTTTATATGGGTGAATCTTCCAACTGATTAACTATATAAACATAATGTGTTACTGAATAACTATAAATATATATTGTGGTATTTTATATGGTTCATTAGTTTATTATATATACAAGTACAATTTAATAAATATTGCTATCTGGAATACATAGCGCTATCTGGTGTACATGACGCGATCTGGCAACTCAGCAACTGAATACATTGCGTGATCTGACAACTCAGCAACTGAATACATGGCGCTATCTGGCAATTCAGCCAGAATAGAGGCTTATAAAAGACCGCGAAGTTGGTGAAAGACTCATTCCACCTCGGCTCCCAGCCGAAGAAGGACCTCTGGTCCTTCTCCTTCAGGCCCTTTGGTAAAACCCCTTAGTGGCCTCTTAGGTTAGGTAAACGAAAATAATATGCCTTGCTATCAAAGGCAACTACTCTCTCTCTCTCTCTCCTTCAGGTATCTCCCTCCTTCAGGTGTCTCTCTCTCTCCTGCATGTGTACCTACTGCATGTGTACCTCCTGCATGTGTGCGTATGTGTGTGTACCTCCTGCATGTGTACCTCTCCCCCCTTGGCTGATTAGACGTATATAATAATAATGTATACAATAATACTGCTAAAAAGAGGTATCTGACAACTCAAGCCATTTACGCCAACTGGCTGATTAGGAGCCTATAAAACAACGCCTACTCGGCTGAAGTCTTAATGTGCACTTGGCTCCTGCCAGGTGAACACCTCTCCTCCTTTCTCTCCTTTCTCTTGGGGGATAACGCCGCCTCCAAGCTTCATGGCTGCACCTGCAGCATCCCCCCTTTGGGGTAAATTTTTTTTTTCTTTTTTTTTTTTCCTTTTTTTTGCAACCCCCACCCCCCTTTGCAACAACCCCCTCCCCCTTTGCAACCCTCCCCTTTTGCAGCAACCCCTCCCCCTTTGCAACCCCCCCTTTGCAGCAACCCCTCCCCCTTCGCAACCCACCACCACCCTTTGCAACATCCCCACCCCCCTTTGCAACATTACATAATAACCTGCAACATTCTTGCACTCTCCCCTTTTGCGGCTATACTACTACCCTATATGGCCGCCACTAATCCGTCTAGCCGTACGTTCTGAAATCTTGCAAAGTCGTTCATACCTTAGTAGAGTTTTGATTGTTCCAAAGTTTGTTCATGTTTTTCTAGTTGCAGCAACCGTCGTAAATGGAATTCGAAGTTCTCCCATCTTCCGATAACTCTTTTCAGACTCGTGTGCAGCAATAACAGATCTCTTAAGATCTGTACACAGCTCTTTACCACAACGAACCATTGCTTATTAATGAATTGCACAGTAGGGTGGGTTGAAAAAATTTAATTTAATGACATATGCTGAAAAAGATGTCCGAGTAGTTACTGATTAAGGAATAAGTCATATCTTTTAGAAATATTAATTTCGGTGCTGGCAACTATAAAAAATAAATTGCGAACAAAGGCCACAAAAGATCTTTTTTAGCATGTTTCCTTAAATTAATTTTTCGCCTCACAGGTATGAGGATCTGAACAGTAAACTCAATTAATGTCAATGTCTATCAAAAAACCATTAATAAACATCGTTTTTGCTTATTTTAAATGTAGGACCCATATGTGCTTGACCTATTATGTGTATTTTTGTGCCTACATGCGTATTTGTGACTTATTATTTGTTTGACCTATCATATGTTTTCTGATTCAGCATTTTATTTTCTTTTGTTCCAGATTAATAGCATAGCTTGCAGTGGTCTCTTCTGATATAATAAGAGAAAAAGTGAAGCATTGTGTTTTCGGAACGCCAGCAGAGAGCAGAGCTTCCTGGCAACCAATTACCAACTTGTGAGGATGTATTCAAAGCTTATCTTAAACATAAGCTCATTACTGCAACATTTAGCATTCAGAAACGCTGAAATTATCGCGGAAGAAGTGAATGATATATATATATCCGTGCTTCCATTCCAACAATCGACTTCAAAAGCATAGTAATTAAGGTAAAGAGATTAATTGAGAAGGGACAAGAACTTAGAAAATATCCTACGAGTAAAAGAGCTTTCAAAAATTTATTTGACATATGTTGGTGCAAGTGCAAGTGCTATGCCTCCGGTTCTCGTAAAAGAAGTGAGTGTAAATGCGCTAAGGCGGAGAAAATCCCGAATGATGAATGGGAGTTCTGGATTGATCAACAAACTGAACGAAAAATGATTATAGGTAAGTTCAACAAAGTGAAAACTTCAAAACTACAACAAATGGAAAACAGAAAGCATAAAAGACAATTCTTTAAAGATAAACAAAAGAGTTTTGTCCAGGAAATGCAGTTGAATCCTTGTGATATTGGTGAGATCAGATCTGAAAGTGAAAAAGGTCATCAAAATGAAGATTTCGAATTGAGCGAATACGAGTTAGATACAGAAGCTAGCACTTCTCAAAATCGACACCAATATCCAGAATTATGCAAGGCAGTTGATCGATGCAAAATAAGCAACCGTGATGCTTGTTTAATTGCTAATGCTGTCTTAAAAGATCTTAATCTATTATCTGAAAATACTATGATTGATCCTAGTAAACTACGTCGTCAAAGAACCTTGTGGAGAAGCATAGAAAGAAAGAAGCATGAAGAACAGAATAAAGGAATAGTTTGCCTTGGATTTGATGGAAAAATTGATAAAACTCTCTCAAAAGTGGGAGAATGCCAGCGGACTTTGAATGAAGACCACTATGTGTTAGTTTCTTTTCCAGGAAATGAATATATTGACCATGTTGCTCCTGAAAGTGGAAGGGCAAGTGATATTGCTAAAGAAATTATATCAGTAATTACTGACACCAACTCTGCATCGACTTTAAAAGCAGTAGTTTGTGATGCAACTAATGTAAATATAGGTAAATCAAATAAAGTAATTAGAAAACTAAAGCTGACATTGGGAAGAACATTACAATGGTTTATTTGCTTGCTTCACACTAATGAGCTTCCCTTGAGAAAATACGTGGAAGTTCTTGACGGGCAAACGACAGGACTTAGAAGTTCATAGGGCAAAATCAGCGAGGATCTGAACTTTGATCCAAAGAACAGACCAATTGCAAAATTTCCACCTCTCGCTGGAAAAGTGATGAACTTGCCAGAAGAAGTGCTAGCAGATCTCAGCAGTGACCAGCAATACCCCCATAAAGCGTTTGTCAATTCAAAACGGTCATGATAGAGGTCCAGCTATCAAATTGTTAGAAACTGCTTAACCTGGGTTTCTCAATAATGCACGGTGGCTGACAAAAGCAAATCGTTTCTTACGTTATTACATGTCGCAGAAAAACCATCAGAGCCACTTCAAAGGATTGCTCATTTTATACTAAACTTCTATGCTCCTGCATGGTTCTATATCAAAGCAAACTGGTCTTGCCAGGATGGGGCCAAGAACTTTTTCTTCATGATTGAGCTCTATCAAAAACTACATACAATCGATCAAGACATTATTCGTCCTGTGTTACAAAACAACTGTTACTTTTGTCATCCTGAAAATATCCTTTTATCTGCTATCGCTGACAAGAATAAAAATATTCGGAAGCTAGCAATCGAGAAAGTGCTACGAGCGAAAAGGAGTGTTATACCGGTGAAATTCGAATGTTTGACAAGAAATCCATCAGGCTCAACTTCTTAGCTTCAACGAACATGGATATGATTGATTGGAACGGAATGGATATTACTGTTCCTTCCTTACTCTCTGATGTTATAAGTAGCACTGATGACTGCCAAAAACCCATAATTCTTGACACATACCCGTGTCATTCCCAGGTAGTTGAAAGAAATGTGAAGGAAATCTCCTCTGCAAGTGAAAAAGTCTACGGACATGACTCCCGCCATGGAATGATTATTATTTATTCTCAGCAAGAAATCTCGGCTCGAGAATCCAAAAAGGGAAACAAAGTCAGATTTTAAGTGAATCAAACAAGAGGATAGCAGTTACACTTCATATAATTTAGTGATGAACGCATGTTTTGGTTTATAAAAGGAAATATTGTTATAATTTTTAACCAAACTAAATTTGCTTCAAAATTTTGGCTTTTCTTCAAAATTGAGGTCAAAGTTGCGAGAATGCACATATTCATAGGCTATAAAAGTTGATGTTTTTATGATAGGTGGGTACTAGAGCACATTTTCAGCCATGTTTCATACTGACAACTTGAGTTCGATATATTTTCGCCTCGCCCTATAATGTACAGTAGGGTGGATCGATTTTACATTTTTTTCGATTTCCATATTCTAATAGAGACAAAAACTTGCGCATGCATGAGAAAATAGCCTCTGCAAAATCTTAGCTTAATAGGTAATCATCTTCTGCCCCCGGCAGAGCGATGAAAATCATATTTTAGTAGTCAAAAACGTATTTTTAAACCCTAGCCTAGAGTCATAAAATTTTGCCTGTGTGTTATTTCATGCCTAAGCAACGATATAAATGCTATGGGAAATATATAAATGCATTATTTAAGACAAAGAGCCGATCTGAAAAATATGTATATTATACATATTTTCAGATCGGCTCTTTGTCTTAAATAATGCATTTATATATTTCCCAAAGCATTTATATCGTTGCTTAGGCATGAAATAACACACGCAAAATTTTATGACTCTAGGCTAGGGTTTAAAAATACGTTTTTGACTACTAAAATATGATTTTCATTGCTCTGCCGGGGGCAGAAGATGATTACCTATTAAGCTAAGATTTTGCAGAGGCTATTTTCTCATGCATGCGCAAGTTTTTGTCTCTATTAGAATATGGAAATCGAAAAAAATGTAAAATCGATCCACCCTAATGTACAGTCATCCGTCTTCCATGAAGATTCACAGAGAAAATTCTAGAATTCAGATTTGCCAACAGTCTCTAATCAATAAACAGCCAACTACTGACAAACATTTTAAATTCTTCAAGCCTAAGGACGACACACAAAGTATTAAATAATTTTGTAAATAAATGTACGAAAACTTTTGCATTTTAACTTTTTTATTTTCCTCAAATTCTTTGATGTTTTATATATTGGAGTTAAACTAATTTTTTTATTTGTTAAATTTTTCTAAATGAACGATAAACTTTTGATAACTATTCTATACATAGCCATAGGCGTAGGAGGCGAGAGGGGGCAGGGGGGGGCAATTGCCCCTCAAATTCAGGCCGACTATATATATATATATATATATATATATATATATATATACACACAGGGTGGGAGAAGAGTCTTTAAGGTTTTATACATATAACTATTTAGTTAACAACATTCTACAGATAAGTGTTCAAATGATGAAACAAATCAAACAAAAAGTCTATAAAATTTTTATTCCTAACACTATTTTGTTAAATTGTAATTTAATCTTCAGAGTTCTCCATCCACTATCATACAGTAAATATGAATAACCAACGCAAGCCCAAAATGTTAATGTAGCCATCTTGACGGGTTTATCCAATCGTATTTTGGGTTTTTTTTAGTGAATGTTGTGTTTGTTTTCTTCACTCGTTAAATCGAAGACACATTCATCTGAAACTCTGAACTTTCGAACGAAATGTGGATCACTGTTGAACTTTTGTTTCATTGTTTCAGCAAACTGCAGCCGTCTATCAGAATCATTGTCGTATATGAGCTGAGAGTAAATGAGTTTGTAATCGTGGTACCTTTGTGATTTCAATATTTCTGCTACTGAAAACTTGGAAATATCCAATTCCTCTGCGACTTTTCTCGTTGAAGTTGTTAGATCAACTTGAAAACTGGCCAAGACATTTTCTTTGTCGTTGTCTCCTGTCACCGTTACTGGCCTTCCGCTTCTTGGACGATCTTTTACCAAGCTCCCTGTTTCCAAAAGTTTGAGCTTCCAGTATCAAAAAGTGGTTGCATTTGGTGGTGTTCATTATATTTTTCTTGAAATAAACGCAAACTTTCTCCACAAATATTATAAGAAACAGCCCATGATACAAGATACACTTTTTCTTCATTGCTGTATTCCATCCCTACTGACATGGCGTTGACTGGGGCTAGGGCCTTGGGCTTTCCTGTTCTAGCCTAGGGTCATTCCTGGCCTTATATAGTTGCTTTGAAAAGTATCGTATACACTGCAGTGATATCATTGGAATTTATTTATTATTAACAAGTTATTTGCATGTATAAAATCTTTAAAGACTTTCCTCCCACCCTGTATATGCAGCAAGATTTACTTCTTTGGCGCTTTGTTTTTTTCGAAAAGTTACTCTTATATAATATATCGTTATACGATATCAATTCATTTGTATACCAATACCTGCATACCCCTTCATGATAAAATAAACTCCCTTCTGCTCATACCCATATACCCATAAATATAAAATGAATTATAAATCCTTTTCCCGCAGGTATGTCTTTAAATTGTTTTTGAATACTTACATTTTAGGTTTTCGGCTTCAAATTTTTATATTTCATTTTTAATTAAAACTCTCGAGTCAATTTTTATCTTCATATTTTTTTCATTGCGGAAATCAGTAAAATTTAGCCTAAAAATTTTCATTTAAGGGACATTCCTAGTAATGATGGACCAATACTCATTTTACGTCCACCAACAGTTTTTCAAAACTCTAATAGCCTAACATAACCTAACTTAATCTAACCTTGCTTCATGTAGCTTAAATTAAGCTACTTGTTAATGAAAAGTTCTGTCGACGAAGTGTCACTAACATTGTGTTGATGCCAATATGAGACAAACGATTTTGGGGAGTGGCACTATTTTCTTATAACGTTGGCCACATATTAACGTTAATGCCAAAATCTGCGCCATACCATAATGGTAGATCTAGGGCGTGCCTTTTGGCTAGAAATGTTTCATATTTTCACCCTAACCTAGCTTTTTGGACGAATGCCCAAAGTAATAAAATAAATATCGCATCGAAACGTAGGTCACAAAAGAAAAGGTCGTACGTCAGACGAAGCTTGAAGCCTTGATGCTGAAGGACTTTTCGGCTTCAATTAATGAATATTTTAGTGGTAAATATCAGATATTCTATAACTCCACTCTCAAACTTTAGGAGTTTCTTTGCCCGTAGTGTAAAAGGACCTATAAGGCAATGATCGGCAACTGGTGGCCCCGCCCGCTTAATGGTTCACCTGCGCCTCCAAATATGAATCTTATTTTTAAATTTAAAAAAAAAAATTACTTTTCAAGATTAGAAATAAATTTTGTGAAGGTATAATTTTATTCAATAAATTATGGAAAATGATTTGATAATTAGAGAGGATGTTACCTGTATATCACCATAATAAAACACGTTAGTATTTAAATTTATATTTAATAATATAGATTTAATCTTTCCTCACGTCTCGTTCCAAAGTATGTTTTCAACACCTGACAAATATTGTGCCGTATACAGCTTCCAAATAATTATTCGCCTCATCAAGCTTTCGCTGCGTACCTAAAAAGCGGGTGGACGAAATTTTGAATTTTAGGTATTTTTAAAGCCCAGGTTTAATTCCGTAATTAACGAGTGGCACTGGCACTGGTTTTCAAATATATGTTACTTAAATGTTACGCAGGATTGTTTAACCTCCTTCGCACGGTCATATGACATAGGGGACCTACAACTTTACCTGGGATCCAAACCACGGGTCGCTACATTATCTGGACGCGGAGGACGGTCTCCCATCGAGCTGCTTATCAGATACAATGTCGCTTAACTTCTCTGATCGACTGGAAGCGGTATTACGACACTAGCCACGAGTAGCTCTATGTTAGTTAATGGTCTTACTGTCTATTATGTTACTGAATATATCATTTTAATTACTTAAGTGTAAGTGTAACAATGAGGCCTAACTTTAGGGTGGCTTTGGCGTTTTAAAGTTTTTTAGTTTTCGCTGTTTCCTATAGCTAGACTAGACTACTCATTTCTTATCCTGAGTCTCTGAAAAGATGCGTTTCCTTATTAAATTTCCTGTCGACTCATACCCACTAAGACTTTCTACATGAATTCCTCCCACTCATACTGCTTGTCAAATCTGGGTCTACGACAGGTTAGGCCCTCTCCAAAGCACAAAAATGTTAGGCCTAGTACTTACATTAATTCTAAATATTTTGCTTGACAAATGTGTGAATTTTTTAACGTAATACAGTAGAATATAAGGATCTTTTAAACTATTTCCCCCCCAGCTTCAGAGAGGGGGGACATAGTTTAAAAGGTCAATATTAGGGGGGAAGCTAATTTAACAGGTTTTACTTATCTTATGTACATAAAATTTTTAAGATATGTATATAAGATACATACCTTGAAAATTCTATTATATTTTATCATATTTCCGGTTTATAGAGAACCATTATTTACATAGGATAAAAGTTGAATGCCCGGTTAGGTCAACTGTACGCCCTTGACGATTGGTTAGGTTTAGTCGTGATATTTTCGTTAGTTAATTCAGGTTAATTGAATGCCCGGTTAGGTCAACTGAATACCCGGTTAGGTTCATTGAATGCCCGGTTCGGTCGACTGTACGCCCTTGACGATTGGTTGGGTTTAGCGGTGATATTTTCGTTAAAACTAACGCAAATATCACGACTAAACCTAACCAATCGTCAAGGGCGTAGAGTTGACCTAACCGGGCATTCGAATTTTATCCTATGTAAATAATGGTTCTCTATGTATTATATGTTTGTAATAAATAATAAATTTGGGTACTTTCCTGTTAACGGGAATACCCTAAAAAAAGTTTTACTGTTTGTTATGTATTTTTGCTCTCGTCATTTTCGTTTAAACTAACGAAAATATCACAACTTAACCTAACCAATCATCAAGGGCGTACAGTTGACCTAACCGGGCATTCAATTGACCTAACCGGGCATTCAGTTGACCTGTGCTGGTTTTGAGCACTTCAAGGTTAATCATCATTTCAACTTCGTGGATCCCACTAGTGGAGTCCATACTCAAAACATTGAAAGGATGTGGGGCAGCGCCAAATGGCGTAACAAGAAACACAATGGAACCGCCCGCCATCATCTGGACTCGTATCTTGCGGAATTCATATGGCGACAACGTACCGAAAGCAGCGACGTTTTTTCTCCGATTTTAGGTGACATAAAGACATTTTGGCCCCCTACTAACTGATTATCGCTTACATATTAACTATTTTCATTTAAATGATTAATAAATTCGGTACTTACATATTATCGGGACTATCAAACTGTTTATGATGTATTTTTGCTCTCGTCATTTTCGTTTAAACTAACGAAAATATCACAACTTAACCTAACCAATTATCAAAGGCGTACAGTTGACCTAACCGGGCATTCAATTAACCTAACTGGGCATTCAGTTGACCTAACCGGCATTTTCCGTTATATTAACCTGTTAGCTTAATTCAATGCCCGGTTAGGTCAATTGAATGCCCAGTTAGGTTAACTGTACGCCCTTGATGATTGGTTAGGTTAAGTTATGATATTTTCGTTAGTTTAAACGAAAATGACGAGAGCAAAAATACATAACAAATAGTAAAACTTTTTTCAGGGTATTCCCGTTAACAGGAAAGTACCTAAATTTGTTGTTAGTGTTTTCTTATCTTATTTTGGTTAATTTGCAGAGTTTAAACTTTGGTGGGGGGGGGGGATATGGTTGAAAAGATCAACGTTGTTGAAAAGAGTATGTTGGGGGGAAATAGTTTTAAAGATCCGAATATAACATACATTAATACTAGAAGGTTATTGAATTTCCTGAATTAAAGTTTTGACTAGGCTATCCAAGTGAGTCGAAGAAAGCATGTAAAAGTTGAGTGAAAGACTGGATGCATGGTAGGTCTATATTAGACTTAGCATATTACCGGTATGTAAGGTTAGGCTACGTTTATATCACGTGTGAGTGCAGTCTTAATTCTTCAATTTTGACCTAAGTCATTCTAAATAAAGATATTACACCAGCCGCCAGCGCACAATTTGAAGGAACCAGTGATTGCCTAATTATTATTAAAGTCCTCTTCACTAATTGTGAAGATGTTTATCATTGGTTTGTTTCTCAAATACTAAAATAATATTGAAGTAAATATTGTTACAGTTTTTGCTATTCAAATACAATATCCGAACTTTTGGAATGAGCCAAATAGGGGCTTGTATCCATATTTTATCTGCCTGAGTAACACGAACAAAAACAAGCAGTACAAAACAGCCCTCGGCGAAGATGATTGGCACTGATTATAACTTAGGATGTTACGCCGTGTTTGCAAACATGACAAGACCTGTATTTCTTTTTAAATGGAATCTCTCAATCCTTCGTCAATATAAGGAACCGCTTTCAAGGGATGAAACTCTATATATAAACTCAGCGTAGTCTGATTCGAGGCTTCATGAGCAACGTTAGATACTTTGAAAGACGAAGGAGATTTATAAGGACGCGGATGATACCTGAGTTGGAGTTCATCAAGACGTAAATAAGAGAACAACCAATTTGGCGCGCATGCGCTGAATGTCAAACTCTTTTTATATATTCTCTCGCCTTCAGCAGCGCTCTGTTCGCATTTAGAACTCAACCGTGTTCGCCATTTCCATGAAAATTTATCCATTCTTGCCTGAAGATACGTTTCGGGAAACATTTTTCCGCTCTCAAACTGAATTTCATGAAAGGAAGATTGAAATTCACATTTGCAAAACAACGTTGAAGGCGTTTGAGCAACTTTTCATTTTCGATTGAATTTTATGGAAGCCCCATTCTCATCATCGCTTCAAATCATTTCTACGCAACAATGTTTAATTAAGAATTAAGTTTAATTAAGTTTTGATTTATAGAGTAAATTACAGGTATTTTGCATATTATTAATAATAGTATATGGCGATGTTTAACTTCCTCCGCAACTGCAGGGGGTTATGTGACGGAGGGGATCTACAGCTTTATGTGGGATCCAAACCACATCATCAGAACGTATAGGATGGTCACTTCTCCAACTACTGAAAAGACTGAACGTGAGGTGTGGGAATACCAGTCACATGATGCTATGCCAAAAATTCGTCCAATCCTGTATTCATGAACAGTTTTAGTGTTTTATATATATATATATATATATATATATATATATATATAAAATTTAATATTGTCAAATAGGTAACATGAGTTAATTTATACTAATAATTGTGACGGTTGAACTCCCTGCGAATTTTCTTTCTTTCTTTGTCTCTTATGGCCGGCCAAACCACTTGCCAGATTTGGATGAGGCTTGGAGATAGGGGTAACTGAAGCCGGGGAAGAATATAGGCTATGTGACGTCGGCCTCCGAGGTCATTTGAGGCGGCTGGAGGCCTCTGTATTCCGGATTGGTTGAAAGATAGTGACATCATAGACACGTCATAAAGGATAGTGACATAAAATGGGTGGAGC
Organism: Bathynomus jamesi; assembly: GCA_023014485.1. Taxonomy (NCBI): domain Eukaryota; kingdom Metazoa; phylum Arthropoda; class Malacostraca; order Isopoda; family Cirolanidae; genus Bathynomus; species Bathynomus jamesi. Next base: position 1,861,138 of record JAJOZX010000018.1, on the reverse strand, counting down.
TCTATCATAGACACGTCGTAAAATGGGCGAAGCTCTAGCATATATATATATATATATATATATATATATATATATATATATATATATATATATATATATATATATAAGGACATGGGCTATGCTATGTGTCGTCGGCCTCCGAGGCCATATATATATATATATATATATGCGCCTCGGTGGTGTAGTGGTTAGCGTCGCTGACTACGAATCCATCGGCCCCGGGTTCGAGACCCGACGGCAGCCGGCGCGCAGCAAAACCCAGCTGTTCATCCTTCCACACAATAAAGAAAGTGGTTGGTAGATAAATGGGTACCCTAGGTGGCCTAGTGGTTAAGACGCTGGGCTGCTGATGGGGCGTGGTTCGGATTCCACGTTAAACTGTAGGTCTAAGGTGGAGTGAAAAGCTTGACCTTCGTCAGAATGAACAATTCGGGCGGAAGCTAACCAAAGGTTAAGGTAAAGGTTATATAATTTAGGTGGTAAAAAAAAAATTGGAAATGAAAAATATATTTATCATGACATTTGTTCATATTTCACAACCAATAATAATGTTGGAAATAGAAAACTAGATCGATTCGTGCATATTTAGAGGTGGCGCAACTCGAAGCCTTAGTATCATACCACTGACCAACAAATATTTTTCATCAGATACAGTATAATTATGGATGAACTAGATAGCTGTTGGGACGTTGATTCCAAATCTGTTTTCGGTTTTCCTCTAGCCCGTCTAGTTTTCGAAATGAGACCGATCCTAATATATATAATAAATATAATATATACTGTACAGGGAGTTTATAAAGTCCCTATCTATTTCAGTGAAAACGTAGCAAAAAGAGTAAAATTCAATAACAATATAATATCAGGTTGTAACATAAATTCTGCTCGATTAGAAAACGGATGATAGATAATAGAATAACCTCAAGATAATGTGAAATAGTTTTAGAAATGTTGCAAAATACACGCGGCGACAGGTTCGCACAGGTTTTATCACGATACAGAATGATACAGAATGACTTAGGGTAGTGCAGGATTAGGCTAATGAATATTTTCTGGTGTTTTTCATACAGTTACAACGCCACCCCTACGATATTACAGTAATTGAAAAAACATGGAGCCCACGAAAGAGCATATTCGACATGTGATGCTGTATGAATTCCATAAAGGATCTAACGCTAGTGAATCCGCAAGAAACATTCAAAGAGTTTATGGAAATGATGTGAGCGAATGGATGTGTAGGAGATGGTTTGAGAAGTTCAGAAATGGAGACCTCATTCTGAAAGATTATCAACGAACAGGACGACCAAATGAGTTAGATGAAGAGTTGCTAAAAGCAACAGTGGAGGAAAACCCAATGGTAACTGTAAGAGAACTTGGCCTGCAACTCGGCATTAGCCATATGACCATTCATCGTCATTTGAAGCTGTTAGGAAAAGTAGTGAAGGTTGGAAAATGGGTTCCGCATGATTTGTCACAAGCGAATCTTCAACATCGAATCGATATTTGCACATCACTGCATTCTCGGCAACTGCAGGCACCGTTTTTGAATCGAATCGTCACTGGGGATGAAAAATGGGTCCTCTTAACAATATTAAGCGTCGACATCAGTGGCTTAGCCGTGAAACAAAGCCTGAACCTCAGCCAAGGAATGGACCCCATCCAAAGAAAATTTTGGTGGGATATGCAAAGAATTATTCATTTTGAGCTTCTGCCAGATAACCAAACAATCACAGTTGAAGTCTACTGCCAACAACTCCAACGACTGAACATGGCATTACAAGAAAAACGTCTTGCATTAATTAATCGCAGAGGTGTTCTATTCCACCAGGATAACGCGCGCCCTCACACTACTCGAATCACCACTACCCAATTGGAGGCATTTGGTTGGGAAAAAATGTCTCATCCACCTTATTCTCCGAACATCGCACCTTCAGACTACCATTTATTCAGAAGTCTGCAACACCACCTAGATGGACAAAAGTTGCAATCCAAGGAAGCTATCGAAAACGAAGTGATCGCTTTTTTTTAACTCGAAACCAAGGGTTTTCTTCGAACGTGGCATAAAAACTTTTCTACAGGTGGGAGGAGGTTATAGAAAAAGAAGGGAATTATATTGATGATTAATTTGTCATTGTCATTTAATTTTTGTTGTGAATAAACTAAAAATTCGAGCAAATTTGTCCTTATAAGTCCTTTAATTTTTGTTCTGAATGAACTAAAAAATCGAGCAGAATATAGTTACTCTTTATAGAAGGTATACATTTAATGAATACTTAAATATATGTTTCTACATGAGCACCATCAGCATCTTTACAGAGTTCGAATCTGTCAGCAGCATTGCGGAACACATTTTGGAGCATGACAGGGGTTATTTTTGTAACTGCTGTTACGATACGAGCACGTAAATCTTGCAGATCTGTAACCCTCGTTTGATAGACGTTTGATTTGATAAAGCCCCATGCAAAGAAATCCAAGGGCGTTAGGTTAGGAGATCGAGCCGCCTTGGGCCTGTTGCCTCCACGTCCGATCCACCGATTTGGAAATCGTTCATTTAGGTACTCCCGAACAATGTTTGCGTAAAGAAAAGGTGCCCCATCTTGTTGAAAGACGACGGTGTTTAAAATGCCATCTGAATGAAGCTGGTGTTCCAGGAATTGCTGAAGCATGTCCAGATAAATAAGCCCTGTAATTGTAGCTTCAGCAAAGAAAAAGGGCCCATAAATCTTAGATTTGGTCATACCCAACCAGACAGTAACTTTAGGAGAATCTCGTTCCCATTGATAGAAATCAACTGGCTTTTCATTAGCCCATATGCGTCAGTTATGGCGATTAACCTTTCCACACGTGTGGAAAGTTGCTTCATCACCGAAGAGAATGTGGTCCATTAAATTTTCATTCTGAATGTGTTCAACAAGATCGGCACACATTGCACTTCGCTTTGGATAATCCTCTTCATGTAAGTCATGAAGCACCTGAATGTGATAACTTCTCTTCTTCAACGTCGATTTCAAAATTTTGTGGACAGTTGATTTGGGTATCCCGAGTCTACGTGATGTGGTGCGAATTGACATGCTTGAATGTTCATCGATAACATTACGTACCGCATTTACAGCATGCTCAGAGACACTTGGACGTCCAGATTTTGACTCATCATGAACAGATCCCGTTCTTTTAAATTTATTAAGCAAATCACGAATTGTCTTGTCTGTAGGACCTGGCTTGTGAAACGTTCTTTCAAACCTCTCTAATTTCTTTGCATTTCTGTCCCTTAATGCGAAGTGTCACCGCCATCACCCGTTCTTGTACATTCAAGGAAAAAGAAAAATGATTCCAAGGTCTTTCGTGTATTCAGAAGTCCACCTCGTCAGAAATGACGAGGTGTGCTTCTGAATACACAAAAGAACTTGGAATAATTTTTTCCTTGTGGGTTTGCATCATTCATTCATTTCATGTGTTTAATTGTAAAATTCATCCCATAATATCCCATAATATATACACAATATATTGTGTATATATAATACATATATACAATATATAATATGCGTCCTTTATATAATATAATAATATATATATAATATGCATATAACTATATATAATATAATATATAATACTACTATATATACAATATATAATATGTGCCCTTTATACATGTAGCGGAGTATTTTGTCGTTGCAGCTGAGGTGTAGGGTTTTGTTTTACCGTTTCTGTACCCTCATGTATGGCATTTTGTCGTTTCAACTTAGGCTTTCCGCAGGTTGTCTTGTGGTATTTTAGGTGAGAGCAGTTGCTGGCCACAAATTTGCAAATGTTGCACATGTACAGTCTAGGGTGGATCACTTTTCACTTTTTTTTTTAAATTATAGCTGGTCAAAGTTTTTCCCATGATTTTGTTCAGTGGAAGTACACTGACACCATTTTTACCAAAATCGATCAATATTTAGGGGTCGCGCATCGACCTTGAAAATTTCAATTTTGGAAATTTGTCCAAATTGACAATCTTTTACTGAATAAAGATAAATCATCAAATGACCATATTTTCTGAATCCTCTCAGTGAAAGAAATCCTCTCAGATACTTACCAAGTTGATAGGACAAGTGGTTTAGAAGTTATACTCACCTTGAGATAGCATTAAAATTTAAAATATCGTATTTGTCCCCGTACCTCCATATGCTGTCTGCCATTGTCTGCTTTTTAGGATAAGATAAAACGAATAAGGAAAGATCAAATGTATTTTGTATTAAAACGGTTTACCGATCCCACTAAAGGCACTTACTCCGGTGCCCCTAACTAGGTTCAAAAACTGTATGAATCGTGGTTAGAACACACGTCATCTTAAGGCGTGCGCCATGTACTCTCTCTGCTAACTCCCTTTCCCTCTGCGCTATGTCATCTTGGCAAGTGACGACTTCTTGAAGTCACCGAGTTTTTTCCGGCTCTTTTCCACGAGCTGAAGAAGACCCTGCAGCTGTGACTCGTCTTTTGTGACAGTGTTCGCGTAATCTTCTATCAGTTTTATCCCTCTCTCTGCCACGTCGTTGGTAATTTTCAGATGCGAGATGACATTCTTCAGATCACAGTAGTTCTTATCTTGATCCCACTTATTCACCGGCAGAGTGAGCCACGTAGACGCGCATACCTGCAGGCCTGTGAACACGAACCACGATGACTCATCGATCAGGTCTGGAAGGCGCGTCGTGTCATCAACCGAGACGTTGTCATACGTGAAGTCCTCGGGCACAGCGAGGCGGCACAGCTTCTTTGCCATCTCGTGCTTCACAGTGTCTTCCACTTTGTCACTGCAGAGGGCGAAAACGACGGTCTGAGGCCTCAGATACCACAAGTGCCGCCTGATCACTGCCAGTGAAGCCTCTGCAATCTCGCGATCCACAGCCCTGTACTGCAGAAGACGCTGGTACAACACAAGGTCATTCAGCGGGGCATCAGCTGCGACAGGAGCCGCCAGCCAGGCAGGTGCGTAGAGGAGTGCAGTAAATAGTACCACTCTCTGAAGTTTCTGTACCAGCTCGTCGTCGAACTCCAGCTGACCGCTGAACATCAGGAGCTTCGTGTAGTAGATGATCTGAAACGAATACGCACTGTGATGTATAAATACCGATACCACTCCATATAAGTTTGTTTAATGGTAAATTATTTATCTTATTTTTTTCTGGTAGGGACTTCAAATGGCTGTTTGCAGAAGGCAATACAATATTTAACTTCTAATTCAAAATACCAACCTTGGCCATCCACCTCGCATGATGGTAGGCTCCTGGACGCATGAAGTGTGTGCCACGACGTGGCTGGGCCCCGAGTACCAGGAGTGTAATCTCCGCCACTTCTCGGTAGTCTTCTCTGACAAGACCAGAAGCGGTGCCGAGGAACTTGACTGCCTCATCTCGGAGCTCCATCAGCCACGTCACCTCCGCCAAATGCTCGATCTCCAGCTCGCGATAAGTCGAGAGGTCGAGCTTGTCCCACCTGAAAGGGGAGTTATGAAAATATTGCATGAAAACGACTGAAGTTTCCCTTTTCGACTGCTATTAACATCATTAGTAGAAGGACGCTGATATCTCAATTGCTCTGAAGGCAAAAAATCATTGGAGAAAACAAATGCGCCTTAGACTTGAAATTCACCTTCTCCTCAGATACTGGAACAAAGGTTCAGTTGGTGCTGTGGTTCTTCCAAACGCGGTGATGACCACTGCCCCCACGATGAGCTCCATAACGTGATGGCGACAGCCCAGCTGGAAGAGCGGTTTACCAAGCATGTTCTCCAGCCGGACCACCGCACCCTGCACCCTCCCCGTATTGGAGGAAGTTGTGTCGAAGCACAGTCCAATCACGTTGTTCTCGCATCCCGTCTTTGAGAGCACGAAAGGTCGCCTGGGCCTGGGACAGACCGTTGCCGTCAGCAACAGTCGGAACGGCCAGCAACTTTCCTTCTGTGCATTGGGGAGCTCCGGAGATGAGAATCGCCTGGCGGTGCTCCAATGATCCAAGAGAGTCCTGAAACGTATGTCATACATGCCAATCCATTATCGTCCACTGGAATATGTCAATCCACTGTCGTCACTGGAACACGTTAATTCACTGTCGTCCATGGTGAGGGCAAAACTGACCTTGATTACTTTACCGTCCCAGTGGACGACAGCATGCCTCGGAGATACGAAGGATTTCTGCACAGCTGTCGACACTTCACAACGATGTTGCACTCTTCCACGGCGAGACGTGTCCTTCGAGATATTGAATTTGTCCAGGTCTGCGGGCGGATCTGCCGAACGTAGGACTGCCGCCACGACACTTGCCACCTATGTGCGAAATTGAAAGGAAATTGACAAGGATGCGTATGGTTTTTATGTGACAAAATAATCACTAAATTTTCCGTCGTTACGTCTATTATATCTTTGTCAAGGAAAGATCATTACTGATACACACACACCTGATTATTGGACATCCGGAAGCGATCAGCCACTTCAATAACAGCCGGTGCATTGAGGATGCAGTGAGGAAGGCTGATTGATACAGTTGATTCTCTCGGCTGTCGGTATGGTGGTTCTAGCTGTGACTCGGAGTTGCTCGATGATCTGCTTTCTATAGATTCATCGTCGCTCTCAGCTTCGGTTCCTAATTTCGTTTTTGAGGTGCCTGGCTCATCACGAGATTGTTGTCTTGAGAGTTGCCGTTTTCTCTTGACAACGAACACTTTATCATTCCCACTCATTGTTGCCTGGCGCAGGCCCCGTTGATCCTCATAAAATTTAATATCTTCTTGTTTGTTGTTGTCTGAGAGCAGTCGACTTTTCTGTATCTCTTCAATAGCATCGGGAGCTCCGATGTCCCAGAGCTTGTTCAGATTTTCTGAAAACTTCTCCCTGCCTTTTCCCGCGTCACTGTCTCTCATCTTGCTCTTCTGCAGCGAACGCCACTCTTCCCACAGTAACTCCAGTTTTCTTTCGCAGTTACGCCTCGTGATCGTCTTTATACGTGCCATGTTCCAAAATGCCAGAACATTGGCCACCGTGTCTTTTACGGCGTCCTTCCTGTCAGTAGTTTCCTGCTTGGCATAGAAGAAGTACTGGAGAACTTGATGGGTGGTTGGCAATTTGGCACCACCGATCGAGGAAGATGGCTGACCAATTAAGAAGACGTCCGTGGCTGACCTTAGAGAAGGTGGTGCTGTTGTTGCTACTTTCTCTTTTCCAGAATAAGTAACTTTCAGAGTCTTCCCACTCCTGGTTGTTAACAGTTTATCCATTGTACTAAAGTCTAGACTTATCAAACAAGAATTAATTGACACAGTTGATCTGTAAAAAGCAAACTGTGATTAGTAAAAATATTAGTCATAGACAGAGATGGGCACGATCTTGATCTTCAAGATCAGATCGTGATCTTGAAGATCAAGATCGTGATCTGATCTTGATCTTGAAGATCACTTTTATTATGGTGATCTTGATCTTGATCTAAGATCACTTTATTTCTTGTGATCTTGATCTTGAAGATCACTTTAGACTTCAAGATCACTTTTAATTTCAGATTCTTAAATATGCCGCTATGCGAATGTCATTTGTTTTTTGTCCAAGCGACATCTGGTGGCAACTTTGTTCAACACCGACTGTTTATGTTTTCTGTTAGTTGGGTGACTTGCGTCATGCGTGGGCTCATGGAAGGTGTAGTTGCTGTGGAATTTAGGCTCGTAAAAAGTGTAATTTACTGTGCAATTATGTTAAAAGTGTTCTATTAATATATTATTATATATAGGCATAAAATATAGCCTATAGGTCCGTATTCATAATAAATTAATTCTAAACATATTTTATTTACAGATTGAATTTTTTAATAATGAGTGCAATTTTACAACTTCAACAGGCTCCCAAGGGAACCAAATATTCTAGGTTGTCACCAGAACAGTATTCAATATATTTAGATAACAATGTTGGTAATAAGGATCAATCTGTGCTATTGAACGGAAAATATTTTCAAATTGTCGAAAAAACTGGAAACAGTATCAAAGTTATTTGTAGGCAGTGTACAAAGAAAACTACAATTCTGTCTGCTGGCCTCGACTCAACAAGCAATCTTCTGAGGCACCTCAGGGTTAGTACTACTTAGTAACTAAGTAGTAAGTAGCAACATTAACATAATGGTTCAAGTCATATTTTAAGTGACTGGTGCCATACAAGACTAATGCTACATTTACATAGACGTCCATTTGAATATATTGTGCACTTCAGATATTAATAGATTATGGACTAGTAACTACATTAAAAACTGCCGATATCCAACTATAATAAAACGCCAGGTGTATCTGTCTTTCTCTCTGTCTGATCCATGTCTGTAATTTCTCCTATTTAGTTACTGAAGGACGAAATTCGGCTTTCAATTTAACATAGGATAAAAATGCACTGATCATGGTGAAAATAATTTTAGTTAAAGATAACAAAATTTTAGAATCTTGTTAAGTATTAATTTCAACTAGAAGTTTGATACTCTGATAAATATTATACAGGGTGTTCAAGAAGTCTCTCCGCATGATAATAATTTATTTTCTTGTGCAGAAACTACATTCGGATCTTTTGGGTGAATATGAATCGGAGAAGAAATCTCGCAAGCGTCCAGCTAAAGAAGATGCCAGCGGCAGCAATGCTGGCCCTGCCAAAATTGCCAAGCAGTCAACACTAAGCATGTTCCACATTTCCAAGCAAAAACCAGGACCACCAATATGCAAGGATATCCTTGAAAAGAAGATTCTCTCGCTTGTGGCTAATGGGCTCCTACCATTGAGCCTAGTTGAACTACATGAATTTAAGGATCTTCTTTCATGTTAGTATAACTCAAATATTTTGCTATTTTTTCCATAGCTAATATCTGATTAAAATAATTAATCATATTATTTGTATGAACATTAGACTATCGCTAGCCTAGCTAAATATTTTGATATTTTTTCCATAGCTAATCTATTGTATTTGTTTTAATTTTTAAATATTTTTTTCAGACGTCAACCCGGCTGTTCAGGTGCCATCTAGACGCACCCTGGCTAGATCTCTTGCAACAACAACCAGTACAATGAAGGAAGACATACAAGCAAAACTGGCAGCAGTTGACCATGTGTGTGTTACATGCGACATATGGTCAACTAATCACCGCAGTTTCATGGGAGTCACTGCGCATTGGGTATGCTATTGATTTAGTGTATTATTTTTATATAATTGATAAATTGACCATTGGTGATAGACTGATAGTCTGATAGACTTATAGTATAATCTTTTCAATTATTCGACATGTGTTCCTCATTCATTAATTTGGTGAGTCTTCATTTTGCTGTGATTCACAGTAATTTCACACTAATTCACTGATTCTGTCATCTGTCATTGTGTCTGATTCACAGCAAAATGTGGAAGAGTCCATATTCACAGGCTGTGAATATGGACTCTTCCACATTTTGCTCTTATGGGATGGGTCACTGATGTGGTGGTATGGTAGGCGACTCATCGCTGAATTGCCTCCTTTATATCACATAGTTCTTCTCTTCAATGTTTGGTGGCGCAGTTTAGCTGGTGCGTGTCTAACCAATATTATTAAATTAAGCTTAAAAAAATGTTCATACAAACATTGATTTTATATTCTTACATTACAGATCAATGATGACTTGTCGCGAGGATCAGCTGCACTGGCATGCCGAAGATTTCGTGGAACACATAGCTTTGATAAAATTGCTGGAATATTGGACAGGATCAACTCGGAGCATGGTTTATCTTATAGAAAAGTTGTATCTACAGTCACCGACAATGCATCGAACATGGTGAAATGCTTTAAAGAGTTCGGTGTTCGTGTTCAGAATCGTACTGACGACATTGATGAAGATGATGCAGATGAAGATGATGATGAAAAAGATTCAGATGAAGAGGTTATCATCAGCAACTTTCCTGAACATTCAGGAGAGCATGGAGAGGAGTCAGTGAAACTATCATCCCATATTCGATGTGCCTCCCACACATTGAACTTGGTAGCAACAACTGATGCAGATAAAGGACTGAATTCACCTGGACTAAAGAAGATAAAGCATTCTGCAATGGGAAAATGTTCGGCGCTGTGGAATGCTGCTGGTAAACCCAAGTCAGCAGAAAAAATACAGGAAATAACTGGCGTCCAATTTAGGTACCCATGCGTCACCCGATGGAACTCAATGTACGACTCATTAAGCCAAATATATAAACATAAGAACGACGTGAATGTAGCTCTTGAAGAACTGAATCTACCCATCCTCAAAGACAATGAATTGGAATTTATTTCAGAATATTTGTCTGTTCTAAAACCAATTGCAGCAGCCCTCAACAAATTACAGGCAGAGAAAGAATGCTACTACGGTTGTCTTCTTCCAACAGTCCTAGTGACTCAAGATGCCCTCGCAAGATTGGAGCCTATCCAACCAAACGACCTGCGCTTGAGACACTGCATGCCATTACTGGCAGCAGTCGTCTCTGGCTTCAATGCCAGATTTGGTCATTTTTTGTCGTTGAGCCCCGAGGTAACTGATGCCGTTTTGGCCTCAGTATCTCATCCGTATTTCAAACTTAGATGGATATCATTGTTGCAAGGGCCTAATTTCGGCGATCATGAAGCAATCAAGTCTCAAGTAAAAGACAAGCTGCAAATGGCTGTAAGAAATTGTAATTCTGACAGCAGTGGTAATAGTTCGGTGAACTCAGACTCATCATCTGAAGACGATTTCTTCAGAACTATGGACGGCTCATTCTCTGCTCCTAACAACAAGGAAGACTTGGAAGTCCTCAATTATTTGCAGGACACCAGTAAGGCACTCGACTCTTTAGATAGGTATCCTGCTATAAAGAAGATCTTCAAGAGGTATAACACCACGCTACCTTCCTCTGCACCAGTGGAACGGTTGTTTTCGTTTGCTGGCATGGTTCATAGCCCCAAACGAAGTCGTCTCTCGGATGGTAACTTTGAACAATTGGTTTTGCTGAAAGCAAATGTTTACAGCGGTTGAACATTAAATTAACACTCTTAACTTGCGGTTTTTACCCTTATATTGTCAGTAATTGCGTACTGCAGTAAAACTGTAAAATTAAATTCTATGTAAAAAATGTTTACTTATATATGCTGACCATTCATTGATATGGGTTATGGACCTGGTGAAATGAGAATTGAGAAAAATAGAACTAAAAACTATATGTAGGTCATTTAATAGTTTTTTCTTTGCTGATAAGTTATGATAATACTAAGTTTTAAGTTTACCACCTGAAAAACTGAAAGGGGAATCGTCAATCCCCGTGGTTTAGATCAGGTGACATGGGTAGGATGCGATGCTTGTATTGCCTCAGCCCTCAGGGGAGTATTAGGAGTGATACTTTTCAGGAGTGATTAACAAAATAATTTGTTTTTGTTTACTCTACAAGAGTACAACTTTTTTTCAATTCATATAAAAGTGATCTTAAAAAGTGATCTTGAAAAGTGATCTTCAAGATCACGATCTTGATCTGGATCTTCAAGATCACATTTTTCTGGTGATCTGATCTTGATCTTCAAGATCACATTTTTCTGGTGATCTGATCTTGATCTTCAAGATCACCAAAGTTGGTGATCTTGCCCATCTCTGGTCATAGACATAGCGTGTGTGTGTAATTGGGATTTTAGGATGCGCCAGCTACTGATGCTATGATTACGTCCATAACGGGGGACAAATACAATATTTTAAATTTTAATGTTATTTCTAGGTGAGTGTAACTTCTAAACCACTTGTCCGATCGACTTGGTAAGTATCTGAGAGGATTTCTTTCACTGAGAGGATTCAGAAAATATGGTCATTTGATGATTTATCTTTATTCAGTAAAAAATTGTCAATTTGGCCAAATTTCCAAAATTGAAATTTTCAAGGTCGATGCGCGACCCCTAAATATTGATCGATTTTGGTAAAAATGATGTCAGTGTACTTCCACTGAACCAAATCATGGGAAAAACTTTGACCAGCTATAATCTTTTTAAAAGTGAAAAGTGATCCACCCTAAATTTGTACACCCTTTCATTTTTTGGCGTAACAGTCACATGTCAAGTTGTGTGTTGTGTTTTGTGTTGCCCACTTACACATTTTATTTTTTTAGGTGATTTACATCAACCCATTCATCGATCATCATGCCTCGAAAGTGTAAAAATCACCCAGACAATTTCTGTTACGTGTGCGGCTCGTTCGCGACTAAATCACAACGGCGTACAATCACAATGGATCTTCGGAAAACTTACCAGTTATACTTCGGCTGTCCACTAGGCAACCAAGATAAGGCGTGGGCGCCACATGTTATCTGTACCGCTTGTTCGAATGGATTACCTGACTGGTTGAACCAAAGGAAAAGTCGATGCCGTTCGCTATACCCATGATGTGGAGGGAGCCGAGAGACCATCATGGCGATTGTTACTTTTGCAATATTAACATCACTGGATTCTCCGTGAAGAACAAGCATAACATCGTTTATCCGAACGTAGACTCCGCGATCAGACCGATCTCTCACGATGGATGACACGATGCCAATTCCGTTACCTCCACATCATGGACTCGATTCTTTAGAAGACAAAAGGGAATCCGACGAAGGTGCGATTGGCGGAGATGCAGGACCTTCGGTCGATCTTGACTACACACCTGACGAAGAGCAATCGGAGCCAGAGAGGCTCTGCTATTGCCATGATCTCAACGGACTTTTCGAGAACTTGTCATAGGTAAATACACCATCTGAGTGGCGCTTCTCCATTGATTCTTCAGAGCGAAGCTTGAAAGCGGTTCTCCTGCACAACGGGAACTTAAAGCCGTCCATCCCGATCGCCCACTCCGTTCATCTAAAGGAGACGTACGATAACATGAATATACTACTCGAAGCAATCCAATATAGCACTCATCAATGAAATATCTGCGGTGATCTGAAAGTCATTGGTATGTTAATGGCCATGCAAGGAGGGTTCAGTGTGTTCCAGTGTGTTCCTTTAGTTGATCCAAAGAAGATTTTCCTACCACCTCTCCACATTAAGCTCGGCTTAATGGAAAATTTTGTGAAAGCGATCGGTAAGGCGAATTCGAGAGGGTTTCGATACCTTGTTAAGGAATTTGTAAACATCAGTGCCGCGAAATTGAAGGAGGGAATCTTTGTCCAGGGTCAACAAATCAGGGAGTTTCTGCAGGATGAAGCTTTGAAGAAAGCCTTAATGCCTTAGAACTAAGAGCATGGCAGGCTTTCAAATAGATTTGTGGAAATTTCTTGGGTAACCACAAGTTTCCCGTATACAAAGATGGAGTTCAGAAACTGCTCGATGCATATCAAGAAATGGGCGGTCGCATGTCCTTGAAAATAATTTTTTTACATTCGCATCTATAGATTTCTTTCCCGAGAACCTTGGCGCGGTGAGTGACGAACAGGGGGAATGCTTCCATCAAGATATCAAGTCAGTGGAAAATCGCTACCAAGGTTTCTGGAACGAAAGTATGTTGGCATACTACTGCTGGATGTTGTACCGCGACGATCTGGACAAGGTTTACAAAAGAAAATCGTAGTCGCAACGTTTTTAGGTTGGTGTACATTTCTTTTTATGAATAAAGTTGTACTTTTACGATAAATTGTGCTGAAATTAACACGTCATATTTCGATAACTAGATGTGCAAGAGGAAAACCGAAAACCGATTTGGAATCAGCGTACAAAGCAGGTCTAGAAAAGTGTGTATACATCTTTGATGAGGGAAAAAAGTTCGATTTTGTCGACCAGTGTAATTTATACAGTTTGGGGTGGCAAATTTCTTCAAACTTGCGCCACCCTTAAATATGAATGGATTTAGCATAAAATCTGGTCTGAGGTCTTCTTCTATATAAAAAATGCGAAAGTACATCAGGAGATTTTATTTGTGCATTTTAAGTTTTTACTCTATATGTATGGCTCACCCTAATATACAGTGTATATATATATATATATATATATATATATATATATATATATATATATATATATATATATATATATATATATATATATCGTAAAGAAACGACGCTTGTATAGGAGATATTCCGCGCAAGACGAGAGAGAGAGAACGGAACAAATGAAAAAATGAGGTAACCACCTGGGAATCGAACCCGGGATCTTCCGATTGCCGGTCAGACGCGATACCATTACACCATGGACCTCACTCTTCCAAATGCCGTAATTCTTCTACATACTCGCAGAAACCAATGCCCCAAGGGGGCACCTCCCGCATGCCGTAACATTATATACCTTCAACTGCAAAGAACACGCAGTATAAATAACGTAAAGAAACGACGCTTGTATAGGAGATATTCCGCGTCGTTTCTTTACGTTATTTATACTGCGTGTTCTTTGCAGTTGAAGGTATATAATGTTACGGCATGCGGGAGGTGCCCCCTTGGGGCATTGGTTTCTGCGAGTATGTAGAAGAATTACGGCATTTGGAAGAGTGAGGTCCATGGTGTAATGGTATCGCGTCTGACCGGCAATCGGAAGATCCCGGGTTCGATTCCCAGGTGGTTACCTCATTTTTTCATTTGTTCCGTTCTCTCTCTCTCGTCTTGCGCGGAATATCTCATATACAAGCGTCGTTTCTTTACGTTATTTATAGTGCGTGTTCTTTGCAGTTGAAGGTATATATAATATATATATATATATATGGATCTTTTCCGTTTGACACACATGGTTCGATTTTATTTTAAATTTCTACACAGACGTAGTTTTGCATGCCGATTAAGAAAATCAGAACCATTTTTTGGAGAAATTAATAATAAAAACGTTACAACCCTTTAAAGTATTTTATTAATATTAGTGACAAAAATCAACACAAATTAATATTTTCGATTAAATGTTGCGATGCACTGTAGCATTTTTTGGAACTGGTCGCAGTTTTCGTGTATACTATAAACACCCAGGAATGTCTGTCAGTCAGTCCGTCACGCTCAGTTTGTCAGTCGGCCACGCTGAGGAACGTTTGTCGGTCACGCTCAGGAACGTTTAGGTTAAGTCGTGATATTTTCGTTAGCTTTAACCAAAATATCACGACTTAACCTAACCAATCGTCAAGGACGTACAATTACCCTAAAAAAATAAATAAAAAAAATAAATTTATTTTTATTTAACCAAACTAGCACGACTTAACCTAACCAATCGTCAATGCCGTACAGTATAAAGAATCCTCTTCTCTTAATATATAAAATTAAATAAATAAAAAAAAGTATTGTTTTTTATTTATTTTTTTAGGTTAATTGTACGCTCTTGACGATTGGTTAGGTTAAGTCGTGATAGTTTGGTTAATTTTTGCTACCCGCGACCCGCACGAAGGGCGGGTCTTAGGCTAGTTGTAACTTTTTTATTATTAATTTCTCCAAAAAATGGTTCTGATTTTCGTAATCGGCATGCAAAACTACGTCTGTGTAGAAATTTAAAATAAAATCGAACCATGTGTGTCAAACGGAAAAGATCCATATATATATTATATATATAATATATATATATATATATATATACAGTACAGGGTGTCCCAAAAAGTTTGACCCTAAAAGAAATATTAATAACTTTTTTATTAAAGGTGCTAGAAGTAAATACTAAAAACTAAAATAACAAGTGAAGATGTAAGTTTTTGATACTGTATACGTAATTATTATCAAAAACATATCGTTACTTTAAAATGTTAAAAAAAATTCTACAAAATTTTCTCATAAAAGAAATCATTTATCATGAAGGGTGGCCTAGTCTAACCAAAGGCCTTGTGACGGCGAATCCTACGGACCGGACTAGACTAGCCTAATCATTCACTTGCTCGTTCCGGACCTAGTTTAATCACTCACTCGCTCGTTCTAGCAAGTTGGCGGCCAAAAAAACATCTTATGATACAAACTGTACAGAATTTCACCCACCCTCAGATCACGACACCACAAGAAAAAGCTGAACTAGTCAGGTATGTTTACGAAAGTAAATCAATCATCACAGCACAAAGAAGATTTCAAGTTAAACACAATAAACAGGCACCAGGAAAGAAGAGCATAAAAAGATGGGTGAAAACGTGATGTGGAATGTCAAGTTCTCGAATTTATGGTCCGTATTTATTTGAAGAACGGACTGTTACAGGTGCCTCGTACTTAAAGATGTTGAAAGATTTCTTTGTGCCACTACTAAAAGAAACTCCTGAATCATTTCAAACCATAATCTTTCAACAAGACGGAGCCCCGCCTCACTATGCTAGAGTCGTTCAAGAATTTCTAAACGAGACTTTCCCAAGACGATGGATTGGTAGAAGAGGAGCAATGAAATGGCCCGCTCGCTCCCCCGATTTAACACCTTTAGATTTTTATCTTTGGGGTTATGTTAAGTCTAAAGTTTACCATAACAAACCGAGAAACATTGTGGAATTGAAACAGCGTATTCAGGAAACTATCACATCCATCTCCCCATTTGTACTGGAGCGTGCCATTAAAGAATTTGAACGTAGAATTAGACTGGTTATAGTAAATGCTGGAAAACATGTAGAGGTTTACTAGTGCATGGTAATAAAACTTACACCTTCGCTTGCTATTTTATTTTTTAGTATTTATTTCTAGCACCTTTAATAAAAACGTTATTAATATTTCGTTTAGGGTCACTCTTTTTGGGACACCCTGTATATATATATATATATATATATATATATATACACACACTCAGAATGGTCACCTGAGAAACTTTTACGTTACACAAACTGCGCATGGAACAAGGAACTCTTCTAGGAAAATTAAATCATGACCCGGTCATGATTCGTTGCTCACGTTGGGCTTTCATCACGAAAAAGAAAAACTTTAGTATTTGTCATTTACCATTATTTATTCAAACTATAGTGGATTTAATTTTCCCAGAAGAGTTCCTTGTTCTATGCATGGTCTGTGTGTAATATTATATATACGAGTAATTTAGTAATTTAGGGATGTACCGAATACTAAAATTCGCCGAATACCGAATATTTGGTGCAAAACTATTCGGCCGAATACCTAATTCCGAATATTAGTTTTATTTGGGTTATTAGGCGTCACTATAAAAAACTGAAGCCTTTATCAGTTTGACAGCACATAGAATTAATAGTAAATGTGAGCAAAAGTAGTATGTTTTAGCCACCAAAAATCTGCCAGATTCCCATACTCATGAAAAATTTGCAACTGCATTGACTTCTATATTGCAAGAATGGTCAATAATGAGCGATCGTGTGCATGCAGTTGTGCACGACAATGGCTGTAATATTACTAAAGCTGTGAGCGTTCTCAAAATTACTCCTGTTGCTTGTGCGAATCATACTTTAGCACTCGCAGTTGATGAAACCCTCCTTAGCCAGAAGTCTGTTTCAAAGATATGTGCAATTGCACGCCCAATCTGTTGCATTTTGATTATTCATCTCCAGCCTTTGACAGACTTAAGGAATCCCAGAAGCAACAGAATTTACCCGAAAACAAACTTACAAGAGACGTTATCACCCGATGGAACTCTACATTCTATATGCTACAACGACTTCTTCAACGAAAAACTGCGGTTGTTGCATACGCCTCGGACTATGACATACTGTAGCAACCTTCAGTAATCATCAGTGGACTCAAATTCAGTGTGTTGTAAAGCTTCTTAGTCGATGTGAAAAATTAACGAATGACTTTTCCTCTGATTCTTCTTGTCTTCACATGGTGTCTCCCGATGTAACAGGTCTCGTGGTATTTTTGCCTAACATAACTGATGATGCAGGTGTTCATACTATGAAAAACGATTTAATAGAAAATTTACAGAATCGTTTCAGGCAGTGGAAGGCAGCCATTACTTGCATGATTTCTCACGTTTTAGATTCTCGTTTCAAATTTGCTCGCATAACAGTGCCTGAGTTTGTAAAAAATGAGATAATCATTATGTCTGCATCACCTAACGCTAGTCCTGTACGTAATATAACCTATGGCGGTGAAGCAACTGATTTTGTTTCACGAGAAGATCAAGAACCTTTGAAAAAGAAGCCGAAGGTTAAGTTATGGAGTTATTTCGATGAGGTTGTGCCTCCACCTATCAAATTAGTTAGAAAAGTTATCAAAAAGAACTAGACATCTATTCAAAGGAGCCAAGAGTCAGTGGCGAAACGAACCCTCTTGATTGGGGTCGCCATAATGGTGAAAGATTCCCAAAATTACTGAACAATTGGGTTTTGCTGCGCGCCGCCTGGCGTGATCGGGTCTCGATCCCGGGGCCGATGGATTCGTAGTCAGCGATGCTAACCGCTACACCACCAAGGCGCATATACTGTACGGGTGAGTCAAAAGTAGCGCCCGATTTCTGTTTTTTCGGCTGTCAGATTCTTTCTGGGAAGTCATGTTGTTAATAATTGTCTTGCAGATTATTAATTTTCTTAGTTTGTTTTTGTTTTGCAGGTTATTGCTGAGAGTTTGGAAAGTTACTGAATTTGCACCAAATTGAACCATGAATTACCTTTCAATGAATCAACGCATTGCGGCCGTGAAACATTACTACAAATGTAATGAACAACCAACGATGGCGGCACGCCGTTTGGCACAGGAATTCGATATTAACCCACCCCAGGGAAGAAACATACGATTGATTGTCGAGAAATTTTAAGCAACAGGGTCGGTAGCCACTGCAAAGAAGTCCGGTCGTCCGAAAACGGCAACGAATGTAGCTAAGGCTGAAGAAGCCATCAGGAGACTGGAACAAAGTCCGCAAAAGCCAACTCGCCGTTTATCTGCAGAGTTGGAAGTGAGCCAATCAAGTGTTATCCGTATCCTTCACCAGAAAAAATGGAAACCTTACATTCCATGCTTACTGCATGCCCTTCATGATGGAGATGACGACCGCCGTCTTCAATTTTGCGAAGAGTTCTTAGCTAAACTTGACGAAGAGGACACAATGCTAGACAACATCTGGTGGTCAGATGAGGCATGTTTTAAGCTTAACGGCACAATTAACAGACACAATTGTGTCTACTGTGCTGCGGAGAACCCAAGAGTGACAGTTGAGAAGGAGGTAAATTTACCTGGCGTGAGTTTGGGCAGCCATATCTCCATTAGGGATAATTGGACCCTTTTTCTTTGAGGGATCTGTCACTGCAGAAATTTACCTGGATATGCTGCAAACCTTCTTTTGGCCCAGGGTACAAGATCAGGACTGTTATTTCCAGCAAGATGGAGCTCCACCTCATTATGGACGTCATGTTCGTCAGTGGCTTGATGAAAACTTTCCCGGAAAGTGGATCGGCCGCCGCGGTCCGATCGAGTGGCCGGCACGCTCCCCAGACCTTATACCTCCAGATTTCTTTCTTTGGGGGCTCATGAAAGACCTTGTTTATCGTGAAAAGCCTCGTACCATTCAGGAATTGAAGGCTCAAATCACTGCAAAGTTTGAGGAAATTGATATCGAACTCTGCAGGCGTGTGTGCCACTCTGTGCCTGCTCGGCTGCAATTGTGCATCGATCACGAGGGAGGGCACTTTGAAAATTGCAAGTAAAACAGCTTGGTACAGTTCCGTAATAATTTTCCCCCGAATAAATGGTTAGATAAACATGTCATTCATTTATTTCTACCTTCTTGTACACTGTAATACAAATGGCAAACAAACAATCAACTGACAGAAATCGGGCGCTACTTTTGACTCACCCTTATATATATATATATATATATATATATATATATATATATATATATATATATATATATATATATATATATATATATATATATATATATTATATATATATATTAACGGGTGGGCCTTTAACTCTGACGGTTTTAATATCCTTATAACTTTTTTGTTTTTTAACCAAATCAAATAAAATTTATGCACAACATATGTACATGCATAAAGTTTTTTTTCCATTAAGCTGCTTTTATCTATCTGCAGAATTGACGAAATGGCGAAGAAAAACCTTTTGACGTATACGAAAACAAATGCTTTATAACGAAATGTCGTATAAAATAAGCCCAAAGTTATTGCGTAATTGCTAGTCTTCCAATATGCCCTGGCCCCCACGCTCTCCCAATCTCACCCCTTGCGACTTTTTTTTATGGGGGTTTATTAAGTCGAAAATCTACGCGACAAGACCAACCGACATTCATGAACTGAAACAGAGAATTCAAGCAGCTTTTGGTGAAATTACGGTCGAAATGCGACAAAAGGTGGCTTTGGAATACAGAGCAAGGCTGCCTAACTGATCGAAAATGGTGGAAATCACATTGAAGTTTATAACTAACCTTGTAAGTTTATAAAGGTAATTAAATTTATATCCAAAAACACTTTATGTATGTACCTATGTTGTGTATAAATTTTATTTGATTTGGTTAAAAAACAAAAAAGTTATAAGGATATTAAAACCGTCAGAGTTAAAAGGCCCACCCTAGATTAGACGCCTGGCTCAGAACAATCCCCGATGAGCCGGACGTACCTGGCAATATGAGGTGGAGAGCACAAGAAACCAACTCACTACTTCACCAGGCCAACTCGAGAGGAGGGGCGACAAGCTTGACCTTCGCGAAATGAGGAATCATCGCGTGGAGCCTTTGTAAGGTTGTATATATATTTGGGTGAACCACACATGCTGTATATGGTAAAAGTTTAAAATGCATAAATAAGAGCTCCTGATACATTTTCTAATTGTGTATATAGAAAAAGACCTCAAACTAGATTTTGAGCTATATCTGTTAATATTTAAGGGTGGCGCAAGTTTGAAGAAATTTGCCACCCCAAACTGTTTAATGATAGTAAGGCTTCGAGTTGCGCCACCTCTAAATATGCATGAATCGATTCAGTTTTTATTTCCAACATCAATAGTGGTTGTGGAATATGAGCAAATATCATGAGAAATATATTTTTCATTTTCATTTTTTTTTACTACCCCAAAATATATATATATATATATATATATATACAGGGCGTCCCAAAAAATGTATACACACTTTAACAGCTGATAGCTCAATTGATGTTTCTTTCTTTCCAAGTTAAACCCATTAGAATTAATAATGGCAGTCAGACTAAGCTTTGAACAAAGGAAATTCATTCTAAAATGCTACTGGAAGTGTGAAAACGCAGTTGAAGTGCAAAGACAGTTTAGGAGGGAGTTTCAAACAGATCCACCAACGCGACTTACCATCACTCGAATTAGAGATAAGTTTGAAGCCGATGGAACTGTTCAGAATGTCCACAAGAAGCGTTCCGGAAGACCACGGACATCGACAAGCCCACAAAGCAAGAAAGAGTACTGGAAACGTATCACCAAAGTCCAAGAAAATCTGTGCGGCAAGTGAGTCGTGAGGTAGGAATTTCAGAATCGTCTGTCCAACGCATTTTGAAGCGCTGTCAATGGAAAAGTTACATTCCAAGATTAGTCCATGCTATTAATGAAGATGATCCGGACCGAAGAGTGGAGTATTGCGAGTGGTACTTGGCACGATGTGGATGTGGATTGGACGAAGGGGTTTCGTAGAATACCCTCCGCGTTCACCAGACCTCACACCACTAGACTTTTTTTTTATGGGGATACTTAAAAGACAAAGTCTACGCTAAAAACCTGCAACAGTCGCTGAATTGAGAGCAGCCATTGAACGAGAATGCACACAAATACCAAACGAAATGTTTCGTGATGTTTGCGATTCCATTGCTTTGCGTTATCAGCAGTGCCTGGACCAGAACGGACGTCAGTTTGAAAACAGGCGTTGACAAAACAATTAAAATTTAATGTTTCTGTAGATTTTTATACATTTTGAAAATGAAATGTATTTTAATAAACACTGCCTTTATAAGTATTTAAAGTGTGTCTACATTTTTCTGGGACGCCCTGTGTATATATATATATATATATATATATATATATATATATATATATATATATATATATATATATGATGCAAACCCACAAGGAAAAAGAAAAACGATTCCAAGGCCTTTCGTGTATTCAAAGCTACACCTCGTCATTCCCTGACGAGGTGTAGCTTTGAATACACGAAAGGCCTTGGAATCGTTTCTCTTTTTCCTTGTGGGTTTGCAGCATTCATTCATTTCACGTGTTTTATTGTGAAATTCATCCCATATACGTATATATAAAGGGTGATCCAGAGAAATGGGACCCAAAAGAATCTCTGTAACTCTTAAAGTATAAGTCCTTTTATAAAATCATACGCATCATTCGAAAGAGGATAGTTACAAGTTTGTACAGGATTGTATAGGTTTTGACAATACAAGCCAAGATAAGATACAAAACAAAATAAAAGCGTTAGTTAAAACTAACCCTTCAAGATGACTGCATGGACTGTGGAACAGCTGCGTTTCATAACTGAGCAATATTATGAGCATGGAAGAAGTGTAGTTTCAGCTCAAAGATCTTTCAAGACAAATTTTCAGATGTCAAAATCACCTTCTAAGAAAGTAATCCGTCGGTGTGTCAGAAATTGGTGGTGTCATTTACCTTCTGTTGGATCCATTGACAGAATTGTCGTCTTCGTGCGAAATCTCCATCGTTTAGTTGTTGCACTGTTTGAATTTTATATGGAAAGAGCATTAAATTTTGTTTGAATATACGGTGTGTTGTTCCATATCCAACTCCTAACAGCTGAGAAGCACGTCTGATGCTTATGTTATGATTATCCTGTACAATTTCATGAGTTCTGTTAATGATCTCGTCTATCCTTGCTGTGCGCACTCTTCCAGTTGGTTTTCTTTTTCCAATGCTGCCAGTTAGGGAAAAATTTCTGACACACCGACGGATTACTTTCTTAGAAGGTGATTTTGACATCTGAAAATTTGTCTTGAAAGATCTTTGAGCTGAAACTACACTTCTTCCATGCTCGTAATATTGCTCAGTTATGAAACGCAGCTGTTCCACAGTCCATGCAGTCATCTTGAAGGGTTAGTTTTAACTAACACTTTTATTTTGTTTTGTATCTTATCTTGGCTTGTCAAAACCTATACAATCCTGTACAAACTTGTAACTATCCTCTTTCGAATGATGCGTATGATTTTATAAAAGGACTTATACTTTAAGAGTTACAGGGGTTTCTTTTGGGTCCCATTTCTCTGGATCACCCTTTATATATATATATATATATACATTCAACTGCAAAGAACACGCAGTATAAATAACGTAAAGAACGACGCTTGTATAGGAGATATTCCGCGCAAGACGAGAAAGAGAAAACAACAAATGAAAAAATGAAGTACCACCTGGGAATCGAACCCGGGATCTTCCGATTGCCGGTCAGACGCGATACCACTACACCATGGTCTTCACCCTTGGGGCATTGGTTTCTGCGAGTATGTAGAGGAATTACGGCATTTGGAAGAGTGAAGACCATGGTGTAGTGGTATCGCGTCTGACCGGCAATCGGAAGATCCCGGGTTCGATTCCCAGGTGGTACTTCATTTTTTCATTTGTTGTTTTCTCTTTCTCGTTTTGCGCGGAATATCTCCTATACAAGCGTCGTTCTTTACGTTATTTATACTGCGTGTTCTTTGCAGTTGAATGTATATAATGTTACGGCATGCGGGAGGTGCCCCCTTGGGGCATTGGTTTCTGCGAGTATGTAGAGGAATTACGGCATTTGGAAGAGTGAAGACCATGGTGTAGTGGTATCGCGTCTGACCGGCAATCGGAAGATCCCGGGTTCGATTCCCAGGTGGTACTTCATTTTTTCATTTGTTGTTTTCTCTTTCTCGTCTTGCGCGGAATATCTCCTATACAAGCGTCGTTCTTTACGTTATTTATACTGCGTGTTCTTTGCAGTTGAATGTATATAATGTTACGGCATGCGGGAGGTGCCCCCTTGGGGCATTGGTTTCTGCGAGTATGTAGAGGAATTACGGCATTTGGAAGAGTGAAGACCATGGTGTAGTGGTATCGCGTCTGACCGGCAATCGGAAGATCCCGGGTTCGATTCCCAGGTGGTACTTCATTTTTCATTTGTTGTTTTCTCTTTCTCGTCTTGCGCGGAATATCTCCTATACAAGCGTCGTTCTTTACGTTATTTATACTGCGTGTTCTTTGCAGTTGAATGTATATAATGTTACGGCATGCGGGAGGTGCCCCCTTGGGGCATTGGTTTCTGCGAGTATGTAGAGGAATTACGGCATTTGGAAGAGTGAAGACCATGGTGTAGTGGTATCGCGTCTGACCGGCAATCGGAAGATCCCGGGTTCGATTCCCAGGTGGTACTTCATTTTTTCATTTGTTGTTTCTCTTTCTCGTCTTGCGCGGAATATCTCCTATACAAGCGTCGTTCTTTACGTTATTTATACTGCGTGTTCTTTGCAGTTGAATGTATATAATGTTACGGCATGCGGGAGGTGCCCCCTTGGGGCATTGGTTTCTGCGAGTATGTAGAGGAATTACGGCATTTGGAAGAGTGAAGACCATGGTGTAGTGGTATCGCGTCTGACCGGCAATCGGAAGATCCCGGGTTCGATTCCCAGGTGGTACTTCATTTTTTCATTTGTTGTTTTCTCTTTCTCGTCTTGCGCGGAATATCTCCTATACAAGCGTCGTTCTTTACGTTATTTATACTGCGTGTTCTTTGCAGTTGAATGTATATAATGTTACGGCATGCGGGAGGTGCCCCCTTGGGGCATTGGTTTCTGCGAGTATGTAGAGGAATTACGGCATTTGGAAGAGTGAAGACCATGGTGTAGTGGTATCGCGTCTGACCGGCAATCGGAAGATCCCGGGTTCGATTCCCAGGTGGTACTTCATTTTTTCATTTGTTGTTTTCTCTTTCTCGTCTTGCGCGGAATATCTCCTATACAAGCGTCGTTCTTTACGTTATTTATACTGCGTGTTCTTTGCAGTTGAATGTATATAATGTTACGGCATGCGGGAGGTGCCCCCTTGGGGCATTGGTTTCTGCGAGTATGTAGAGGAATTACGCATTTGGAAGAGTGAAGACCATGGTGTAGTGGTATCGCGTCTGACCGGCTCGGAAGATCCCGGGTTCGATTCCCAGGTGGTACTTCATTTTTTCATTTGTTGTTTTCTCTTTCTCGTCTTGCGCGGAATATCTCCTATACAAGCGTCGTTCTTTACGTTATTTATACTGCGTGTTCTTTGCAGTTGAATGTATATAATGTTACGGCATGCGGGAGGTGCCCCCTTGGGGCATTGGTTTCTGCGAGTATGTAGAGGAATTACGGCATTTGGAAGAGTGAAGACCATGTGTAGTGGTATCGCGTCTGACCGGCAATCGGAAGATCCCGGGTTCGATTCCCAGGTGGTACTTCATTTTTTCATTTGTTGTTTTCTCTTTCTCGTCTTGCGCGGAATATCTCCTATACAAGCGTCGTTCTTTACGTTATTTATACTGCGTGTTCTTTGCAGTTGAATGTATATAATGTTACGGCATGCGGGAGGTGCCCCCTTGGGGCATTGGTTTCTGCGAGTATGTAGAGGAATTACGGCATTTGGAAGAGTGAAGACCATGGTGTAGTGGTATCGCGTCTGACCGGCAATCGGAAGATCCCGGGTTCGATTCCCAGGTGGTACTTCATTTTTTCATTTGTTGTTTTCTCTTTCTCGTCTGTCTCGCGGAATACTCCTATACAAGCGTCGTTCTTTACGTTATTTATACTGCGTGTTCTTTGCAGTTGAATGTATATAATGTTACGGCATGCGGGAGGTGCCCCCTTGGGGCATTGGTTTCTGCGAGTATGTAGAGGAATTACGGCATTTGGAAGAGTGAAGACCATGGTGTAGTGGTATCGCGTCTGACCGGCAATCGGAAGATCCCGGGTTCGATTCCCAGGTGGTACTTCATTTTTTCATTTGTTGTTTTCTCTTTCTCGTCTTGCGCGGAATATCTCCTATACAAGCGTCGTTCTTTACGTTATTTATACTGCGTGTTCTTTGCAGTTGAATGTATATAATGTTACGGCATGCGGGAGGTGCCCCCTTGGGGCATTGGTTTCTGCGAGTATGTAGAGGAATTACGGCATTTGGAAGAGTGAAGACCATGGTGTAGTGGTATCGCGTCTGACCGGCAATCGGAAGATCCCGGGTTCGATTCCCAGGTGGTACTTCATTTTTTCATTTGTTGTTTTCTCTTTCTCGTCTTGCGCGGAATATCTCCTATACAAGCGTCGTTCTTTACGTTATTTATACTGCGTGTTCTTTGCAGTTGAATGTATATAATGTTACGGCATGCGGGAGGTGCCCCCTTGGGGCATTGGTTTCTGCGAGTATGTAGAGGAATTACGGCATTTGGAAGAGTGAAGACCATGGTGTAGTGGTATCGCGTCTGACCGGCAATCGGAAGATCCCGGGTTCGATTCCCAGGTGGTTCTTTTTTCATTTGTTGTTTTCTCTTTCGTCTTGCGCGGAATATCTCCTATACAAGCGTCGTTCTTTACGTTATTTATACTGCGTGTTCTTTGCAGTTGAATGTATATAATGTTACGGCATGCGGGAGGTGCCCCCTTGGGGCATTGGTTTCTGCGAGTATGTAGAGGAATTACGGCATTTGGAAGAGTGAAGACCATGGTGTAGTGGTATCGCGTCTGACCGGCAATCGGAAGATCCCGGGTTCGATTCCCAGGTGGTACTTCATTTTTTCATTTGTTGTTTTCTCTTTCTCGTCTTGCGCGGAATATCTCCTATACAAGCGTCGTTCTTTACGTTATTTATACTGCGTGTTCTTTGCAGTTGAATGTATATAATGTTACGGCATGCGGGAGGTGCCCCCTTGGGGCATTGGTTTCTGCGAGTATGTAGAGGAATTACGGCATTTGGAAGAGTGAAGACCATGGTGTAGTGGTATCGCGTCTGACCGGCAATCGGAAGATCCCGGGTTCGATTCCCAGGTGGTACTTCATTTTTTCATTTGTTGTTTTCTCTTTCTCGTCTTGCGCGGAATATCTCCTATACAAGCGTCGTTCTTTACGATATATATATATATATATATATATAATATATATATATATATCGAAACCTAAGGTAAAATTATTGAATGCCCGGTTAGGTCAACTGTACGCCCTTGACAATTTGTTCGGTTAAGTCGTGATATTTCATTAAAACTAACAAAAATATCACGACTTAACCTAACCAATCGTCAAGGGCGTACAATTAACCTAACCGGGCATTCAATTAATCTAATCGGGCATTCAGTTCGTAACAGGGCATTCAATTAATCTAATCGGGCATTCAGTTGACTTAACAGGGCAGTCAACCTAACCAGATATATATTGTTTCATTGTGAAATTCATCCCATATATATATATATATATATATATCGTTCAACTTCCACCCGGGCAACGCCGGGTCGCTCCGCTAGTTAAATAATAGGGCTAGGTCGTAGCCAATGTCGTAACACCGCTTCCCGTTGATCAGCGAAGTTAAGCGACATTGCGTCTGGGTAGTAGTTGGATGTGAGACCGTCCTCCGCGTTCAGATTATGCAGCGACCCGTGGTTCGGATCCCACGTAAAGCTGTAGGTCCCCTCCGTCATATGACCTTAGATGTTGCGAAGGAGGTTAAACAACCCCAATCATTATTATTATTAGTTAAATAACACTATGTAACAAAATTTTGGAAAAAAAACAATCTATGTTTTGTACCTAGTAGCTTATCAGAGAGCAAAATCACAATGAAGAAAAGGAAAGGAAAATAAATATATTTCATATTTAAATATATATAATGTATATATAATGTGTATATACAATGCGTATATCATGTACCGTGTATATATGTACCGTGTATATGTACCCAAATATAATATGCACACAAATATGCTCACAAATCTAAACGGATAATGCTTAAAAATGTACATTTGAGCGACGTTTTCTCTTGTAGTCCCGTGGATTATCTCGTACTAAACACCAGATATAGTTGCCCATCATAGCTTCGCCCCATTTTCCTTGATATCTCCTCTCCATGGTTTAGATATCTTGGTGAAAACGTTCACCATTTCTTCACTTACGTCACCTAAATTTGGTCTGAAGATTTCTAAATGCGAGTCCAGATAGTGTAACGTCAGGGACATTCTACAACCTAACCTTTGAAAGTGTTTGAGTAGATTTTCTACTAGCTCTTTGTACTAGCTCTTGTACTAGCTTCTTGTTACCTAAAAATCCATGGACTACAAGCCGAAATGACTGCGAGGCATTTTTTTCAAGAGCTGTCAATTTTTCTTCTAACTCTTTAGATGCTAACAATAACATGCGCCTGACTTGAGGTCCAACAAATGTAGCTTCAGAGAGTTTGGGAAACATTGAACGTATATGATAAAGAGCATCACTTTCAGCATCCAAAGGTTTGATGAATTGCTTAATAAGACCAAGCTTGATATGCTTGCCTGGATTAAGCTCATTTTTCACAGGCCATTCCTTTCTGAAAAGTGCTTACCATCTGCTCTGCTGTCCCAAAGGCAGAGGAAACACGAATATTTAGTTAACCGCCCTGTAGTCCAAGCAGGAATCCTAGCAATTTGATGTCTCCACATATATCCCATCTATGTTCACTGTAGTTTATTTTGTCTAGCAACTGCTTTACATTTTCATATTCTTCCTTCGATTCAACCGAATGAGCCACAGGAATAGATGGAAACATGTTTCTATTATGTAGTAGAACGCCTTTTAAACTTCTAGTTGAACTGTCAATAAACAAACGCCAATCAGCAGGGCTGTATTCAATTCCTATCTCAGCAAAAAGGCCATTCACATCACAGCAGTAACAAAGAGAGCTCGATGCAAAACAGGAGTAGAAAGAAGCGTATCGCAAATGCCTATTCCTGTAGAAAGAGATCTTGACACTTGGGTCCAAAAGATTCCACTCTTTAAGGCGGGACGTCATAATTTCTGCTTTGGTTTTCGTAAGATTCATATCCCCTGACTAGGTCGTCTATGTCTTTCTAGTTGGGGAATTGGGGTGACGTATTGGAGCTTGCCTCGAAGTCAGCATCTTCATCTTCATCGGAGGATAATAAAGGCGTTTTTTCTATTTCCTCCATGGTAGGTGGGCATGGAACGGGTAAATCTTCATTATGGGGGACTGGGGCAATAGAAGATGGGATATTTGGATATAGGACAATTTTTCGACTTTTACCTCTCTTGTAGAGTGAAATGTCTACCATGCAGAAGTAGCAATCATCGTGGTGAATAGCAAATGGCATGCCTTTTCTGGTACCTCGCAGCCATCCTTTTAGTGTGGAACGGCAGCTTCCACAGCAAAAGTGAGGTGAGGTACCCATGATTTATCTTGATCGCCCATGGGCATGCCAAAGTAAGCGTGATATGCTGTACAAAACTTCGTTCCTGTGTCAGTTTTGTGCTTTACTTGCTTTGGATTGCTGTAATGGCCGCAAACATAACAAAATTAATCTATAGAGTGTCTGCAGGGCCTATTGGTAGCCATCACCATATAATTCTAATATCTGAAAAATACAAAAAACATTTTATAAACAGAAATAAGAAACCAAATATGTACAAATATTTAATAATGGGCCTTAACCAATAAAAACATTGCTAATAAACCCCAGTTTTGGGGACATTTTGAATTTTGCACTTGAAATTACTTTTGCTATCTCAGAAAAATGCCTTAAAAATGGCGAAAAAGTAAAATTTCTAAATTTGACTAGATCATAAAAACTATAGTTTTCTGAGCAAAACCGATGCCAAATCTGTAATCAACGTGGGTGAAACATATAGAAAAGATCGAAAAATCAACATAAACAAAAAATTGTTGCACAGTGTAATATAAAACAGGAATTTGTAATGCTCATAATATAACGTATTTTAAAGTTCTTTCTAAGTTCCAGGATCAATTGGAAAAAAAATACAATTGTCTTTCCCAATGCGAAATAGAAACTGAATTCGGGATGGGAAAACAGCGCACAGCGCAGACTGACAGTGAATGAGCCAGTGGAAAAGAGTTTGTCATAGAGAGAGGGTTGTACACAGTCCATCAGAAGATCGCATTTTCCCTCCCATGTCATTTTTATTTTAATATTTCCACTCGTGCTCGTGGAAAATGGGTTCTACTTTTAAGATGAACTTAGGCCAGTAAGTTAATTTAATTCCTCCATAGGGATTGCAAAAGGAGCTCTTTGCGGCTCTGGGCCTATTCCTGTCTCGCACTAGGCCATATTCCCCATTTCCTTAGGCCTATTTGAATTCCGATCAAGCCCTATTCCCATTTATTAATTATATAAAGTAAGAAATCTAATTTAATATGTAAAACTTAATATTAAATACTAAAACTTTGTTGTGTTTTATAATAAGAGTGAAAATCATAATTGTCGTTTAAAATTCGTGATAGAGACACGCTCATTATTTAAAAGTAAGTAAGATCATTGTAAATGTAAAAATAGAGTGAAAGTCACTTGGCTGCAGGAAGCAAAAGAAGGAATCGGAAAAAACATTATCGTGTCCGCGTTATCAGACGTGTATTAATATCGACATACTCACCCCACGAACGGAGCAATGTATGACTGATCAATTACACTGGGAGTTCATCCCTGAAAAGGACGTCACCTCGGGAGAAACTTCGAACCCTTCACTCATAGTACTATCCTAATTTAATTGAAGGTCATTCCTTATGTCTTAACTAAAGGCATAAGGCAGTTTACCCCCGAGTTGTTCAAATTAAAATCGAATTTTACAATATTGTCTTTCTACCTTATGCAAGTATATGGATTTCACATTTCAAATATACATTTCAGATTTTCAATGAAATAACTAACCTAACCTAACATACTAACCTAACCTAACCCAACTTAACCAAGTTTAATTTAAACTAGCTTTTTAATATCGACATTATGTATGTCGACATTGTGCAGTTCGATTTTGTTCCATTACCAGCATCATACAAATATATACACTACAGTATATATGATCGGTCAGCGGCGGTACGTGTCCGGCAGGGCCGTTTTCCTAGGTCGCTCCGTGACCAAAATTGCTGCCTCATTAGATAGTGAATGAGTGTTTCAGGAGGTCCAACAACGAAGGAAAATAAAAAAAATCTAGATAAGCTCAGAATCAACTCCAGCTACCCTAAAATCCCCAAATCAGGCCAAAAAATCATCATGAAAATCTATTTTTAAGTCTTTTTCGACCTTTAACTCTTGAAAAAAACAAAATTTTCTGAATTTCCATTCAAAAAATTACTTTACTAATTAAGTTTTTACACTTGGAAAAAACCGTAAAATAACATTTGGGAAATAAAATACTTTATCAAACAATTATACTGTAATATATATATATATATATATATATATAGAAACGACGTAAGTATAGAAGAGTGTTCTGCACACGAGGAAGAGAAATAACGAACAAATGAAAAAATGAGGTAACCGCCCGGGAATCGAACCCAGGATCTTCCGATTGCTGGTCAGATATGCTATCCACTACACCACGGGCCTCGATCAGTCAGAAGTCGTAATTCTCCTACATAGGGCAGAAACCAATGCCTTGAGAGGGCACCCTCGCAAATCGTAAATATGTACATTTAACTGCAATGACCACGCAGTATATTAATGTATAGAAACGACGTAAGTATAGAAGAGTGTTCTGCACACGAGGAAGAGAAATAACGAACAATGAAAAAATGAGGTAACCGCCGGGAATCGAACCCAGGATCTTCCGATTGCTGGTCAGATATGCTATCCACTACACCACGGGCCTCGATCAGTCAGAAGTCGTAATTCTCCTACATAGGGCAGAAACCAATGCCTTGAGAGGGCACCCTCGCAAATCGTAAATATGTACATTTAACTGCAATGACCACGCAGTATATTAATGTATAGAAACGACGTAAGTATAGAGGAGTGTTCTGCACACGAGGAAGAGAAATAACGAACAAATGAAAAATGAGGTAACCGCCCGGGAATCGAACCCAGGATCTTCCGATTGCCGGTCAGATATGCTATCCACTACACCACGGGCCTCGATCAGTCAGAATACTGCGTGGTCATTGCAGTTAAATGTGTATATATATATATATATATAATTTATATATATATATATATATATATATATATATACACATTTTAACTGCAAACAAACACAGTATAATTAATGTAAAGAACGTTCTTTACGTTCTTTACATTAATTATACTGTGTGTTGTTTGCAGTTAAAATGTATATATATGTACGGCATGCGAAGGTGCCCCCTCAGGGCATTGGTTTCTGCTCGTACGTAGGAGAATTACGACATTTGATTAATCGAGGCCCATGGTGTAGTGAATAGCATATCTGACCGACAATCGGAAGATCCTGGGTTCGATTCCCGGGTGGTAACCTCATTTTTCATTTGTTCGTTCTTCCTCCTCATCTTGTGCGGAACGTTCTTCTACTTCTACACAAGCGTCGTTCTTTACATATACAGGGCGTCCCAAAAAAATGTATACACACTTTAACAGCTGATAGCTCAATTGATGTTTCTTTCTTTCCAAGTTAAACCCATTAGAATTAATAATGGCAGTCAGACTAAGCTTTGAACAAAGGAAATTCATTCTAAAATGCTACTGGAAGTGTGAAAACGCAGTTGAAGTGCAAAGACAGTTTAGGAGGGAGTTTCAAACAGATCCACAAACGCGACTTACCATCACTCGAATTAGAGATAAGTTTGAAGCCGATGGAACTGTTCAGAATGTCCACAAGAAGCGTTCCGGAAGACCACGGACATCGACAAGCCCCACAAAGCAAGAAAGAGTACTGGAAACGTATCACCAAAGTCCAAGAAAATCTGTGCGGCAAGCGAGTCGTGAGGTAGGAATTTCAGAATCGTCTGTCCAACGCATTTTGAAGCGCTGTCAATGGAAAAGTTACATTCCAAGATTAGTCCATGCTATTAATGAAGATGATCCGGACCGAAGAGTGGAGTATTGCGAGTGGTACTTGGCACGATGTGGATGTGGATTGGACGAAGGGGTTTCGTAGAATACCCTCCGCGTTCACCAGACCTCACGCCACTAGACTTTTTTTTATGGGGATACTTAAAAGACAAAGTCTACGCTATAAAACCTGCAACAGTCGCTGAATTGAGAGCAGCCATTGAACGAGAATGCACACAAATACCAAACGAAATGTTTCGTGATGTTTGCGATTCCATTGCTTCGCGTTATCAGCAGTGCCTGGACCAGAACGGACGTCAGTTTGAAAACAGGCGTTGACAAAACAATTAAATAATGTCTGTAGATTCTATTACATTTTGAAAATGAAATGTATTTTAATAAACACTGCCTTTATAATTATTTAAAGTGTGTATACATTTTTTTGGGACGCCCTGTATATATATATTTATTATAAGGAGTGTACAGTATTGAACAAGAAAGAAATTCACGAGATACCAAAAAATTGAACGAAAGCATTATGAATTTAACTTCAAATTGAATTTCAAAACGTTTTCGGATACTTTTTTGATACTTAAAAATAACTTTTGAGAGATGGAGAACACTCAAATCAAATTGAAAATATATAAAGAATTACGATTGAGAAAATTTCTTGCTGAAAAGTTAGAATTTGATTTTTTGTGTATTTCAATGACCTCAACTATCAAATCTAAAAGGAAAAGAACTGAGAACTTATCTACGCATACTCTTATATGTATAATAATAGTAATAATAATTATAATAATAATAATAACAATTAAGATGGTAAAAAATTATTTATGAAAAAAATATAGTGGTACAAAACTGGGATTCTGTGTAGATTGTGCATTGGGCGGTCCGGGAGAGGTTCTTGACAAATTAGCACGGATTGCTATATATTATATATATATTATAATATATATAATATATATATATATATCAGGAAAATGATAAATAGAATAAATAACAAAATCATAGGCCTTTATGGTTTCTTGTGCATCAAGTGCATAGAAAACAATAGGAAATTAGTACAAAGGAGAATACAAAATGTTGAAATAGAAGAATAGAATCAAGTACATCAGTTTTACCGACAGAAAACCAGGAAACAACAGAAAACGCCGTCACAACCGAAAACGAAAATGAGATTGACAACACACTACAGGCAGGGACGAAAGCAGCCTCAGATAAAGAAATACCCGAGGCAAAAGAGGGAGATACGAAATACACGCCGAAGAAAAAAAAAACACTGAGTAGGGAAGGAGTGGTGGCGGAGCGGAAGAAGGAAATTGAATCACGTGACTCAGAGGGAATTTAAACGACGGGCCATATGCGAATATTATAAAACAGGTTCGTGCAAATATGGCTCAAACTGCATATACAATCACTCCCCAAAATGCTTCTATATGATGAGGAATGGGAAATGAAGGTACGGACCAAACTGCAACTTTTTTCACTCTCGTATGTGCAGACAGTCAATTACGGGAAAAAAATGGCTGAACATAGAGTGCCCGTATTTTCACATAAAGAGTACCCAAAGAAGAGAATGGGAAAGAACAGATCATATTCGACATAGCAGTAATAACAAGAGTAATGAAACATATTTTTTAGAAGAAATGAGGATAATAAAAGCACAGCTTGCCCTTCTAACAAGGAAAGACAGAACGCCGCAAATATATGCGCCACAACATTACGCACATCACCCTTCTATTCAACACCACCCACCAATAATACCATAACCACACTGGTGTCACGGGCCGCAACCCCAATATTCCCAAATGCAGGGCCCAACTAATAACACCAAACAGGAACCGACATCGACCAGGAAACGACCATCATTTAGGAAAATCGAACACGAAGATTAGAAACCCGGTAAATGTATTATACACAAATATACAAGGCCTCTATACGGGCCATGCAGACTGCAAATTACAATACTTGTAAAATTTAGCTACGGAAACCAGCATAGATATCATATGCCTAACGGAAACACACTTACATAAGTGCAAAAAAGGCTGTGAAAACTGCATCGAGAATACTGAAATAGCATTGCTGGACTACAACATATACAGAGTAGATAGAGTGGCTAGACGAGAGGGAGGGTGTTGTATCTACGTGAAAAACACATTCATATGTAAGGTGAAGGTAAACAAATCAAACAGCACAGTCGAAGTTATTATATTAGAAGTAAAAGAACTGAACCTAACCATTATGGACGTCTACAGACTACCAAACACCACAAAAAGTGAATTCCAATTTGCCACTAATGAAACACAAAACATGTTAAAATTACTTGAAACTTCAGCAACAAATATTCTAATTTGCGGAGATTTTAATTTCCCATTCATAACATGGAAGAAAAATGACGAAGTCATATATGTTGAGAAGTTTTATGGCAACATTACAAAAGATGATAGAACCCAAGCAATAATGCTATTAGGTATGATGGAACATTACGCCCTTACTCAGGAAATCTGTGAAGCCACTAGGAAAGAGAACGTTTTGGATTTACTCGTAATTTTGACAAATAACAATGAAATAACAATAAATAAAAAGGTAACGCACACAAATTTCTCCGACCATAACCTAATCGATATACAATTGAAGTTAGCACCCAGAGGTCCGAAAACGCATCCCAGAGAAGCAGAAGGAATATTTGAAGGCGTAAACATAAATTCAAAGAAAGTAGATTAAGAAAGTGTAAATAAAGATTTAAAGGAGGTGAATTGGGAATTACTGCTTCACAAGAAAACTCCAGAACAAATACTAGGTATAATGGAGTCTGAAATCAAGCCTATATTACTGAAGCATGTACCACTGTACCAGAGAGACAAAAGAGAAAACGTAGCAAGCTCGAGAGAAAAATCAAGCCACTATATAGACAACGGAAGCAAACCATAAAACATCTCCACAGATGCAAAACTGATGCAAGGAGACTCAAACTAGAGAGTAAACTAGGCGAAACAGAAATAGACCTAAAGCAAATATTCATACATAAGACAAACGAGGAGGAAAACAAGGTAGCAGAAAACATAAAAAATAACCCAAAATACTTCTACACTTTTGCGAAAAGGAAGATGCAGTGCAAAGAGAGTATTGGTCCGTTGATAGACGGGGAGGCCAAGCACACAAATGACCCCCCAAAAATGAGCGAACTGCTTAAGGAACAATTTAACTCTGTGTTTAGAACCCGTAAGTTCGAGATGAAAGTAGAAAACGCAGATGAATTTTTCGACATTGATACAAATCAGCCAAGGACAAATTCTGGCACAAATTTATTAATGGAATTCGAGTTCTCGGAAGGAGATGTAATTAAGGCTCTATCCCAGATACGAAACAATTCGGCACCCGGGCCAGACACATGGAGTGCCACATTTCTGAAGAAATGTAAAGAGAGTAGTGCCAAACCGCTATACTTACTATGGAGGAAATCACTCGACACAGGACAAATTCCACTGCCATTAAAGAACGCGAATATTGCCCCTTTATTCAAGGGTGGTAACAGAGCAATGCCCAAGAATTATCGACCGGTAGCTCCCACCTCACACCTTATAAAGTGCTTTGAACGTATAATTAGAAGCGAAACTACCTACTACCTACAAGAAAAGAACTTATACAACCCAAATCAACATGGTTTCAGTGCTGGAAAATCATGCCTATCACAGCTATTAGGTCACCAGGAGAAAATATTGGAAACATTGTGTCGAGGACAAAACATAGATGTAATATATACTGACTTTGCTAAAGCCTTCGATAAATGTGACCATGGAATTATAGCACACAAACTTAAGAATACAGGAATTACTGGAAAGCTGGGAAGATGGATATTTAATTTCTTGACGCAAAGAACACAAAGAGTGGTGGTAAATGGAGTCAAATCGGAAGTCTCGGAAGTAGAGAGCTCTGTCCCACAAGGGACAGTATTAGCTCCTTTGCTGTTCATAATAATGACTGCAGATATTGATGCAGATATAAATGACAGTATTGTATCATGCTTCGCAGATGACACAAAGATATGCAAGGAAATATTGAACGAAGGTGACATAGAAAGATTACAAAACGACATTGAAACATTATTCCAGTGAGCAGAAGATAACAATATGAAGTTCAACGAAGAAAAATTCCAACTTCTAAGATATGGTAATAACAAGGAGTTACAGAAAAAAGGGTACAAAACTCTGCAAGCCAAACTAGGGATTGTTTCCCGGGATCCCAGTTGATTTTATGTGCGGGATATATCCCGGGATTTTTTCGTTCATCCCGGGATATCCCGGTGCTAATTACTTACATAATAATTAGTATATATTGTATAAATATCCTGTTTACACGATCATACATGTTGTATCATGATCATACAGTAATCGCAAGTGTCGTCACACACGCAACTGGTGAAAAAACAGTTAACATAATCAAAATAATGAATGCTCTCGAGTCTCGAGTCTATACCACCAACTAGTGTCGAAGCGGAAAGAGCTTTTTCAGCTGCAGGACTGTTTATAACTAAACTTAGAACTCGGCTGAGTGATAAGAGTGTGAATTGTCTATGTTTTCTACGTTCGTATTATAAGTCAAATTAGTTCTTTTAAATGCGCTATGTTTTGCATTTTCATGTTTAGTTGTTTTTGTGTTTTTACGAGCATGCTTATTCTTTACAAGGATATTATTCTTTACAAGTGTTGATTTTCTTACAAATAGCTGTCTTGTTGCACTCAACTGTCTTTTAAGCTAGTTATTTCAAACTCATAGTTACCTAATGGAATATGTTTAAATAAATAAATGATGAAATCTTTATAATTTTTATATTAATTCCTTTTAAAAAGTATAAAAAATTTAAATACATATAAAATAAAAATCCCGGGAAATCCCGGGATCCCGGGACGAAGACAGATTTTATACCGGAATCCCGGGATAAACAAAATGACTCAAAACGACAATCCCTAAGCCAAACAGATAACACCAAATCCACAAGTTCGGGATCTTGGAGTAATAATGTCGTTGGATGCAGAATTCAGAGCACTATAACATCAAAATTACAACGTCTAGAAAAATAATGGGAATCATCTGGAGGAGCTTCCGCAGCAGAAAAGCAAACATCATCAAGGCCGTAGCCAGAGCTTAAAAACAGACGAGGCGAAAATAGCCCTACTAGGGGGTCCGGGGCCATGCTCCTTCAGAAGATTTTTCTAATCCTAGCACAAAATCATGCACTTTGAGTGTATGGTAAATGAGAGTGAATTGGACAATAATAACTTTTGCCGAAAAAGCGCTAAAGAGCGCTGGATTTGTACGACTCTAGGTAAAATCGGATTTTTGTACTTAATAATTAATAATAATAATAAATTATTAATTATTTTACATATAATTTTATTAATTATAATTATAATTATTTATTATTAAATTAATAATAATTAATAATATAATTTGTACGAGACAGGTAAAATCCTATTCCTGTCAATTTCCTCAGATTTCCTTTGAAATTCAATTTCCTCATTGATCCAAAATGTCCGTTAAGCCAGACGAGGCGGCCGCCTCGTTTGCCTCAACGTGGCTACGGGTATGTCATGCTCAAATTATGGAAGAGTCTAGTCCTACCAGTAATTGAGTATTGCTCAGTACT
Source organism: Bathynomus jamesi (assembly GCA_023014485.1). Lineage (NCBI taxonomy): Eukaryota > Metazoa > Arthropoda > Malacostraca > Isopoda > Cirolanidae > Bathynomus > Bathynomus jamesi. The sequence goes on along the minus strand of JAJOZX010000018.1, from coordinate 1,822,686 downwards.
CACAAGCCTATACAGAAAACGAGACATTGCGAACATTGAAGCTATACAAAGGACTTTTACATCTAAGATAGAGGAAGCGGAAGGTGAAAACTACTGGTTTCGACTACAATCACTGAAACTCTACTCTCTCGAAAGAAGGCGAGAGAGGTACACAATAATATACATATGGAAAATATTTGAGGGCTCTGTCCCTAACCTTAGAAATGAAATAGAAACAAACTGGAATGAGAGAAGATGCAGATTTTGTACGGTCCCAGCTGCGGTGGGACAAGGGGCCATGAAAACGAGGATGGAAAATACCCTAAGAATACGAGGCCCAAAGCTTTTCAATGTCCTACCAAAAGAAGTGAGGACTCTCCGGCATACCGACCTGAATAACCAAGAACCAGCTGGACAGATAACTGTGCAAAGTCCCTGACCAGCCATGCGTGGCTGGCTACGAGGGCAGGAGGAGATCAGACAGCAATTCCCTCCTTCACCAAATCCCGCAAATGAGACGGGATGCTGCAAAGGGGTCGACCGTAGGTCGATCCTGAACCGTCTTTCGAATTCACCTAAAGTATGCACCTAAAGTAAAGTATATATACGTACACCTTACAGATGTTCTGTACAACGGTTTCTCTTCATACGGAGGTCATACTGGTGGCCTCACCCCTAGAACTGATTTAATGTTAAAGAGAACTGCTGTCTTGAGCTCTCCATCTCATCCAGGGCCGTCGTGAGCAAGGCGTCTAGTTTTCTTTTCAAAACGTCTACATTGACATCGGTGGTGTTCCTGATTTCTTTGGGTAACTAGTTAAATATTCTTGACCCCCTGACAACAAAGCTATTTTCCTTCAGAGTTGAGGATGTCCCTTGTTTGGCCTTTAGTTTGTTTTGGGCATAATATTCTGTCTACTTTAGTTCCTCATTTCTTCCATAGCCTATCTTAAGAGTTGAAAATTTTCATTGTTAAGTTTCGTATTGTTGTTTTCTGACACTGTATATTCTGTTTGTGTCCGTCTGTAAGGTTTCCGCAACTACTGATTTTGGTATCATCAGCAAAGGATATTACTGTTATTTCAGTGTCACTGATTTATCATTGATTGTCTATGTCTGTTAGCATGATAATGAATAGGAGTGGAGCTCATACTGCTCCTCGTGATTCTGAACAACATACTCTCGATTCTGATAATGACATTCTTTGGGTTTTAACAGCCTGCTGATGTTCTCTGAAGAAATTATAGATCCATTTTCCCCACTTCGCTCGTTCTTCCATGTTTTATATTTTTTACTATTGTATCATAATTTTACTTTTGCTCAATGCTTTAGCAAAATCTCCGTACATCACATCGCACTTTTTATTGTTTTCAAGTGCAGCTATGTTAATGTTTTATTACACTAAAAATATCCTTTATGTATACTTTTCAAATACTAGCATAGAAACGTTACGAAAAGTAGGTGGAAAGTTACTAGGCCCATTCAATGTTACGTGTCGCATGCCATTTACATACCATCGATGAGTATTACATTATTTATTGGTGGATCTAATCAAATAACCAGTCATTCCAATCGGTGATACTGTATAACAATATAAATTATTAACCCAGCCTTTCATTAATAAGCAATCAGTCAGTCATTGCCTTAATCAATCGTTGCATACAATTAAATCATTATCACCTTAAACGGCTAAAACTAGGTCCACTATAAATTGGTGTAACCCCGGAGTGACTCGAACTTATTTTACGTTATTTATTCACAGCGATCCTTGTGTTTAGCTATTATTGACCATTTCATTTTTTTGCAGCCACATTAAATAATTTCTATGTAAATACGGTATTCATAAATTCAATGTGATTTTCTGCAGCCATATCAAATAATTTCTATGTACGTACGGTATTCATAAATTCAGAGAAATTAACTAGGCCTACTTGCAAACAGTGATATGCGTTTCGCGCGGTACCTTATTAACTAATGTCTTACTGCCTCGCGGTCATGGGCCGCGGCACAATCATCGCATCTTTCAAATTCCCGAGTGCGTTCCCCTGAGTCGAGTCTCACTGCCTCCTGACGGCAGGGGCGCGGCGACCCCTTGGAGAAGCCACCACTGGCATTGGGTCCTGCTCCGCCGTCATACGGATCGTGAAGGGACTCACGAAACTCACCGAGCATCTCAGGACAACACTCACCCCCCCACCCACCCAGCGCTGCAGTCAGTCCCAAATTCGTTTCAAGCGGCGCATTCTTTCGTCACCACCTCGTCCAAAATATTCAACGGTCCCGTCTCGGCCGTTGTATGGTAAATCACTTGGCGATAAATCTGGTGACGCGCCTCATTGCACCAGCGAATTTTTTTCCGCAAGCACGACGGATTTTCCCTTCCCCATTCCCTACGGGAAGGCCTAAAAAGAAAACATTCTTTTAGTCAACGAGCAGAGCGCACACATGCATCCACGCAACACAAGGGCAAACTGCAAAACAGACACTTCAGGCACAGGGTTAGCGATCCCCTGCCTTCATCAACTGTCTCTTTGCATCATTCCGTGGATTACTTCCTGCTGCTCGTGGACTCGAACGACGTTTCTTTTTCTCCCTTCGGCAGGATCGACTTCGACGACAACATCCACACGACGAGTTACGGGCACAGCATTCGAACTCAAACACAGTTCCCCGGCCCCTCTCGTTTCCTTCGTCCGCTCTTCATTGCTCCATATTCCTGCCGAAGCCCAACCCCTGCGGCAGGAGCGACCTCAACGAGAACAACCACGCGACGAGTTACGGGCACAGCATTCGAACTCAACACAGTCCCCCCTGCCCCTCTCGTTTCCTCCGTTCGCTCCTCATTGTCCCCCATTCCTGCCGTACCCCACCCCCACCCCCCTGCGGAACCCCCACCCCATACAACAGCGCTTCCTCTTCCGAGCATCTCCCCGCTCCGAGACGACCCTTCATTCCTTCCTGCGTCAGGAATTCCACGACATACCAGGCCAAGCATCAAATCTCGGAGTGGCCTCATCAGGTCTCCCAACAAAATGGTATTTCTTCTTAGTATCGTTCCTTCGTCTCTGAGGGAACTACTTGTAGCGGATCGACAAGAAATAGACCAACAAATAGACAGAAATACTTTCCTTCCACGCTACCATCAAACAGTCACAACACACGTGGGCAAACAAACAATGGAAAGTCTGTCTTCCCAAGGCGCGAATGTAAGCCTTTGTAAACTAAAAGACGCGTGGACAAAGCGTCTTAAGATTTGGTACAGTTCTACGTCACAGGAACGGCGTATAAAAGAGAGCATCCACGCTCACTCTCTCTCACTTCGTTGGCGCTTCCATTTCGTTCGACTACTCGGTACGATACCACCTCTTCGACCGCCTACCGGTTTCGGCCGGAGGCGAGGCCCGCTACTTTCTTCAAGGCCTGCAATTTGTCATCAAGTGGGATCTACAGACCGCCTGCAGAAGCAATCCTTCGAGGCCCAACAGGAATCACTTCGGGCCTGCGGTTTGCCGGGTCGGCCTTCAAGTTTCTCCACATTCCTCGAGATATATTCCTGCAAGATCATAAGGCCAGCCTGCACTTCGAGAAGTAACATCACCTCAGGCTTCCGAACGAAGCCTACATCCATCATCTCAAGAGGCTTAAAGGACAACGACAACTCGAGTCTTCGGTAATAGATCTTTCTCCAACCCACCTTCAAGCGTTACATCGTCCGGCTAAGATAAGTACCTCCTATTCTAAGTACTCTTGTGAAGCCTACATTAGCCTACCGCCGAACGGTAGACTATACTCCCAAAGTGTGTAATCAAGCGTTCCAACTGACTCTCGTGAAAGAACGCAGTAGGCCTGTCATCCAATTCAAGTGTCATTTCAATACCGTTATTCCGCGTATCATCCGTCATTATGTTCAAGTCATATATTTGTGTGTTAACTAAATATTCTCTTGACGTAATCATTTAACATCACATAATGTTCTTATATATAAATGATATTTGTGCAAGCATTTCAATCCATTATTATTAGGCCACATCAATTATTCTATGTGCATCCATGCAATCATTTAGCCTACTTAATCAGTGTCATGTTTTCCATTCAATGTACCAAACGCACGTGCATTCTTTATATCATTAACTAGGCCCATTCAATGTTCCATATCGCATGCCATTTACATACCATTAATGAGTACATTATTACGTGTCAATTAAGCTATTAACATTTCATCTTATTAGCTAAGCCTATGCCATAAGCATAACGTAAAACTACCAATTAATTACTGTCAATTCTTTGTTATATCACAGTGAATAAAATAACGGATTTATTTTCATAACAAACTACAAAACCCATAAGGTGTCTTTTATAACCTTAACATTAATTTGCTTGGGTGTAAACCCAAGCTGGTGACCTCGCTGCCTTTTCGGTCACTTCCAATAGTATGGTGGATCTAATCAAATAACCAGTCATTCCAATCGGTGATACTGTATAACAATATAAATTATTAACCCAGCCTTTCATTAATAAGCAATCAGTCAGTCATTGCCTTAATCAATCGTTGCATACAATTAAATCATTATCACCTTAAACGGCTAAAACTAGGTCCACTATATATATAAGTTACTTAAAATGGGGGACAGAGGGTTTCCCATCGCCATACCAAATTTCTGCCTAAAATATTCATTATTGAACACAAATTTTGAGTCTACTATGCACAGCTTAATTAATTCTATAATTGTAGCCACAGGTAATGGCAAATTATGTTTAACCAATTCTTCCGAAAGAAACACTAATAGATCCTCCACCGGGACTCTTGTAAATAAAGCGGTAACATCAAAGCTTACCAATCTAAAATTGTAATTGACACTGATACTATTTAATTTTTCCACAAGGTCTACATTATTATTTATGTGTGATTGTGAAATTGTGCCGAGGAGAGGATTAAGAATGGAGACAAGCCATTTGGATAGCTTATATGAGATAGATCCTATAGAACTAACAACTCCTTCTATCAATTTTACAGTTGAAATTGAAAAAGATTCTTCGATCCCTTTTTTAGATGTTTTAATATATAGGTCTGGAAAAAGTTTAAGTACAATATTTACAGAAAACCCACTAATAATTGTTCCTATATACATTATTATTCTGATCACCACATTAACGTAAAACGATCCGTTCTTTCTACTTTGTTCCTAAGAGGCCTACGAATTTGTAGCCCAGAGTTCATTGATGACGAAATTAGTAAAATATACAAAATTGCGTTTGATTTAAAATACCCAAAGAATTGCATAGATAAGTCCTTAAAAATGGCAAAGAAAACCTTCTATGAAGTAAAGGACAAGATTCCTTATAACACAAAAAATGTTTTAGTGTTACCATTCAGAAAAAATTTCCTTGATCTGCCGAATCTGCTGAGGAATTTTAACTTAAATATTGCGTTCAAAAATTTAGATGTAATTAAGAATTCATTGATTAAGAACTCCCCTTTCAGTGAACAGGGTTGTGTATATAAAATCCCATGCACAATATGTAATAAATTTTACATTGGCCAAACTGGTAAGACCCTTGAGTTACGTATTAAGCAGCATCAATACAGTATAAGAAGTGGCCAGGAATCTAACGCCATTTTCATTCACGTAAGAGATACTAATCATCCCATTGACTGGAAAAATGCTTCCAAATTAAGGTTTAGTAAATCTATTGTTAGCAGAAATATACTTAAATCAAGTGTGATCAAAAATAATGCGGACTTAGTCCTTAATATTAGCCCTGGGCTGTATAAATTAGACTCGTGCATTGTTAGAAAGTTGGCGAAGGGCCTATTGTTTTCTTGACCGCATTCTTGCCCCTAAACGGTTTGCCTTGGTTAAATAAATATTATTTTAAGAACTGTTAACATTCTTATGTGTCCATTTTAATTGTAATATTTCTTTCGTTTATAATCTTTGGGTGCTGGGTGGTTTATTGGACTTTTCAACTGGTTGGCTATTGGGAAAACAATTTTTTCAGACTGTTTGTAGAAATTTTGGAATATTCTGTAAGACGATGGCACCATTCCCTTTGTTTTCATTAAATTCTTGCCACTTAATTGCCTGCTTTAATTAAATACTAGTTCTAATAACCGTTATAATAATTTTTGTTCTCTGTACTGGTTTTTTTTTTTTTTTTGTCTAATTTCATCTATATAGTTCTTTTATATTTAGTAATTTAGCAGCCTACAGATTATGTTATCTATAGAAAAAATCTTTAGAGGGTTTTATGGTCTTTAATTTGAGTTGCCGATTGGGAATTTTTTTTTTGCTTGTGTATTTAACTCATTTACTTTGTAATCTCCGTCTATTTTCTGTTTCGCCTTGAAGATGTGAATATATCACGAAAGCGCTCGGACTTTGTGTTTCCTGTTCCTTTTCCCTGTGGTTGTTTGCTTATATATATATATATATATATATATATATATATATATATATATATATAGGTGCCATTTTATGGCGTAAATGTTGGCACTATAATAATAATAATCATAATAATGGTTAGTTGATAGTTAGTGATTGATTGTTAATGATAAGGCTGGATTGACCGTGATCTTGGCAGATCAAATATTATTATTAATTAAGTTATTAATTAGGTTGATTGATAGAATGAGTTTTCTTCCTTTATTAAACAAAACAAATGATTTATGAATGAAACAGAATATGTTGATTGTTTACAGTTGAAATAATAATGACTTCAATATTAATTACGCGCGAGGTAATGATTAGTAAGGTAGGTTGATTTTCCGCATTTTTTTAGATATCGACTTTGGACTAGTCGAGATAGTCAGGGCTTAATATAATAATAACTTACAAAACATTTCAGATCCCTAGCTTTAACCGTTTTTGGAGGAAACCGTTTCAAAAATCATCAAAAAATCGTACCGAAAAATATCGCATTTTCGCAATTTTCGGCCGAAAAAAACATGCTATTTTCATAAACAAATCCTGAAAAAAGTTACAATTTTATTGAAAAAAAGTAAAAAAAACACGTACAGAGTCAAATAGACACATTTAGATCCCAAGATCATCATAATTTTCACTGTAAGAGCCCTTAGAAGCAAAGGAAGGCCTCATCTGGCGGCTTAGGGCTTTGGCCAGAATGTGTTTGTACCTTGATTTGAGTCCATAAACAGTATGGGAAGCTTCAGATGTCAGCTTCACGGCCCTTTCAACACTCTGAGAATGTGAAGGCAGATCAGGCAGCTCCAGCTTGGTGCCATTCAGCAATGCTTCTTGAAGCTCCTGGTCAGAAAAGTCTTCTGTGAGAGCAGGTTCACAGATGCCACTTTGAGAAAGGTTGATTAGTTCTGACCAGTGGGTAGCTTCAATGTTGATGGCTGTGATCTTCTTCAGCCTCTTCTTGGCTGGCTTCCCACTTCTGAAAGAATAATAATTAATTTATTTTTTATTCCAGTTTAAGATTTAATCCTATTAGTCTCAGAATTGCTGATTTAAATTAAACTTAAATTAAAAAAAAAAAAACCGAGTTCTATAAATCCCCATAATCGAATTTTTTTTCAGAAAGAAGGTAAGATTATTTCCATTATCAGAGGGGAAGGGGGAATTGGGATAAGAAAATGTGAAAAAAAATTCGATTATGGGGATTTATAGAACTCGGGCCTTTTTTTTATTAAATAAATGCCCATAATCAAATTTTTTTTTCACATTTTTTTAAATTAATAAATGCTTACCTGATGGACAGAATTTTCTTGAGAGCAGCTTCTCTCACTTCCAAGTCATCAGACTTCATCATGGAGTACAGCACATTCTCGGGCAGCAAGGCAAAAGCATTGTACTTCAGGTTCTTGAAAGCAACACCCTGGATTTCTTCAGACTGCTGCTTGATCCTCTGGATCATGTTGAAGATGTACCGCTGCTGATTGTGGAACTTGCTGTCCATTTTGATCTCAAACCAACTGACTGCATACACTTCCACAATGAATTTGATGGCCTGGTAAAGCTTATCCTTTAGTTCTGGAGGGTAAGCACCTCTGGTCCACAGACACATCAATCTAATTGCCAAAGTCAACCATCTTGCATGGTTTAATGGTCCAATTTTCCAGGCAGCAAATCTTGGGTTGACTTTGCCCCTGGAAATTCCAAGCACATACTCCAAAAGAAGCCTCTGGTCGCTACTGAGATCATTCAGTGTCTCCTCAGCAAATTCCGTGTCATCCAAGGGACCACTAAGTTTGGTGAATTGCACGTGTGGCAGATCTTGGTAGTCAATTTCACAGTTTTCCCAGCGGACCAGTGAAAGCAGTGGGACTTTTGGTACTGCCATCAAGATGCTTGAAAACAGCTCTGAAAGGAAACTCATTCTGATGGAGTGAACAGCCAATGGTGTGCAATTTCCGCTCAATTTTATTTTCCAGAGCTGTTACAAGGCCTCCCTCCCAGCCAGTGTTTGTATTTGTGTTGTCAAGAAGGACAGCTTTCAGGGTATGAACACTGTTAAACTCCTCCAAGACACTAGCAACTTCTTCACCAAGAAGAACTCCAGTCGCACCTTTAATTGGGATGACTCTGTGAGTAAGATATGTTCCACTTTCAGTTCCCGGCTCCTTTGTGAAAGTCAAATGGTGCTCTTGTCCTTTTCCTTTCTTCAGCTTAGTCTCCCCATTTTCATCCTTAACTTCTCTGTACAGCAAAGTGTCCTTGTCAACTTTCCCATCAACCCCAATACAGACTAACTTTTCCAGACCCTCATTGTGCTTTTCATCACTTTTCACTTTCATTCTAGCTTTTTCCCTGTCCATTTTCGATTTATCAACTATTATCTGTTTCACATCAAGGCCAGACTTAAGCAGATCCATAGCTTGTAAGTCCAGGAGGAAGGCATTAGCAAGACTTGCCCCAAGATTGGAAGAAACATCACCCCTGATCAGTTCCATGGCATATCTGGGGGTTTTCAAAAAGCTGTAACCTACACTTGGGTGCCTCCTTGGCTTGAACTCTTCAGCTTCACCACCAGATGGCTGAAATGAAAATAAAAAATAAATTACTTAAAAGAAAATGGGGGAAAAAATGGGTAAAAATTCAGGTAAAAAGTCGGCGAAAATGGGCGAAAAAAAAAAAAAAATTACTAAAGCAAAAATGGGGGAAAAAAGGGGGGAAATAGGGACAAAAAGTAGGGATAAATTTGAGTAAAAATGGGATAAGATATAAGAAAAAAAATATATTACCTCTCCTGATTCTCCTGAGCTGGATTCAAAAGAACTATCTTGTGAAGGTGTGGCGGCAAAAGTGGCCAAATCCACTTCCTGCTGCTGTTGAATCTGGCTCTGTAATCTTTCTGCTTCAGCTGCAGCCTTCTGGTCTCTCTTCACAGCAGCTTTATCTACAGATCCCAGCTGGAAAGAGCCCTTGGGTCCTATTTTGGCCCTCTGATCTCTCAAGTATTCCCTCTCCTCTACTGGAACCTGAAATATTAAAGTATATTAAATAGCGGATCTAAAATAAGAGATAAAATCCTGAAAAAATTGATTATTAATTTCTATTACCAGGGGGGGGGGAGGAAGATTACAGGAGGAAAATGCGGATATTTTTCAATTACAAGCATTGAATTTCCGTCCATTTAAAAGGCACCTAATCGCACTAAGTTAGGCCAGTTGAAAGTTAAAAAAATAATAGCATTACCTTCTTACTGGGAGGACAAGTGCAGATTATGTACTGTGTTTGACAATTTTCTTTCTTGCACTTCACAGCATTGTCATCACAGGGACGAACAGGTAGCTTACAGGTGCAAGCAGAAATGTCAAAAAGTTTATCCAGCTTTTCCTCCAGATTCTGCTCCTGGACTATAGAAAGAGATTTCTCTTTGGAGAGGGCTAGGTCTCTAATGAGGTCATTCAAATCGTTTTGGGTAAGCCTCTCTGGCTCCGATTGCCCTTCATCAGGTGTGTAGTCAAGATCGGCCGAAGGTCCTGCATCTCCTCCAATCGCACCTTCGCCGGATTCCCTTTTGTCTTCTGAAGAACCGAGTCCATGCTGTGGAGGTAACGGAATCGGCATCGTGTCATCGTGAGAGATCGGTCTGATCGCGGATTCTACGTTCGGATAAACGATGCTATGCTTGTTCTTCACGGAGAATCCAGTTATGTTAACATCACAAAAGTAACAATCGCCGCGATGGTCTCTCGGCTCCCTCCATATCATAGGTATAGCGAATGGCATCGACTTTTTCTTTTGGTTCAACCAGTCACGTAATCCATTCGAACAAATGGTACAGATAACGTGCGGCGCCCACGCCTTATCTTCGTCGCCTTGTGGACAGCCGAAGTATAACTGGTAAGTTTACCGAAGATCCATTGTGATTGTACGCCGTTGTGATTTAGTTGCGAACGAGCCGCACACGTAACAGATTTTTACACTTTCGAGGCATGATGATCGATGAATGGGTTGATGTTAATCACTTAAAAAAATAAAATGTGTAAGTGGGCAACACAAAACAAAACACAACACACAACTAAACATGTGACTGTTACACCAAAGAATAAAAGGGTGTACATGTGCAACATTTGCAAATTTGTGGCCAGCAACTGCTCTCACCTAAAATACCACGAGAAAACTTGCTGAAAGCCTAAGTTGAAACGACAAAATGCCATACGTGAGGGTACAGAATCGGTAAAACAAAACCCTACACCTAAGCTGCAACGACAAAATACTCCGCTACATGTACAAAGGACGCATATTATATATTGGATATATAATATTATATATAGTTATATGCATATTATACATTATATATATATAGTATTTTATATATATAGTATTTTATTTATATATATATATATATATATATATAGAAGTATGAGCGCAAAATGGACGAGTGCAAGAATGTTGCAGAGATAATGATCAGTGTTGCAAAGGGGGTGGGATATGTTGCAAAGGTGGTGGGGGTGTGCAATGAAGGGAGGTGGGGGTATGCAGTGAAGGGGGAGGGGTATGCAACAACTCAATGCTGCAAAGGGGGGAGGGGAATGTTGCATGTGCAACAAGGGTCATGAAACTTGGAGGCGGCGTTATCTCCCAAGAGAAAGACAGGAGAAGGAGAGAAAGGAAGAGAGGTGTTCACCTGGCAGGAGCTAAGTGCATATTAACACTTCAGTCAACCCGCCGCTATTTTATTAGTTGTAAATCAGCCAGTTGGCTTAATCCGCCAGTTGGCTTAGAAGGAGTAAATGGCTTGTACAGGTTGAGTTGCCAGATTGTGCTATTTTTTAATTAAAACCTATATTACTGACTGTTGGCTTAGAAGGCGTAAATGGCTTGATCAGGTTGAGTTGCCAGATTCTGCCATTTATTTAATTAATTCTTAACAGTTGGCTTAGAAATCCGTCAGTAGGTTTAGAAGGCGTAACCAGCCATTTGGTATAATTGTTTACAACCAAAAGAATTAAATAAAACAACATTACATTATTCCGTTTATTAAATATTGTAAATATATAGAAAATAAATATACATTTGAATGATCAAAAAAATTAATAATAATAATAATAGTTTAAGAAATATGAACGAGGAATATGTATATAACAAAAAAATATAACCGTCAATATAACTACAGGAGAAATATATATATACACAATTATATTATGGAAATATGTAGGAAATAAATATACGTTGGAATGATCAAAAAACAATGGAAATATATAGGAAATAAATATACACTGGAATGATCAAAAAGCAAACTAAAAAAATAAGAAATACAAAACGTATAGCCATCATTATAGCAGTACAGGATATATATATATATATAATATATTATATATATATATATATGTATATATATATATATATATATATATATATATATATATATATATATATATATGTTACATAAATAAATACATACACTTTATCTTCTACCGCACAAAATAAAAAAAGAAACGTATAGCCATCAATATAACAGTACAGAAGAAATATATATACACAATTATGTCAAATAAATAAATATATTTCACTTTGTTTTACTGCGCAATACACTAAACTCACACGTAATCGAGTCTACAATTACATCGTTATTGCTCTGTATTACGCAGTATACGCGGTTTAATAATATTTCACCGCTTAAGGTATAGGGAAACCTGTACTCGATATGAAGGGCCTTCATTATCATTCAGTACTATTTTTGTTCCAACTTTACAACCGTTGGCAAGTTATCTTTAAATACGTCTAGAATACAATCAAAAGCACGCACAAAGAGTTCCTCGTTAGCCACAACGTCAAATACAAGTTTATAAACACGCCTTTCCAATCGAGGGTTTATTTCTACCGACCCGAGCTTTTCAATCGTGAACTCTTCTTCACTTTGCATAGCGACAGTTGAAATAATCTTCTAAGTCGTTACGACAGCAGCTCGTTATATAAAGAAATAGTTCTTCAGGGTGAACGGTGTAGGTGAGCTCAGCCCTGTACCGATCAAGTGCTTTGTACCAAAATTCATGATATTTCAAAGAGTCTAAACTTTTTAAATAATCCTCCAGCTCTAGACCATTCTCACCTTGTTAAACCCTACACTCGGTAAACCCATCGAGCAGAGCGGTGTATGCGTATTCAAGAACCGTATCAAAATAAAGCATATCCATAACACGCGCATCTAATATAGGCTTCAGCTTGCGGAATCCGACGATTTCAAACATTCTGTCGATGATGAAACGGTTTCGCGTAGGGACAAGAGGGATATTATCAGAAGCATTCTTCCACATCAGCCGTATATCAATGCATGGCCGATCGTTATTTATACACAACGTACATACAACGGCATATGAGGGGGTGTCACTAATCTGCTCTCTTCTTGTACCTACACCTGTAGGAATTTTATAACGATCTTCACTCCACTTCCCAACTATCACGAAGATTCTATTCATCTCCTCGACATTTAAATAAACAACATTCTGTTTGTTTGTTTGTCTACAATCCGTTTCCAGTACATAGTTAACGACACTGGATTTACGCCTGAACACGCGCAACGACTTCGTCACGGACACATCGTACACGGCATTGAGAATGCTGCTCAAAGGAAGTTCCATCGTATTCGAGGAGCGCACGTCCACTCGGTTCAAGCTCTGAGATAACTATGAGCCACATGCAACGCGTCGGCTCGACGGGAGGAATGAGTCACACCATAAGCTATTGAAACGTGCACGGCGCTGTTTCAACATGAATCGTTGTATCCCATTATATTGGGCAGGTGTTTTGAGAAATTTTCTATCTGCGACACACTAAGTGATATCGGTTTTAATGTTTTATCACTCCCACTTCCCCGAATACGCACCAGGCATTTTCCTTCAGGGTAATTTTCACGAACTAAACACATTTTATAACGGTTTTAATGTTTTACCACTCACCACACGTTCATTTCCACAAACTAAACATCTTCACATTCCGGCGCACTATTTGAGAGGAACGTATGCCCATATTTCTCCTTTTTGTTTAACAAGCGATACTCGTCTCTAAATTCTGTTAAAAACTCACACAGGGCATTAACCACAACCTCACTACAAGCTTCGTCGTGATATATATTAATATAGTGATAAAAATACTTAAGATTCTTCATGATGACAAGATTTACATTCTCAGTCGCAGGGCACGAGTACTCGGTATGATGTAACATGATGTAATATCGCTTGTCACAACACTCATCAACAAGACTCACTACCCACAACCGTTGTTTCTCTTCTGCACGTGTTGTTTCTTTTACTTCACGGTATATGTAAGCTTTTACAAAGTTTAGTCCTGCAACATAGTTCAATACATCACTTGTCCCACGAAATCCTACAATGCTCTCACCAGAATAGCCATAGAGTATTTGTACATCTTGCTCCTTCGCACGATTCAATGTAGCCTTAAAAGCATCAAAGGAGGGTGGAATAGGGAGTTTTTCAGTATCCACTACATCTTGACACTTTGCAGAATAACATTTCCTAAACGTTGAACAAGCAATATTAAAGGTAGCCATTACTATTTTCTGTTTACGCGGGAGAATACACGTCTGATGTCCAGGGCTTACTGTAATCAACTGAGCACGCAGGGAAGCTCAGGTAGTAGCATGACTCACGTTGCTGGTCTTACAGTGGGTGGAGCTTAAAACTTTCTCATGTGTACACTAGGGTGGATCGATTTTACATTTTTTTCGATTTCCATATTCTAATAGAGACAAACACTTGCGCATGCATGAGAAAATAGCCTCTGCAAAATCTTAGCTTAATAGGTAATCATCTTCTGCCCCCGGCAGAGCGATGAAAATCATATTTTAGTAGTCAAAAACGTATTTTTCTTATAATTTTTAAAATATAAAATTTTGCGTGTGTTATTTCACGCCTAAGCAACGATATAAATGCTATGGGAAATATATAAATGCATTATTTAAGACAAAGAGCCGATCTGAAAATATGTATATTTTATACATATTTTCAGATCGGCTCTTTGTCTTAAATAATGCATTTATATATTTCCCATAGCATTTATATCGTTGCTTAGGCATGAAATAACACACACGCAAAATTTTATATTTTAAAAATTATAAGAAAAATACGTTTTTGACTACTAAAATATGATTTTCATCGCTCTGCCGGGGGCAGAAGATGATTACCTATTAAGCTAAGATTTTGCAGAAGCTATTTTCTCATGCATGCGCAAGTTTTTGTCTATTAGAATATGGAAATCGAAAACAATGTAAAATCGATCCACCCTAGTGTACACACACACACACAAAGGCGAAACTGAAACGCTAATTCAAACACGATTTATTTAATAAATGAAATATTCAAGGTATATATGTATATATTTACAAATACGTGTAATAAATAAGTTAACAATAGACACAACAAAGATTATATTCAAGGTATATATATTTACAAATACGTGTAATAAATAAGTTAACAATAGACACATCAAAGATTATGGTATCCAAAGGGAACGGTATCATAGGTACCGGTAACTGGTAACGTTTCCTATAGGTGTTACGGCATACCTTTGTACCCCTAAGTTCCTTCACGCCCCCCAGCTTCTGCGTCCGAAAATTGTGGGTGCCTACAGTTAGTTGGGGCAGCCGATCGCCCTCAACATCATCATCATCCAAACACACTAGATCCTTCAACGATTCAAAGTTAACGATCCGCCGATTCGCATGGTTGAGCGTGATACCCTTTGCCTTCACGATATATTTCACATCTTCCCCCACCCTCACCCGTACTCCATAAGTTTTTGGTCCTGTTGAGACAAAAGAGTCGGCGTATGCGGTGTCTCCATACTCATCCTTGATCTCATCAGTCAACTCCCCGAGGAATTCACCAATAGGATGCATGTATTCACCCTCCCTCTCTGTGAATATCACACTATCTGTATCAGCGTACAATACCCTCCGCCCAAGAGAATGCAATAAGCCCCAAAGTTTGATGCGTGTGTATTGTGTAGGCCGTTGTGAAGCTGGCTACAGGTATGTTTGTAACCCGTGAGGTATCTGTGGCCAATTCGGTATTGTTTTACTTTATTATGTAAGTATTACCTACATTCATGATCTCTATGACCTCTTTATCGGGAGCATTGGCATAATCCCAGACTTCACTATAACTTTGTGCCAAATGAACGTTCCCTTTGCCAGTATTCTGTGCAAATTTTCCCCAAAGACTGTTTAGACACAACTATGCACTAAAGCGCTTGCCAAGGTTCTTTACAATTTGGGAACGGTCAAGCTGTATACCTTCACGGTCACGGTAACATTGAATATAGGCCGACTTTTCATCTTCGGTATCAACTCCTCGCGGATACCCTGATGCTTCGACCTTATCTTTCAAAAACGCGTTTATATATGGCGTGAAAAGGTTGGGTAGCTTCTGAAACCTCCACACCTCACGTATCTTCAATATGCTGTAGCCATGGCGAACAGCTAGATCCAGCTCTGGACTTGTATATACACCACTGTTCTCTTCTGCGCACTTCACGCAAAAGGGAAACATGAGCTTGTGGTCGATAACGACGGGTAAGATCGGCATCCATAAATCGCGAGGGGGGAGTACGTCTATGAAAGAAAGGCCGAAATAGTACCCGTTCACATTTCTTGAGAACTCGTTGATGGTGGGTAGATCAGGCCCCACCAGTTTCTCAGGCGCACCTACGGGGTACGGATTGTTCTTCATCACATAGGGGTATAAAGAACAGAAGTCGTAGTAATGGAGTTTCACACCCTCCGTACGCGGAAAGTATAGCTTGAAGGGATTTGTACACCCTCCGAACAAGCTATCACCGCATTTGAGAGGATCCAACACCATTGAACGCTTAATCGTGTTTATTTCTTCACGGTACTGTCCGTTTGTCTCCATCCGTGCATCATACTCATGTTTCCACAAGATTTTGTGAGTGAACTGGGATCCTATAAGTTGATCGCCGGTGCGGGTTCACGCAAGACAATCTGCAGGAGATCTACCGTGGATATCTCCTGCGATTCCGCACTCAGGACGGGGGCATCCGTGCCACCAGCAACCGTTAAAGGAGTACACAAGTCTTCTCACCAGTGGCACGGTTTTCACTTAGACCATCAACCCAAAAAACACGACCATTATTAATCTTAATGGGTACTTCACCCGTGTTGCGGGCATGTTTTATGTATACATCTGTCTGCTGCTGTAGGTGTATGAGCCAGTAAATAGCCTTGTGCCCATAACTGCGGGGATTGTTTCTGTGAATAATGGCTAAGGTGTCTTTAGGCATGAAGTTATTCTTGAACACCGTAAAACATAATGAGGCGATCGTGGTTGCGACTTGCAACGGATCGCATTTGAAACGGCCTATGTACATCCTTCTAAAGGCCTGGAAACATACTCTAAGCACGCGAACGTCATTCGCGCAATAACGCTCACATTCATCAGCTATATTATAAGGATTACATTCATTAAAACTGTTGTAGTATCCGTCAAAATCTTCACGTTCATCTGCACTCATACATTCATAGTTAAAGTAATGTTTGGATGGAGCTAGTCCTACGTAATTTAAAGTTTCGTTAGTGAGGAACGTGTAAGGGAAATATCCTTTTGAAACTTCAGCGGCTACGCCCATCACCTTGGGTAGCTTTGCTAATTTACAAGGTGTGAATAATAAAGTGTCTTTAAACTGTACATTACCTCTTATTTGTATCTGTATTAGCTTGATGCCTCTTTTCAAGGGGTCACCTTTAAATATCTCAGTTGATTCGTGCTCAAGCAACTCCTTATAAAGGAATTGTGTGTCAAATTTTGCCCCGTTATGGGCGAGAATATACACAGTCATTTTTTTGAACTTGTCCGTAGCTTGACAATATAGGACACAAAGAGTTTCACAGAGCTATCGTAGGCACTCGTTTTAAAAACGTTTGTACGTTTACCGCATTTGTAACATTCATCACACTCGATCTCCATACACTCATCACAGATAGTCTGGCTTACAAGTAAATGTGGAATAACCCCTTTGGGGTTGAAATTCCCCCAATTATCCATCATATGAAACATACCACATTCACAGATTCTCATTTTCCTGCACGTGTCAATTGATTTATGGAGCTCAAAACAGTTATTATTGAAAAATGTGCGTCTACACACCACAGTCCCTCTTCTCAGCTTCAACTACACGGCTTTCACATTTGGAGCTTTTACACTGCTCACATACCATGTGGCAATCTTTACAATGTTTCACTATATCATCCGCAAACTCGATACATCCCTTACACAAGTCATGATGTCGCCCATATCTTCGACTTTCATCATAACTCGCGTAAAGGTCCCTTATATTACGGATCGGGAGATACGTTGTCCCTGACAGTCCTAAAATAAGTAGGGGCCTTGTACGATCTTTCACACTGCTTTTTAAAACATACACAGTCCTTCGACGATCATCCAGTCCAAATACAGCTATACGAACATTCATTTCCTGTTCTACCCTTCTCAGTTCTTCAGGACCCATAGCACAGTCAAACTCAAGTTTACAGTCTACAGCTAGTTTACGGGCACGCTCCACTACCGTAGGCAACCAAATGTTTTTGACCCGTGTATTTAGTACAGTAAACATACGGGCCAAGACTACTGCTATAAAGCCGGAACCACGATCGGCGTTTATATGCCGTTTATAAATAGCCTGAGAATTGAAGAAGTTAAGAGTATAAGTTGTGCCGCTATGACCCGCAACACGGAACACACGGTCAATATTTACCGTGAAGTTGTCCATATTGAAGGCTATACTACTTTGAGAGGCCTGCATTATACGGCCTAATATATACTCTATATCTTCAGCTGCCAAACGTCTGAAAGATATTACTACCCAAAAATCATCTACATCTCCGTCATCTGACTCGAATCCAAAAGAGAGCATCGTCCTGACTTCACGTTCGTCGCTGTTCTGAAGGGCAAACTCTACAATACGCTCAACTATGCGCCGTAGTCCGTGTTCAACACCATTGCTATACACGGATCAAGGATCAACCCTGACTGTATACCGACTTCTAGTCAAGACTGGGGTGGGGGCATCGGTTCGCACCAACTGGAATGTTATGCCATCCTCAACAGAGCGAGAAGCTGCTGCGGAGGATGTACACGAAGTTGTACAGGAATAAGGAGATATATTTTTATTTGAGGAAGGTACTATTGTGGGGGTTGTGTCGTAAGACGTAGAGGGTTGGGGCTCTACTACTGGTGGTCTAACAACCGGCGCAATCCTGGCGCGCTTTATACCTGACGTGGAGGGCTCTTCATCATGTCTCCGCTTTGAATTGTCGCGTGCTACAGGTATCGCTGTTGAGGATTCGTCGGCGGGGAAGGAATCTGTGATAACAACTACACTGTCGTCGGGGTCATCTGTAATGTCGATGATGAGGTGCTGTACCTCATCGTCATTCACGGTTCTGTGGGAGAAGAGAAAAACAAGACTGTAGAATATAAGGAGTAGCACTTAAATATTTATTATATTTTGTAAATGACCCACTTAGGAGTGTGACGTGTTATAAATGGACTCTGTAGAAAAATTCAGGTTCACGAGCCCAACCACATGTATTATATCTGGACCTACAGGATTTGGTAAAACTGTGTTTATGCTTAAAATCATTAAAGAAAAGGTAGAGATGTTCTCAAAATTTGTGCATAAAGTTATATGGTGCTATTCGACGTATCAATCGGTGTTCAACGAGTACCAAGATGATATTTTGTTCCACAAAGGTGTATGTGATGTTAATTCGTCAAAGGAAAATGAACATACAGTTATTGTAATTGACGATCTCATGTTGGAGATGGATAAAACGTTTGCTGAGACATTTACAGTATTCTCCCACCATCTTAACATAAGCGTGTTCTTCATCAATCAGAATCTATTTTTCAAAAATAGATACATGCGCGATATATTGTTAAATACACAATATCTAGTCTTATTCGCGCAACGTAGAGATGTATCACAAATTGGGGTATTAGCCAAACAAATGTTCCCGAATCAGCGTAAGGAGTTTTTGGAAGTTTATAAAGAAGCTACAAGCACGCGTTACGGATATTTGCTTTGCGACTTTCATCTGCGAAACACGTTTAGGGTGCTTCTAAGAACGAATATACTTACAAACGAGCCTGAAACGGTGTATATTCCAGAATGACAAATAGGCTATAGAAATACCATGAATTAATAAAAATCTATCATCGACTGCCCCGGGCAATGCAGCGGATGCTTATTAAAAATATCGACTCCGACTTTTTAAAATGTATCTGTGAAATCTGTCTTAACGTTATAAATTGCAATGTATCAATGAAAAACCTCAGAAGGCTCGCCTACGCGGTTACAAGAACATAATACGTGCACTCGCTCGTAAAAGTCAAACTGTAGGGAAGAAAAAACGAATTATTGTACAAAAAGGAGGGTCATTCCTCCCCTTCTTATTTTCAGTTTTGGGCCCTTTACTGACTAATATAATAAAACAAGTGGTAGTGATTCCACACGAGGTGTATGCTTCACTGCAAAGTTCAAAGAATACAGACACGGATCTAGATCCCCGTAAAAGCAGGCTTAAAAGAATGGAAAGCGAATTGCTAGCCCTATTAAACAGTGAAAAAACACCTGATGAGAAAAGAATCTTATACCAAGAAGCTCTGC
Organism: Bathynomus jamesi; assembly: GCA_023014485.1. Lineage (NCBI taxonomy): Eukaryota > Metazoa > Arthropoda > Malacostraca > Isopoda > Cirolanidae > Bathynomus > Bathynomus jamesi. Next base: position 1,802,590 of record JAJOZX010000018.1, on the reverse strand, counting down.
AGAAATTTCTTCACGAGTACGAAAATTATAAGAACCCGACAGAGATTCCCGTGGTTATTAGGCACAGCACGGGGAATGATGGACATGGTGGCATAGGACCTGTGTCCGACGATACAGCTGACCAACCAAAGATAAATGGGTCGGTCACACAACATATCGAGCATGTATTAAAAAGCACCCTCCCACATACATTGAGGAATAAAAGTTTGTCTTTATAATCTATTGAATGAGGACCCCGTCACATAATGGACCGATACAGTGGAGATCATTATGGAAGGAGTAAAGGTACAGGGATCGAATATCGTAGACATCGCCCATGATCTGGTGAGAAAGTGGGATAGGCCCTCACCATCAGGATGGAAGCGTATTAAAGCAAAACTACAACAAATAAATGTCCCCAAAACAATAATAGGAAATCTGAACAGGGTAAAAGACTTGGAACATGCGACGCACGAGACACAATTGAAGAAGCCATCACCCCCGGCGGTAACACCTTTGAAGAGGAGAAAGAAGAGGTTAAACAACGGTCAACTCTACCCCCACGTGCTTCTAAAATACGCAAATGGCTAACATATTAAGAAGACGTTATTATGACATTTCTAACCCAGCCTCCTACGGAGGCGTAGATAGACTGTGCAGAAGTGTTTACAATGATGGAGTAGGAAAAAAAGATGTTGAGAGATTTTTGCGGGAGCAGGACGCTTATACACTTCATAAGCCTGTGAGAAAAAGGTTTAAAACAGCCAAGACAACAGCGGCATCGATTGACTCTATTTGGCAAGCAGATTTAACAGATATGCAAAAACATTCTGTGTATAACGATGGTTACCGCTACATTCTATTCATAATAGATGCATTCTCTAGATATCTGTGGCTAATTCCTCTGAAAAATAAATCACCTGAAACAGTTGCAAAAGCCACCAAAACACTGATGTTAAAAGAAAACAGGGTTTCTGGCTATTTTTGTACTGATATGGGGAAGGAATTTATAGGCCGTGCTTTTCACAACATGTTGACAGAGTTTAATATCAGCTATTATACAACCAATTCTATACATAAGGCTTCTTTAGCTGAAAGAGTTCAACGTACCATAAATGAGCGCATGCACCGCTATTTTACACATAAAAACACATAGAGATTTCTAGACATTCTGGAATCATTGGCATCATCCTACAACCGCTCACACCATCGCACGATTGGGACAACACCTAACGAGATTTTAGAAAGAGGTACGTTGCCAGTGGTGAGAAGAGATGGAACACCACCACACTCAGTGCGTTTCAAAATCAATGATTATGTAAGGCTGTCGCGTTCGGGAAATAAATTCGCGAAGGGATTTGAGTAAGATGGACACGTGAGATTTTTAAAGTTAGGGCTATGAGACCTAAAGGTGAGATAATGATGTATTACGTTGAAGATTTGAATGGGGAAGAAATCTCAGGAGGCTTTTACCGCGAGGAGTTGCAGAAAGTGGCATTTAATTCAGGAAAAAATGTGTTTAAAATTGAGAAAATTTTAGGAAGCAATGGTTCAGGAAAGAGAAAAATGTACCTGGTGAAATGGCTAGGATACCCAGAAAGCTTCAACACCTATATAAAAGCTGATGCAATAATGAAGCTTAAATAGTATGCAACATGGCTCCTAACCATTTCTCCGTCACACTACCATCCTCCTCGTCCATGTCTGTACAGTGTACACACTAACAACACACTAGCCAACTTTGTAACAGAACTCCATGGACCCATTGAATTGGGCCGTGATTCGTATGAGGTGGGTATATGTGAAATTCAGCTGGACACCCTCTTTTTAAATATTGATTATAAAGATACCGTTTTTACGATTCTTAGAGACATTGATGAGTGTGAAAAAGCCGGGGTAACTCGGGATGAAACTATACGTATTACCCGGGCTGAGGTTGCACGATATTACAGTACAGTAGTAACACTAGATCCGGGCCGTTATGGTTCGGCTGAGGATGTGAGAGACTTAAACGTAAGTTTAAAAAATTCAAAACTTACGACTGATTTAGTATATGAAATCGTAAACAAAGGAAACCCTGCACATACTATAATCCTAAAATCAAAGGCTGACAGAAATATTAGAGACCGAAGAGTAAGAGTGTTCAAATTTGTGACCGAGGGGCGATATCGATCAGCCTTCCAAAGAGACACATTTCACGAGGCACAGCATGACTTGTCCAGCTTAATGTATCAATTGAAGATGAAGAAATTGGGTGAAAGCTCTCAGACCCCAGACATGTGCTATATTTACAGCAATATAGTGGAGCACCAGTTTGTTGGGGATACCCAGGCACGCCTGCTGCGCATTGCCCATATCCCATAGAGGAAGGAGTTTGAGTATTACATATGACAGACCCCATTATGTGAATGTCGCAACTAATCTAATAACCAATATCTCAATATATATAAGAACGATTGAGGGTAAAAATTTCTCATTCGGTGACGGGAGCTTAACAGTGAAGCTGCACTTTCGACGCACTGAGTTATAATAGACAGAAAGCCTTTCACCGTCTATCGAGGGGTGAGATACCAGCGTGGTAGTGGACTTGCGTCCATTTTTTCAACCATACTACGTACGGCTGTTCCTTTGCTGAAGAGGGGTGCCAGATACCTCGGAAGGAAAGCGCTACAATCAGGCCTTAACACTGCAGAAGACATATTGGATGGGGCTAAACCTGAAGAAGCTCTAAAAAAACATTTAAAACGTGCACAGGATGAAATCGTCAAAGATGCAAAGAGAAAAATGCGCGTGGGTGGGAAGAAGAAGAGGACTGGCCGGAAGAAGGGATTACCACCACGTGGCATTAAGCGTAAAAGGATATAAAAAAAGACGAGTTCTAAGCGAATGAAACCTATGGTTGACCATTTTTTTGACTGATATAAGCTAAGAACATTGATCTCATGAATCATAGTTTGTTTGCTACTTGTCGAGAGAGGAGGCACTATTTCTAACGTCATGGCACGCTTCATCCATCCGTGTAGTTCATAATGCTGTAAATCGGAGCTATCCCTCTTTGAGATGCCCCCAACTCAAGTTTCTATTGAACACAGTGACTTTATTAAAATTAACCCTTTAAACACAATTAGTTCCCCGAGTGCTCCTATAGATTTCGTGATACCCAGCTCATGCCCTTACTTTTTTATCCAAGCTGCGTGCACATGTACGCTAAACTACGTATAGCCCATTCTGATGGAACGGACTGCGATGACAAATATGCTGTATACCCTGAAACAAACTTTCTGCACTCCATATTCAACCAGTGTGACGTATATTTAAATCAGGTCAACAGATCGGCAGGTACGGGGTACTATCACCTACGAGCCTATCTGGAAAATGTCCTCAACTTTTCCAGAGAAGTGAAGGATACCTTTTTAAGAGCAGAGGGATATTACACTGGTATGCATCAATTTTGCTGTCAAGGGTTTTGTAAGTGATTCGTATAGAGTTTTTCCTGCTGATTTCGAATCTGCAATCCGTTTTTCTCAATCAGCTCAGGTTATCCGGCTATGGCCTCATAAGTAAAATAGAATTTTTCGTGATTTTGTCAAAGCGGAATTGGAACAGTAACATCTATCATCACTTGTTTCACTTGTATAATATCTTTTTTTACTTTTCAGGCATATAGATAAAATATTTCATAATGAATAGACCGTGTAAAAATGATTCCAATAGATTCTGCTACATATGTGGGACGGTTACCATGCCAAATAACCAGTCCCAAATCACTAAATTTGTGAAGACAATGTATAGAGCATACTTTGGAATTAAGCTAGGGGACCAGGACAAAAATTTCGCCCCTCATATGTGCTGCAAGACGTGCATTGAAAATTTGAGAAGATGGAGCAAAGGCAGAGCGAAATCTTTGCCTTTTGGAATTCCCATGATTTGGAGAGAAGGAAAGGATCACGTGACAGATTGCTATTTCTGCATGACAAACCTCCAAGGTGGGCTTATAAATTTATTTTTCTTAAATATTTTGAAATCCTCGCATGAAACTTGACATAATATTCACCATCATGTAATATTCACCATATATAGCATAATATTCACCATAATGGTAATCATACATTTACATATACATATTGTTATAGAAAATACATTTACACATACATATTGTTATACAAGTTACATTTACATATACAATGATTGTATATTTTCTTTCTTTTTCATTCATATTGTCCCCGAAGGGACAATATGAATGAAAAAGAAAGAAAATATACAGACTCCATCGACCTATTTCACATCTTACAGACCGCAGCCTTCCCTCACGAGCCGCCACTGTCTGAATGCTTCTTCGATTTCATATGCAAGTTTTATATCCATGTTTCTGTGTTTCTATTTTCAGGAGTTAACAAGAAGAATAAACACATTGTTGTATACCCTGACATTCCTTCTGCTATGAGACCTGTACCCCATGGTCCTGGAATTCCAATACCCAACCCACCTCAAACCCTGGACTTCGATGATTCTGATGATGAATCAATGACCAATGCCAATGACCAGTCCCAGTCGTATATACCTCAAAATACCGCTTCAAATGAGCCGAGGCCTCTCAACCAGGCCAAACTTAATGATCTCACCAGGGATTTAGGACTTTCCAAATTAGCTGCCGAGATCTTGGGTTCACGATTTCGAGAGGACAACTTGCTGACTCCGGGAACAACATTCTCTTGGTATAGGAAACGAGAGGAAGAATTCCGCAAGTTTTTTGCAGTGCACGAAAATACCTCTTCCTTAGTGTACTGCTGCAATGTTGAGGGGCTAATCGAATCCTTGGGCCTGCCATATAACGCATCAGAATGGAGGCTATTTATAGACTCGTCTAAACGAAGTTTGAAAGCAGTACTTCTCAACATTGGGAATAGGGTTGCATCAGTCCCTGTAGCACATTCCGTGCAACTTACTGAGAGCTACGATAACATGAAAATTTTACTGGATGCTCTCGTATACGACCAACATAACTGGAGGATCTGTGGAGATTTGAAGGTAATACTAATATCATAAGTAAACTATTGCTATTGACTATGTTGTTTTTCCAAAGGTTATTTGAGAGCGTATAAGAACACTTAACTTCCCCACAGAAGTGATACAGTCCAATGCATAGATTTTTTTATCTGATAGAAGAAATTCTCTAAATTCTTTAAATATTTTCATTTTTTTTCAGATTGTGGCATTTGTATTGGGAATGCAAGGGGGATACACGAAATGAAATACCCATGTTTCCTCTGCAAATGGGATAGTCGAGCGGATGAGAAGCACTATGCACAGCGTGAATGGGCATCCAGAGAGAATTTTGAACCTGGGTCGCATAATGTCGTTTCAGTGCCCCTTGTACCACCAACAAAAATTTTGCTCCCACCACTTCATATTAAGCTGGGCTTGATGAAAAATTTCATCAAATCAATGAATAAGGAGGGTTCAGCATTCCGATATCTCGAGAGTAAATTTCCTCATATATCTGATGCTAAACTAAATGCTGGGGTTTTTGATGGTCCTCAAATTCGAACTTTGATCAAGGATACTCAGTTCGAAAACGCAATGACTCCAACTGAGAAGAATGCCTGGCAGGCATTCAAATCAGTTGTCACTGATTTTCTTGGCAAGCGTAGAAGTCCAGAATACGAGTCCGTTGTCGAAAACTTGATGGAAGCTTTCAAAGCTCATGGGTCGCGCATGTCCATAAAAATGCACTTTTTGTGGTCCCACTTGGACTATTTTCCTGAAAATTGCGGGGATTATAGTGAGGAACAGGGTGAACGATTTCACCAAGATATCAAAATAATGGAAGAGAGGTACCAGGGAAACTGGGATATCAATATGCTGGCGGACTATTGCTGGTGTTTGAAGCGAGACGTGCCCGAAGAAAAACAGACGGAAAGCCAAAAAAACTTCCTTCCTTCCTCAATAAACTTTTTTCCATATTCATTGTATGAATAAAAGTATTTATTCACACAATGTTTTCATTTTTCACGAGTGTTCTTATAATATTACTCGTATCTACAGTGTTTAAGCTAAAAAAATGAATAAATTTGCGGATAAAATTGGACTTATAATAAATGGCCAATAGAGAAAAAACCTGACCTGATTGAGGAAAACCAATGTTATTTTCGAATTCAGCATGGTCGAATTATATAATATGAGTTGAAAAAACCCTCACAGCAGACAAAAAAGATTCATATGCATACCAATGTTATCAAACTAAAGACGAAAGTAGTATAAAGGACAAATTTAAAAATTCTAAAAAGAAGATATCCGAGTGTTTTGGACGTCTGCATACAGATTTCACATTCGAGAAGTTGCTTGTGAATGGGGTAGATATGAAAATAAAGCTCACCCGCACGAGTCCTGAGATCTGCTTAAATCTGGATGCTGGTCAAGAAGAGGGAGCAAAACCCGTTGTGGCTCACATTATGGAGACACCTCCGCGTACGGCGAGTGAAATTAAGTTCACCAAAACAACTAAAAATTGAGAAAAATTTACTAAACGCTACAGTAAAATACCCTATTAACAGAGTACAAATCAAACTATACACGGTACCAGCAGGGTTGGCATCGAAACAGATAGAAAACATAGCCCTGGGAAATCTTTCTTAAAGGATATTAATTGGAATGCAGAACGATGCTTCAGTGAATGGAAAATATAAAAAGAGTGCCTTTAAATTCGAGAATTTCGGACTTAAAAATATAACTATACGTTAATAGCATTGCGTTGGGAGGAACATTGAATACGGACTATTCATCAGACGCTGTGTTACCGCTTTGCGCGAGAGCATATAGTAATCTGGCCCATATTGCCGGTGATTTTGATGAGCTCGGGAATGGGGTAATGCAGAAAGAATTCATTGATCAATTTAACCTTTATCCGTTTGACATCACACCTGACTTATCTGTTAGCGTAAATACACATTTAAGTCCACAACAGAGCGGAAACATCTCAGTGAGGTTGGAATTCATCAAGCCTTAGACTCGCCTATTAGTGTACTAGTATATCTCGAGTCACAAGCTCTAATAGAAGTAGACAAATTTAGGGACGTTATCAGTGACTTTTAAAATGGATGTGAATACACTTCAGAGAGTAATGAATAGTGAATGAATCACACGTTCTAAATTTATCGGTGTGTTTGCGAAGAATGAAACATTGAATTTGCCAACTACGCGTGATTGCGGTATTCTTATTTTGAACACAGATGTCATTGGTAATGAAAGGATTCATTAGCTTGCAATCTGTTTTAAAAATAGGGACCGCATGTACTATTTTGATTCACTCGGTACTCAACCCTGGAGTGACCCTGTTATTGTAAAATTTCTCGACCAATTGCATATCCCCGAAGTTGTATGGAACCCATTCCGATTACAAGGTTATTTTAGTAATACTTGTGGAATGTACTGCATTTCATTTCTCATGCATATGTCACGTGGTAAAGAATTTATAAATTTTTTAAAATTATTCGACCCGTGTCACACTCAACGAAACGATGAAATGGTATGCATACAGATAAAAACTGTTTTCCGATTGTGCGTACTCGTTGTATAGTATGATGTTTTGTTCGTGTATCTATATATATATATATATATATATATATATATATATATATTTATAACCAATAATGTTAGTTTGTATATTCTGTAGTTTAAGATGGTTATTGTACTAAAAACATGATTTCTTTCATTTAATAAATTGATGAAAATACATTGTCTTCTTCCCCCAAAAAAGATCGAAACAAAAAACACTTACATTATTTCGTTTATGATGTGACATTCGTTGGGCTGAATGCTCGGTAAATCCTCCGTATTCAGGTCCATGACACGGGGTTCTTCAAAACGAAAAGATTGTATAACACGTGTCAAATCCTCATCGGACCTTAAAGGAGAAAGACTAATGTTCATACTGAATCTTTTTTAATAAAAACATATACAGAGTATACATATAGTAAGATATTACAATGTGAAGATATCTTTGAACCGCTTAGAGAAGTTCATTTAAGAGGTAATTCCGAATAACATTTGAATTTATAAAAAAACATGCAAAAGATTGCTATAAAAAAATTCATTGAATCAAAACAGGATATAACTGTAGACTAATCTATAATTGCGATTACCTAAATGATGTATTTGACGAGGTGAATTACTACAACCCTCCATATATACTATGATGAAATAATCCTCTTTCTGAGTGTAGTAATGCCTAGTTAAGAATATTAATTTCTGTTTAGTTAAGATTATAATGTTTAATATAAACTATTTACTAATAATTGTGAAATTACGATAAAGTATGTTAGATTGTAATTGTATAAAATTGGAAGAGTTGGCAAATTAATTAAAGCATTTCCGGAATTAAATAAAGTGTTGACAAGCATTTAAAAAGAGTGTTAATGAACCCCCTTCCCCCTTTGTGTTGTAACGGCTTTCATAGTCTCGGCGTGGCTACCATGAATTTATACGGTACAGTGAAAACGAGTGTAGAGAAAGCAAGCGATAAATGCAATAGAGAGCAGAAAGTAGAGTAAATAATGAAGTATAATAAATAAAAGTATTCACGACATTTTTGGTGGCAGCTAACCTTATTAAATTGTTATCAATTTAATAATACGAACCCATGCACTCCGTTAGGCTTATGCATTATTTTTTGTCTGATAAATAGGAATTCAAAATTTGTGCGTGTGTTCTTTCGACTAATCACGATCGTTTTCACGTTCTCCGTATAAAGAAAATTAGTGATATTCTGTTTCGCTACCCGTTTTAGAGTAATTATCAAATTAAGCAAAAATTCATTGTAAATGTAAATTCAAAATGGCGCCCATTATTTTCTAAATTATTCTGAGTCGCGTCGCATCAAAAACTTTCGCGCGTCAAAATTTGTTGTTTGAGATTGAGACTCAAAACTTCTTTTAGTCGTTGCAGAGTCGGTTTTCTGTTGGAGTCAAAACATTTGAGTCTAACATTAAATTTCAGAGTCGTTTGTTTCGTAATTCGTTAGCTTTCGTTCAGCCCGTCGGAGAGATATATTTCAAATTGTTCGTTGCTGCCGATGACTCATTCTTTTCACTTTATTTCGTTCACTTTTTCTCCTGTCCTCAAACCTACCTACGTTTGTGTCTTTTTTGTGTTTAAACTTTTGGAATTAGTAATAATTGTGATAATAATATAATAATAACGATTGATATAGAAAATTTTTTTACACTGAATTTGTACGTAAGTGAATTATGTTAGTTTAAATACAGTGTGATACACATTTTATACGGTCCTTTAAAAATGTTTGAGCGAAAATTTGTACCGCATTTCTAGGTATATATTTCATGAACATGTAAACATTTTCTGGGATTCATTAGTAGATTTTTGATTATATTTCGATTGGTTGTATATAATATAGGCTTATTTTATTGTTTATGTAGGTTTACGGGCTTTTTGCTTCGCTTCGCTTCGCGCTAAATAGGATTAAGTTACATTTTAAGGGACAGTCGAAAAATAATCTTAAACATAATAATTTGTCAGATTATAGGCTGGCCGTATAGGATTGTGTTAGACTTCAAAATAAGCTAAATTGGTTTAACTGAAATAGAGAAATTGTGTTGTGAAATTTTCTATAAATTTTTTTTTTTTTTTTTATATCTCATAATTATATACTTACATATTAACTTATACGTATATATTAGTTATATATATAATTATATATTTATATACTCATAAAATTTGGTAGGTAGGCTGATTTCTATTTTTTTTTCCGTTCCTTTCGTTCATTTTCACGACAATTCCGACTGATATTTTGTAAAATGGCTATTGTATTGTACTAAAGAAAGATTTCTTGTAGGCCTATCGTTAAATATTGTTCGGATATTGACCGTCACTACGGTATATGTCTGAGTATTAAATTCTTAGTTATTTAACAAAATTTTAATTGGTTTAACATAAATAATCATAGGATTTTTTTAATAAGCACAAATGTTATGCATTAAATTCTAAATTGTTCTTTCCACGCGTAACATTGAATTTATTAATTATAGGTCTAAAAGTGCGGCGGTACACATATTTTACAAATTTGGATATTATTATAATTTTTTTGAATTACAGAAATTTGTGTAGAAAATTCTTTTCATATATTTTTCTTTACGTTTTATAAATTCATTCAATTTTATTTTTATAGGTAGGCCGATTTTTATTTTCTTTCTTCCAGTTCAATGAAAATGGTTAAATTTTTATTTGGAATTTAGATTGTATTGCAAAAAGGATGTTTTGATTTGATATTTTAATTTGGGTATTAGAAATGAAAAATGTCCTTTTTTTTAGTTCGAGCGTTTGCATAAAAAGATTACAAAATTATGTCAGGATATAATGCAGTTTCATTCGGTTAGGGATATTTGTATAGAGGTTCGCTTACAAACAAAGCGACCGCTCTCAATTATGCAATGTTTTGTTTTTGTTTACAGTAGGTTGCGTGTATTTTGAGTGCATATTATCTATTCTTATTTAGTATAACGATGCAAATTTGTAGTTTCACTTGGAAACGATAAATTACTGGGATTTTTGTGATTTGCAAACCATACTGGGGTTTCTGTTGAGGAGAGAGTTGTCTCTCAGATGTAATTTGTGAATTGCGAGTTTTCATATGAAATTTGCGTTTCAAGTTGAAATTACTGTATTAAAATAATTTTCGGTAGTAATATTTAATTTTTTTAACTTTTTAATAACTGTTTGGAAAATTGTTATTGTTTAAACCTTCAGTCGGGTACTAATGCATTTAAAACATTGGCTCGAGTGTTCCTCGGAAATGGAGCCTTCTAGATAGCCAGTAACGTTTTTGTGGCGTCTTAGTGTGCTCCCCCAAAGGGCAAGAGGGTTCATGATTGTCAGAGAAGTGATGACATGAAGTTTCTGGGGTTCATTTTTGTCTTTTGTATTTAAAAGTATATGTGATTTCTGACGGTAGTTTGAACAATAATATTTCTTAAATTATACTAACAGTTACTATGTATGGGCGCTTTTATATTTATACTGTACAATTTTGTTTCGTACGTTTTGACTTTTTTTATCTTCTCCGCTGTAACTGCCATAAGTGACCTTATTGGTAGCTAGATGTGATTAAATTTTTGCGAAATTTTGAGATGTTTTTTTTTTCCGTGAATTTGGCCAGAGCAAATGTGTAGTTTGTTTCGAAGTGAACTGTCGAGAAAATTCGGTAAATTAAATATTAAATGATAAGCAGTACAGAAACACGTTTCGAATAAACTTTTTTTTTCAAAATTTCAAAAGGCTCGGTTTGGAGGCAACCAAGTTGAATCCGAGTTCCATCCATTGAGTTTAGTCGACCGGATAGGTGATCGATCACCAATGATGAGAGAGAGAGAGAAACCAACTGCGCAGGGACTTGGCGCAGGATGGTTTCGGAAGAGAAGAGATAGAAGAGAGAACCGAATGCGCAGACTTGGCGCAGGACAGTTTCGGAAGAGAAGAGAAATACTGAAAGTTTCGATCGAAGATGGTCTACTGGTATTTTTCGGGCAGTAGCTGCTCACGCTGCTCGAATGCTTTGCTAAATATGTGTTTTAGCACGCGGTAGGCAAGCCACGAGAGCTTGAACGGGTGTCTATGTACTGTCCATACAGACATACAGTAGGTTCGTTGGGAAACGGCCTACGGCGAAGTGATCGTTTGATTGTTGCCAGTGGAGGAGTCTTTCAGTTGGACGTAGAAAGAGCAGCGTTCACCGACAAAAGTGGAGATGAGACAAGGCGAGTTTCTTCATTGACTTCTAGAATTGCAAATTCCGTCCAATTCCTGCGCGTGGTCCCGCTTTCAGTATATCTCCCCCCCTGAACCTTTTAGAATTGGACGTCTCTCTTTTTTTTTTTTTCCGCCATTTGGAGAGAGAGCGGAACCATTATAGCGTGCTGCCCTGTTGCATGTTGATTGATGGAATCCCTTGCATTCTAGCGAAGTGAGCAGGAGAGCTGCGATTGAAAATTGAAGAAGTCCGTTGTCAGCGTGCGGATTGTGATCTAAACAACGCCCAGCAAATTAATGTACTGATTATTATGTAATGAAGTTATAAGTGAAAAGGTGCGATTATTGCCCATATTTGTTGCGTTTTTCGTGAAATAGTATGTGCGCTCTTGGTCAGTATTTTATGTAAACTTTTTCTTATTTTTTTCTAGGTTGCCCTGATAGTAACTGTATAACTATACAAATAATTGTTTCAAATGTAAAGCGATCTTTGATGAGGAATCGCTGGAAGAGATTGTGAACTTGAGATTTGTGTAGCCACTGTAAGAAAATTTTCCGTTATTTTTTTTTGGCATGTATAGATTAGCTACAGGTTGTAATTTAATTATTAGTGTGAAATGTTATTTTATGCAAATGTAAAAATTATAAAGTTTTCGATTTTTATAATATGATACAAAATATGTGTGGAATTTGTCGTTCTAATTATTTCTTGTCTATCTCAACTTCGAATTTGTTAAAGAAAAAAAAAAAATTAAAAAATATATAACGAATAAATTATTAAATTTGTTAAACGATATTAATAAGTTTTCCTAATGAAAAACTTATTGTCATGGGGGTGATGCGAGTGTAGTAATGCCTAGTTAAGAATATTAATTTTTGTTTAGTTAAGATTATAATGTTTAATATAAACTATTTACTAATAATTGTGAAATTACGATAAAGTATGTTAGATTGTAATTGTATAAAATTGGAAGAGTTGGCAATCCTGAACAGAGGCCCAGAGAGCAGACTACCCCCAAAAAGAGTCAGTCATTCGGCAGCGCGATAAGCGTAAAGTTGGGGCCATGTAACCTAAAAATTAAATTAATTGTTTTGTGCCCCTCTCCGACGTAAAATATTATAGTAAAATTTCCTACTCGCATCCTCTCAAATTAATTAAAGCATTTTCGGAATTAAATAAAGTGTTAAGCATTTAAAAAGAGTGTTAATGAACCCCCTTCCCTCTTTGTGTTGTAACGGCTTTCATAGTCTCGGCATAGCTACCATGAATTTATACGGTACAGTGAAAATGAGTGTACAGAGAAAGCAAGCGATAAATGCAATAGAGAGCAGAAAGTAGAGTAAATAATGAAGTATAATAAATAATAAAACGTATTCACGACAGAGTTCGCGAGTAATTGACTAAAAAAAAAAAAAAATTATAGGCACTTACATTTCTACGGCAGTCCCTTGCGTCGGATCGTAAGGAGTGTCATTGCAAATATTTTCAACGGTTTGCGTTGGAAATAATCCATCCCGGTCAGCAGCGTTAAAAAGATTAATTGTGGACAATGCTACAATGTCACCATCTTGATATAAATCCGGTAAACTATAAATTTCTTGACTCATGGCTGAGGGAGTGTTTATTCACTGGTGAAGAATAATTACTGTGACTCCCAGTTGAAAATATTTCCTTTTATACGCATAATCCCAAGCACCGCCCCAAAAGACTAAGAGAGGCTTGTAATGATTGGTTATCAGTGTAGCTGGGCGGAACTAAAATGTGTACCAATCGTAACACCTATATTATGGGTCCAAGCTTTGGACGTCCTGATTGGACGACTAATGGCGTTTTTATATTCTCTCCGTCGAGTTAGTGCTCACATTGTGTATTGGCACTTGCAAATCTCTACCACGACAATATTTGCATTTGCATCCATACTTTTCTCGGTTTTCCCCAACCCTCCCCTTTATGCAATATTGATCAACCATCACAACAATATTTTATTATTTTGCGGCCATACTAATTGAGTCTCAATTTTTCGGATGCATATCGTTATAGGAATATCTTCATCAGCTCAGTACCACAGGAAACAAAATTAGCGCAGCTACTCTTCATAATCCTGACGAAACAGCACAGTAACACAAAGATCATTAGAAAATAAACCTAGAAGATTTCTACAAGCAGAATGTGCATTATCATATTTTGCGGCCATACTAATATCAGCTTTCCCAAGATTCCTGACTTGTGGATTTGGTTATATATATATATATATATATATATATATATATATATATATATATATATATATATATATATATATTTATATGTGTGTGTGTGTGGTGTCTGTGTTAATTGCATTTTACAGTCTCTGCCACGATAATTTCAAATATTTGCAAAATATACGTTTGCGGCCATCCTATTCGACCCTCCTCAACTTTGATTAATGTATTCGGCTTGAATTTTTACTTCCCGCGTAGGAGTGTGATTAATTTGTATTTAGTTCATGAATGTCTGTTTGGGTTGGTAGATAAATGGGTACCCTAGGTATCCTAGTGGATTAGACGCTGGATGCTGTTGAGAGATCGGGCGATTACATTGTAATTTCTCCCCGCCCATTCTGCAGCTTAGTTCGGTTTCCACGTTAAACTGTAGGTTTAAGACGGTGTGAAAGGTTTGACCCTCCTCAGAATGAACAATTATTCGGGGGGATGCTAATCGAAGGTTACCAATAAAGTAGAACTTTTTTTATTGCATGAAGGATGGGGCAGGGATAACAATGTAGTAAGTTTTAGGAGAAGTCGCATTTAAAAGAAGCCAACTCATTACTTCACCAGTCCAACTTGAGGGGAGGGGGATAAGCTTGAACTTCGTAAACTCACTGCACGTAATAATAATAATAATAATAATAATAATAATAATAATAATAATAATACAAGAATTAGGACAAATGTATGCATTATTTGAGTTGAGCGCTGCGTTTGCCCGATTGTCTGATGCGAACCCCTTAAGTTGATTTCTGATATATTATGATTTTTAACAGTGATTTAAAATCAGTAATGTGTGTGTGTGTGTGTGTGTGTGTGTGTCGTCCTCTCTCTCTCTCTCTTGCCTTTAATAAATAAATTAAATTTAGGTTTTTAACCAGTAGTAATAATAATAATGCTGAGAATATTTGATGCGAGTGGAGGTTTTCTCGAGCTGAATGGTAGAATTTAGGTCAAATGGAACTTTGCGGTTAAGCTTTGAGGCCTTCAAAAAAGCTTCGGGCTAAATATCGTTGCCTCTTTTCCATTCGTGTCTCCATTCCTTCTCGACTAAACACAATGTGAAAATAAACGATATTGTATGAGAATAATTGTTTATTACCA